>CM066047.1:66139605-66644932 GCA_033557465.1 Ichthyophis bannanicus | reverse complement strand
CTTATTTTTTTTTATAATCATTCTATGAAAGTTTTCACTTACTGCCCCCCGAGAAAGTGTCCCCCTTACAATTAAATCCCTCATCTAATAGACCTTCCGCTGACAGGGCTACTCCCCTACTTTGAGATTTTTTTTTTTTTCATCTAGTTCTTTTTGCTTCCCCCCCCTTCCTCACTTCTGCTGCTCACTCCCTCCCTTTTTTTCCTTTTTTCTCAAGTGCCCGGACTGCGCTAATCATCCTATGACAGCCTTCATATCCACCCCTCTTCAGAAGCATTTCATCAGCGTGATTGGAGTCGATTTTTTAGATTCATCACTATAGCTTTTCGGTGTTTTTTTAGAAGATAAAACCCCTGGGCTTTTTTTTTCTACTAAAAAGATAAAAAAGCAGCCCTCTAGAGCGGATACAAGCTGACCCCGCTTCGCTTTTCAATACAATCAGCTTTTGCACACTGCTGCTGTTAAAAATATTGAATCACAACAAGGGCTATATTATCGGGAAAATAATCGTGCTGGCAAATTATTAGCAAATGCCCTAAAAGGTCGAAAAGAAGCCAAGCGTGTTACCGCCCTCCGTAATCCGTCGGGGGGGGGGCTTGGTCACTAAAGATACCGTAATCGTAGAACTCGTTAGTGTCTTTAATTTTATACTCGGCTTTATCAATCTGAATGTGATTTTGAGCCAGATGTATTTGAACGCTTACTTTCAGGAGTACAAAGACCGACCCTATCTGACGAAGATAGAGTGGCCTTGGACACACCATTTACTGTCTCAGAAATTCATTCTGCTATTAAGAAATGTGCCTCAGGTCGAAGCCGCAGGCCCAGACGGTCTCCCCGCTGAATTCTACAAAACCTTTCACGCTGATTTAGCTCCAGTTTTGAAAATTTATTTTTCTGCTCTGGCCGAGGAGGGTTCTCCTTCTGGGTCCTTTTCAATGGCAAATGTAGTAGTTTTTGAGAAAGAGGGGAGAGACCCGCAACTAACAGCTAATTATCGTCCAATTTCCCTCCTAAACGCGGACTATAAAATCTTTGCCACCATTCTCTCTACCCGGCTCTCGGATAGGATGCCTACCTTAATACACCCAGATCATCAATGCGGTTTCATTCCTGGTAGATCAACTGCTGACAATGCTCGGACTCTATGCCATGTACTGACTACCGCAGTTAATCTTGATCGCCCATTTGTTGGCCTCTCACTTGATGCAGAGAAGGCCTTTGATCGCTTAGAGTGGCCCTTCCTGTTTGCAGTCCTCCGCTGGTACGGATTCGGGGAAGGTTTTCTCCGTTGTCTTCGCACCATGTACGCTCAGCCTACAGCCAGTATATGCGCAAATGCTTTAAAGTCTCAGCCTTTTCCCCTTCAACGCGGCACTCGCCAGGGATGCCCACTGTCTCCACTCCTCTTCGATCTTGCACTCGAACCCTTGGCTTTACTAATCCGGCAATCGGAGGAGATTCATGGAGTCCCCTTCACCCATAGGGAAATCAAAATTTCAGCGTATGCTGATGATCTTATGCTTTTTGTCTCAATAGACTCAGTACCGGCTGTCCTAGAGCAAATTGGTAAATACTCACAACTGTCCCGGTTATAAGATAAATTGGACCAAGTCGGTAGCCTTTCCATTAAATCCTCTGCTTCATCAGGCAGATATGCAATCCTTCCCCTTTTTATGGCAACCTCGCATGGTCAAATACCTTGGGGTTCACTATTGTTCTCCTTTGGAAGACACTATCTCCTTCAATGCCAAAGACTTAACCTCTAAAGTCCGGGCGCTTACTCACCGCTGGACTCCTTTAACGCTTACCTGGTGGGGTCGATTAGAAACCATAAAAATGATGATTGTTCCGAAAGTGAATTATATCTTAGAAATGGTGCCCTGTCTCTTCCCTCGACGTATATATAAAGATATCGAGGGCCTTCTGACTAGATACTTGTGGCAAAACAAGACACCTAGGATAGCGAAACATAAGCTGCAAGCAGATAAGGAAAATGGGGGTGTCAGATTCCCTGATTTCCTGAAGTATCATCACTCTTTTCTTCTCAAACAAGGTGCTCGTTGGCTGGAAGATCCAGTACCGAGTAGACCTGTGTGGCTAGACATAGAAGAGGACCTTTGCAAACCGATTCCTCTTACTTTTCTCCCTGGTATGACTCTCCCATCAGACTCCCACTTTCCACCAATGCTTTTAGACACCTTAGGTGCCTTTAATAATCTCATGCAATCTTTAGACTCCCGACTCTGTCCGTTAGACAAGCTCCCACTTTGGTACAACCCTCGATTTCGAATACAAAATAAGCCGATGGCGTGGAGCCCCTGGTAAACTAGGGGCATTTGGATTCCTAGTCAGTTGTTCCATGAAGGTCGCTGGAAAACTTTTAGTGAATTGCAAATTGAATTTGGTCTCCCAGCGAAACACTACTTTCAGTTGGTGCAACTTCAGCATTGCCTTAGGAGTGCTAAGGTGCTCCCGCCATCGGCCTCCCCTACACAAGGTTGGTTGGAGACTATCCGATCTATCGGTAGCTCACCGGGTGTAGCATCCAATTTTTACAAAACCTTATGTAATGCTATAACTAGGGATACCCCTATAGCGCAGAAAGCATGGGAAAGAGAATTGCATGTGACCTTGACCCCGGAGCAATGGAGCCTTGTCTGGAGTAGAGTGACACGGGTCTCCCGATCCGCCTCACTCACTCAGACACTCTTCTTTCTAGCCCACCGGGTGTTTTTACACTCCTGACAGATTAGCCAAATGGAACACTACTCAGGGCAATAATTGTTGGACATGTCATGCGGCCATTGGTTCACTACCTCATGTTATGTATGAATGTCCCGCACTACAGTATTACTGGAGTCGGGTCTGGGGTCGTATCCAGTCTATTTTGCACTTTCAAGAGCCCCTTTCTTGGAGGATAGTGGGACTTCGCCTCAGCTGCGGGGATCCCCTCTCTTCCAAAGACGGCTTACTTCCTTTTGGACTTTATGCTAGGCATTGCTATTTCCCTAATTACGAAATACTGGAAAATAGCTCCCAATTGAGCCCCACTGAATGGTGGAATCATGTCTGTCTCTACAGTAAATATGAACAAATACCTCGTATGTTTGCTTCCCCCATTCAGACTCCTCATCATCGGTCTAAATGGAAGATGCTCAATGACTATGTACATTCTGCTCAATGCTCTCATCTGACTGTCTAAATTTATATATATCTTTGTCTCATGATTATTCTGTATCGCAGATACTCTTTTGATTGTTTTGATGTACAATCACTGTTGTTTGGAAGCGCTCACATGCTGACATAATCAGCTAGAGAAGAAGCGTGGGGGTGGGGGGTAATTGGGTTTACTTTTCTTTATTGTATACTTGTTTTGTCTCCTTTGGTGTGTTGTTTCTTTTGTTTGTTGCAAAATGAAAATAAAAGTTTCAAAAAAAAAAAAAAAAAAAAAGATATTATAATGCCTCTATATCCTTCCATGGTGAGACTGCACCTTGAATATTGTGTGCAATTCTGGTCGCCGTATCTTAAAAAGGATATAGAGTTATTAGAAAAGGTTCAGAGAAGAGCCACCAAAATGGTAAAGGGGATGGAAGGATACTCCTATGAAGAAAGGCTAAAAAGGTTAGGGCTCTTTAACCTGGAAAAGAGACGGCTGAGGGGAGATGTGATAGAAGTCTATAAATTAATGAACGAAGTGGAACGGATAAACGTAGATCGATTGTTTACGTTATCAGAATATAGAAAGAGTAGGGGACATGCATTGAAGCTACAGGGTAAACTATTTAAGACTAATAAAAGAAAATATTTTTTCACTCAACTTGTAATCAAACTCTAGAATTTGTTACCGGAGGATGTAGTAAAGGCTGTTAGTGTAGCTGGGTTTAAAAAAGGTTTGGACAAATTCCTGGAGGAAAGGTCCATAAACCATTATTAAAAAGGGACCCAGGATATCAATGCTTTTCCCAGTACAAGCATTGCGGAACCTGTGTCTCTTGGGGATACTGCTAGGTACGTATGACCTAGATTGGCCACTGTTGGAAACAGGATACTGGGCTTGATGGACCTTGGTCTGACCCAGTATGGCATATCTTATGTTCTTATGTTGATTGTTTGATGTAAGAGAGAAACTGTAAATAAGAATTAATCAGTTGGATTTAAAGGCTAAAGTGATCCTGAACAAAATATGGTGATGCTGAACATCAATGAAATGGTCAAAAATATGTCACCATGCTAGTAATGATGTATTTTATATTCAGTGATGGGTTTCTTTGAAGTCTCTTAAATGAATTCTGTGATGAGACAGAAGTGGAAAGAGAAGGATGTTTTTTATTTATTTGCATTTAGCTCACACCTTTCCAGTGATAGTTCAAGGTGAGTTACATTCAGGTACAGTCTGTATTTCCCTGGCCCCAGAGGACTTACAATATGTCCCCAAGGCAGTGGGGGGTGAAGTGACTTGCCCAAGGCCACAAGGCATGGCAGTGGGATTTGAACCCTGGCTTCTCAGACTCCCAGGCCACCCTTCTAAGCAGTAGCTGGATTCCAGGTTATATTACTATGTGCTGGATTACAGAATAGAGCAGCTTCTTCACCAAAAACCTTGCACTTAACATGTTTTTCAGAATGGGACAAATGTTATGGGTGGGGGGGGGAGTAAAATATGTTTGCAGGCAGCAATTTATGGTATATCCTTGTTTTTTTTCATCAGGCAGATCACTGCATAACAAGTAACTGATGCTGAATACAGGGGGATATTAGTTAAGAGGATTATTTTAAAAGACTTATTTGCGATTTGCATGTGTTAAATCAGACATTTACTTGTGGAAATGCATACATGACTATTGCTTTCCCCTCTATACTGTATATGGATTTGTAGTTCTTTTTCTTTTCTACTTCATTTTTGTTTTTTGTAACACTGTAAACCACCCTGATATAATGGGGGGGCTGTATATCAAATTTTGAAATAAACATAAACATGTTGAAGTGGCCATTTTAGAAAGGGCCAAATTTACACATGGCTGTGCTTACTATGTGGAAGTTGCAAGGGAGCATGTCAGGAGCATGGCTAGGGAGGCAGCCTGGATGGGTCAAAAATCTACATATATAGTCTCTGTTTCATATAAAGAATACACATGTATGACCAAAATTGTAAATGTCAGGATTTACACCTGCTCCCTGGCATGTTAGGTTTTACAGCAGTGCTCAGTTCGTCCAGCCCTTCACAAGAGTTATTAAAAGGGTTATTCTTCTTAATTCTTCCTTGTTTATTTCACCTTCAGAAGTTAAATTAGATAGATATAGCAGCATCTATAGTTAATTGGCAGCATTTGTATAGGTGGGCTTAGAAAATAGCCGCCATACATGTGGAAATTGTGATATCTGGCACTTATGTTTATCCCACTGATTCTTTCCTATGTGCACCTTTGCAAACTGGCTCCTCTGACTTCATATATTGGTGCATACATGTGCACTCTTGCATCTTATTCTGTATTTTAGAAAAAGCTCCACATTTAGCAGAGCCTTTTCTAAAATGCCACCGGAATTGCGAACTTTGCGACCTCGACATCTCAATTTTGATCTCCATGTCTTTTCTAAAATGCACTTTCAAATGTATTTGTACTATTTTTCTTTCATCCCAAATACTTACAGATGTTTGTTTTTGGTTCATTTTAGCTCGTTTGCCATTTTTTTCCCATTTGACACATTCATTTTAATAAAAAGTTTTAACGCATGCTAGAACTTTGAAATGCATGTTAATTGGCTTAATGCACGTTAATTTGTAGGTTAAAACATGTTAAATTGATTTTGCGCACACTAAAGTTTTTAAGGCTTGCTGACAAACCAAATGCACACTAATGAATGTGCATCCCTAACAGATGTCTTGGAGAATTATTATTACTCAGTTATAGTTGTTTCCCATGTTATCTACCTTGAAAAAGATTGAAAGCCGAGTCAGAATGCCAGAATTTGAACCTGGAGCTCTGATTCTTTCGAGATGTATCAGGCTGATGTCCCTTAGCTGGTTCAATTGTCCCATTCTCGGACTTTTACATACTCCTGATTAATTTTCCTTTGAGTTTGAAGTTTGTATGACATTGTTACAGTTAGATGGGAAGAAAAGTGTTGCTCATCTTATGAAAACCTGCAACGTTTTTGAAAGTAAAGGGAGATAGTGAGTACTTTCTGTCCGACAGGCAAAACAAACAATGTAATGTGAAAGATCTAAAGCAGGGGTTATCAACCCAGTCCTCGGGACACACCCAGCCAGTCAGGTTTTCAGGATTACCACAATGGATATGCATGAAGAGATTTGCATGTGCCGTCTTCATTGTATGCAAATCTCTGTCATGAAATGCAGAGGTGTTATTGTAGAAGCCATATTTGTGCTTCTCAAGTACTGGGATGAGAACCCCTGGTCTAAAGTGAAGAATCTAGTAGTTCGATAATTAGCTATTTATTCTTTTAGCCCTCTCATTTTCTATCCTCTTTTCTTACTCACAGAAGCTTCAGTTTTGCAAATTTCATGAGTTGCTTGACCAGTTGAATACCTGTGACCTTTTTTCCTCATATGTACTGCCAGAAAGATAGACTGACTTGAAGGATGCTTGATTTACCCCTGTGCATTTTTTGTATAGATATGAATTTTGTAGAATGGAGGCTTGGGGAATCAACTAGAGCTATTAAAACTGCATGATGTAGTGTATTGAAAGTGTTTCATTTCCTTGCCACTGTTAGGAAGCTTTCCAAAAGGTATTGGCCACCTCCTGTTCTTTGAAATCTGAGATATAGTACTTGGGCATTACATTTTAAAAACAGGAGATGTGTGAGTATTTTATGAAACATGAAGTGGGAAGCCATATTGGACCTAGTCCTTAGTGGCACACCAGATCTGGTGCAAGAGATAAGGGTGTTGGGGCCACTTGGCAATAGTGATCATAGCATGATCGCGTTTGATTTAATCAATGGAAAAGGTATGGTAAGGAAATCCACAGTACTACCTTTTAACTTTCGAAAGGGAGACTGATAAAATGAGGAAAATAGTTAAAAAACTAAAAGGAGCAGTTGCAAACGTTAAACACTTATGTACATCAAGCTTGGGTGTTGTTTAAAAATACTATCTTGGAATCCCAGACCAGCTGTATTCCACGCTTTAAGAAAAGTGGAAGGAAGTCCAAAAAACTGCCAGCATGGTTTAAAGGTGAGGTCAGAGAGGCTGCTGTTGCCAAAAAAGCGTCTTTCAGGAAATGGAAAAAAGAGCCAAATGACAAAAACTGGAAACAGCACAAGCAATGGCAAGTTAAATGCAAGGCATTGATAAGGCAGGCAAAGAGAGAATTTGAGAAGAAACTTGCTGTCGAAGAAAAAAGCGCATAATAAAGACTTTTTCAAGTATATTCGTAGCAAAAACTCTGTGAGAGTCAGTTGGTCCATTAGATGATAACAGGAGCAGTAAGAGGGGACAAGGCTATAGCGGAGAGACTGAATGAATTCTTTTCTTCGGTCTTTACTGAGGAAGATGTAGGGATGTTGCCTATGACTGAAGTGGTATTTAAAGGTGATACTGCAGAAGAATTGAAGGAAATATCGCTACACCGGGAAGTTGTATTACAACTATTTGATAATCTGAAGAGTAGCAAATCACCTGGACCGGATGGTATACTTCCAAGGGTGTTGAAAGAACTGAAATATGAGATTGCAGACCTGTTATTAGTAATCTGTGAACTATCATTAAAATCATCTGTAATACCTGAAGATTGGAGGATCGTCAATGTAACACCAATTTTTAAAAAGGGTTCCAGGGGTCATCCAGGAAACTACAGACCGGTGAGCCTGACATCAGTACTGAGAACAATGGTAGCAACCATCATAAAGAACAAAATTACTCAGCATGTAGATAGTCATGGCCTAATGGGAGACAGCCAACATGGCTTTCGACAAGGAAGATCTTGTCTTATTAATCTGTTATGGCTTTTTTGAAGGTGTGAATAAACAGGTAGACAAAGGTGAGTCGGTTGATATGTTGTATTTGGACTTTCAGAAAGCCTTTGACAAAGTCCCTCATCAGAAACTTTTGGCAAAACTAAAGAGTCATGGGATAGGAGGCAGTGTACTATTGTGGATCAGGAACTGGTTAAAAGATAGAAAGCAGAGGGTAGGGCTAAATGACCAGTTTTCCCAATGGAGAAAGGTGAATAGTGGTGTACCCCAGGGATCTGTGCTGGGTCCGCTGCTTTTTGACATATTTATAAATGACCTGGAAAAGGGAATAACGAGTGAGGTTATCAAATTTGCAGATGACACAAAACTATTTAAAGTTGTTAAAACCCATGAGGATTGTGGAAATTTGCAAGAGGATCTTGATAAATTGGAAGATTGGGCATTGAAATGGCAGATGGAATTTAATGTGGACAAGTGCAAAGTTATGCACCTAGGAAAGAACAACCCAAACTATGGTTACATGATGCAAGGTTCCACATTAGGAACTACCACCCAGGAAAAAGATTTAGGCGTCATTGTGGATAACATGTTAAAACCCTCTGCCCAGTGTGCAGCGGCGGCCAAGAGAGCAAATAGAATGCTAAGAATCATAAGGAAAGAAATGGAAAATAAAACAAAGGATATTATAATGCCTCTGTATCGTTCCATGATGCGACCGCACCTTGAATATTGTGTACAATTCTGGTCGCCGTATTTTAAAAAGGATATAGCGTTATTAGAAAAGGTTCAGAGAAGAGCCACCAAAATGGTAAAGGGGATGGAAGGATAACCCTATGAAGAAAGGCTAAAAAGGTTAGGGCTCTTTAACCTGGAAAAGAGACGGCTGAGGGGAGATATGATAGAAGTCTATAAATTAATGAACTGAGTGGAACGGGTAAACGTAGATCGATTGTTTACGTTATCAGAATATAGGAAGACTAGGAAACATGCAATGAAGCTACAGGGTAAACTATTTAAGACTAATAAGAGAAATTATTTTTTCACTCAACGTGTAATCAAACTGTGGAATTTGTTACCTGAGGATGTCGTAAAAGCTGTTAGTGTAGTTTAAAAAATGGTTGGACAAGTTCCTGTAGTAAAGGTCCATAAACCAATATTAAAAAGGGACCTAGGATATCACTGCTTGAGCCAATACAAGCATTGTGGAACCTGTGTCTTTTGGGGAAACTGCTAGGTACGTATGACCTAGATTGGCCACTGTTGGAAACAGGATACTGGGCTCAATGGACCTTGGTCTGACCCAGTATGGCATATCTTATGTTCTTATGCTATGTTCTTATGGCATTTTAGAAAGGGCTTCCAAGTACAATCTGGGACGTCTAGGGCAAAATATGCAGGCAAATGCCAGGGAGGTCTGTATTTCAGTCTGATTTTAGAAACATAGACATCCCCACTACAAAAACTTTGGATGAGGGTGTCTATCTCATGTTAGTTTGCATATGGAGAAGTTCATTGGCGTGGCAGAACGAAAACAAGAGCTCTCATTCGCTATCAGCATTCGTTGTCAATATGGAAAATATAGGAGATATGAATGTTTCTCCTTCTCCACACCATTTGGCTGGCAAAATGAGTACTCTTCCAGTGACTAATTGTGCTTGGCGCAGGTATAAACTTCGACATGGCTCGGGATGTGCAGGGCGTTTCTTAAATCAGGCGAGGATGTTCAAGTTCTTGGAAATGCTCTGGACATGTCTACACCAGATTGCCATTCGTACTTGGACATCCTCGTACCAGGGACATCTTTAAGACCACTTTTTAAAATGGCTCTAGGGACATCTTCATGTTTTGGACATCTTGTATGTCCATTATCAGGCATCCCAAACACAAATATGGCTTCTAAAATAACACCTCCCTAGATTCGTCCATAGTTTTGAAGAGGACTTTTGTGTGAATTTCTGTGTAATACGTTCATCATTAAACATTACAGATAATATATTTCCCTATAGGAAACTAGTCAATAAATGGAGTCAGCTGGAGACTACAAGCATTAATCAATGGAAAGACAGTTTTAAAAATGATCTATATCTATGAATAGCAGTGCAGTTTTAAAAATCGTTTGTGACATCACAATGTGCTTTGACATCCCTGAGATTTCAAATGAACTGAAACTGACTATTTCCTTGTAGGAAATAAAAAGAACAATTTGGCAACTAGATGCTAAATGCATGAAACAATGGTGCCCCTCAGTAACTCCACCTTAGGTGAAAATGTATTGTTAATATAGGGCTTGATATTCAATTGGGATGGCTATGTGTCGCTTTAGTGCAAAACCATCGCTGCCGACCTCTAACCCCGCATATTCAATGCCAGGGTCATATGTGACCCTGGCATTGAATATCCGGAGTCACCGCCTTCAATGCCGCAGAAGCTAACTGGGTAGCGGCGATATTGCATCACTAACTGGTTAGCTCCTGTGGGTAAAACTAGGCCAACTTTTGCCTTGCTTAGTTTTACCCACATGTTGCTAACCAGGTAGCGATGTAATATTGCTGCTACCTGGTTAGCAACTGTCGCCACTTACAACACACACTGGAATGCCCATGACACACCTCGATGCTAAGTGGTTAGCATCGGGGCATATAGTGGCATTAATTGGGGATATTCAGTGACACTAACCATGTTAGTGCCATTGAATATCCCGTTCAGCAGCATTTACTTGGTTTACAGGTCAGTAAACCATGTAATTTTATTTTATTTAACAGGTTTTTATACCGCTTTATCATTTTAGTCAAAGCAGTTTACATTTTAACTTAAACTTTGTAATGTACATTAAACAGGGACATTGATTACTTGGAATTCTTCTAAGGCAATGGAGTGTTAAATGACTTGCCCAAGGCCACAAGGAGTGCTAGTGGAAATCAAACCCTGGTCTCTTGGTTCTGAAGCCAGTGCTCTAACCACTAAGCTACTCTGGGCACATAGATTCTAGCAGTAGGGCAACTGTATAGCACCTGAATCAGAACGATACCTTTTGGTTCAAAACCAAACCACTTTAAAATAGCTAAAATAAATAAGGCCATTGCACTCAATAAAAGGTCTTCTCTGTATCCAAAGATATGGAGAAGGCTGAATGGTCCAAGCATGTGGAGCCACATTCCACTAGGGGCATGTCTGGGCTGTCTGGATGGTCCTGAGCAGGATGGGAGCATTAGGACCTGATTCTGCACCGTGGGAACTAGACGTTCCTGTGGGTGCAGGATCTGGCCCTGAGATGGTCCAGCATGCCCCTGGCATGCACATTGTCCACCCTGCATGCCAGTCCCACTGCAGAAATGCCAACCCCTTGTCACCTTGCCGCCTGATAGTCGGTGGGGCTGGCTGAGCCCAGATCGGGTGGTGGGACCCACCTTGCGCTGCTCCCGGCCGTCAGGGGGTTCCCAGACATGATTAGATCTCTGCAGCTGCTTATTCCACCTTTGCAGTGGAATAAGCAGCAAGTCTCACCCCCCGTTATAGGACGTACAGGGCCGTGACCTGAATCGGCCTGCCTCTGCTCCGCTCAACTCCAATCCCTCCTGTCCCCCGCCAGCTCTCCCGTACTGCTGCACTGGCACGTGCAGCCCTGCAAGTCACCTTGTTGAATTGGGGCCTTGTTGAATTGGGGCCTTAGTGATTTGTAGAAGATGAAGGACAAATCTACTATGGTCTGAAGAATACTGCTGTGAGACAAATCTCGTTTGGTCTGGATGCATTAATTTACTTAACACTAGAGGCAAAAAAGCTCAGGATGAGCTTTTCTGTAAAAGTAACTGGTTGTGCTCCTTTTACACCTTCAGACAAACCTAAAATCTTCAACTTATTCCTCCTATTTTGATTGTACATATCCCCCACCTCCACTTTCAAATCCACTATGACTTTCTGGTTCTGGGTCAACTTTAGTATATCATCCTCTACTGCAGCCACGTGTTCTTCTAAATGTGTCATGTGCTCTCTGAATGCAGTTAATTTGCTGGCAAGCTGAGCTACTTCAGCTTTTGGTTCATTCACACACTCTCACTTACACCGATCATGTTCTTAAACAAGGTCAACTCCAGCATTACTGGCTCAATAAAATCCTGCATTTCTCTAGACACTGCCATCTTAGTTAGGGTTTGGTGTCTAGATTTGCTCTTTTTGCATTGTTCACTGCAGCAAAGTTTGCTTCTATCTTAGTTGTTTTGTTGCTGGACATCTTAATCTTAACTCTCTATTAATTACGATGAGGATGTAGCAAGTCTCACTAGTTGCTGGGATAGTAGGTAAAATCTACACAATCGGCTGGAGATTAGGCTTCAAGCCACTGTTGTGAAGTCCTAACTCTATCGCTCTACTTTTTTGTTATTTTAAAATTTTATTTATTGATTTTTATTTCTATTTTAAGTATGTTTCACTAGTGCGAGAGCCCCTATTGTTATGGTTGCTCAGTCAGTTTGTCTGTCCGTACATCAAAGTACTGCACCAATGTTGATGAATAGTATCTCTACTGAAAATTGCTGGGGGATTGTGATTTTGGGTCAGATTGGTCCACAATTACAATTGCTTGACAATTTTTATGTAGATCTACAGTGCTGAATTGGACATGCCTAAATATGTGCAGAAATAGGAGGAATCAATCTGGCTGGTAAATTGAGTTCACTCAGATGATAAGGGCATTACCAGTGGTGTGTTGTAAGGATTGGGTTTGATCATGACTGGTGATCTTTAGGTAGGTGGCCAAACAGGTAGAAAAGGCAATGGCAAAAGTCAGAAGCATGCTTGAGTGCATAGGGAGAGGAATGGCTATATGGAAAAAAGAGGTGATAGTGCCTCTATATAAGTGTCTGATGAGACTTCATTTGGAGAATTGTGCAGTTTTGGAGACAACATTTTCATAAGGATGTAAACAGGATGGTATTAATCCGGTCCAGAAGGTGGCTACTAAAACAGTCTGCGGTCTTCATCATAAATCATACGGGGACAGATTTAAATATTTAAATATGTATACTTTGGAAGAAAGATGGAAGAGGGGAGATATGATGGAGACATTAAAATGCCTCCATGGTATAAATACACAGGAAGTGGGCCTCTTTCTGTTGAAAGGAAGCTATGGAATGAGATTTCATAGGATGAGGATGAAAAGGGGTAGACCCGGGGTAATCTAAGGAAACATTTGTTTATAGAAAGGGTGGTGAATGTGTGAAACAGCCTCCCAGTGGAGGTGGGAGACATGAGGATATGTACAGGGGATCTCTGAGGGAGAGGAAGGGATTGTAGGGCTTAGTAGTTGGTGTAGATGGGTAGAGTGGCTAAGATATTTATCTGCTCGGTGGGCTATATCTGCTGTCATTTTCTATGTTTGCATGTTTCTTGCATTCACCATCCCCAGCAGTCCTTTGGGTGAAAAAGATGGCTACAATTACCCTATTCCCCTTCCATCCAAATTATTGCTCTCCATAGTCTATCCAGTCAGCAGCAGGAAGTATGCTCTTATCTTCTCCCTGCTCCAGTGCAATGTTTCTACTGTTGCCATTGAGGGGACTAGTCTACAGCCATTTCACCTTCAAAGAACTAATCCCCATTTCTGAACAGAGATTGGAAACTTTGTACTGAATAAGGCATTGATCTCTTCTTTGAAAGTGAAGTGAATAAGCAAACAAACAAGAAACACAGTTATCTGTTATGTACTTATTCATTTTACTTTCAAAGGAGGGACATATCCCCCTTAAGAACTAGTAGAACAGCCCCCTTCAGAATGGAGATTTTTCCCTTCTTTGAAGGCGAGAGTTAAATATGAATAACAACTGGTTCTAAACTAGCCCCACTAACAGCAGTAGTAGAAATTCAGCTTTGGAGCAAGGAGTAGGTAAACATATGTACTCCTACCGGTTGAGTCTGATGGCCTTCTGGATAGTTTGCAGGAGAGTGGTGTTCAGGATGGAAGGGGGGGAGGGGGTTGTGAGGGAATTGTTTTTTAACTTGAGTTAAATGCAGTCCATTGGATTGAGATGATTGGGCCAGAAGAGGCAGGAGACTATGCCTGCACAATGTATGATAGAAGAGGGGCTGGCAAAGTATGTTATGCTGACTGTTGACGAGGAAAGTAGAACTGGTCAGCTGGCATAACCTATCCCAGGCTACCAGAGAAAAGATGGAAGTATAATGACTGGGAGAGCACATCTTGCGTTCACTATCTACTGAAATGTGATTGTGTGGTCAGCTCTGCTAACATTTTCAACCTTTGTGGGATGGCACTTAATGATGGTTCTGATCTCATAAATTGTGAGAACACAGAAATCATAGTTACATAGTAAATGACGGCAGATAAAGACCAGTATGGTCCAAAATCTGGCCCAAAAGTTGTAAAAATATCCGTACTTCGAACTGGAGAACCAGACTTCAGTGGGGGGTGACACAACCCACAGTAAGGGGGATGGGAGGGAAATAAAAAAAAGCTTTGGAGGTTAGAGGGAAGGGGTTTAGGATTGGGGAAGGTGAGCAGCAGGGCCGGCCCAACCACTAGGCAAACTAGGCAGTTGCCTAAGGCAGAAATCTTTGGAGGGCAGCAAAAGCAGAACACTCAAAGTTAAAAAATAGATTTTGAGAGCCGGGTTGGGGGGGGGGCGGAGGGGAATAAAGCTCGAGGTTCGTTTAGAGCTCCAAAACTGTGGACCAACTTTAGGGCTGGCCCTGGTGAGGAGGATGAGATTGGATACATGGGGGAGTGAGAGAGAAGAGATTAATTGAAGGTGGGGGGGGGGGGGGGGGAATAAAAGGTATTAGAGTTGAAGAGGAAGGGAAAGACATGGAAGTGGAGGAAATAGAAAGGAGGGAGTAAGAGAAATGGGAAATGTGGCTTTGTGTCATGATTCCAGCATGCACTCCCCAACTTGTGAAATCTCTTTGAATTGTATGAATCTCTTTATCAAGATCCCTGCATTCTGTTTAGCGCTAATGAGGAGACTGGTCTATAGGTTCTTGTCCAATGTTCAGTGTTTATTAGGGATGCACATTCATTAGCATGCATCCATTTCATTAGTGCATCTTAAAGAATTTAGTGCACGCAAAATCAATTTAAAACATGTTAACCTATGAATTAACATGCAAGTTTAAACATGCATTTAAACATTTTTATGGGCACAAATATGTACAACAAACAAAAATCTGGAAAAAAAGACCTTTGCACATCCCTACTCTTTATTAAGACTGCAGTGACTGACTTATGCCTTACAATAAAAGGAAAACATAACCTTTGTTTACAAGTTAGCCAGAGGCCAGGTTTTATAAACCTAAAAAAAATCCTGCTGTTGGAGTATGAACCAGTCCAGTCAGCTTTCTGGAGAGGAAGTATAAATCAAGCAGTAGAGTTGGTTTCCTTGGGAGTTGGTGCTCTCATTCATAATAATTTGTTGTGACTTAAAGTTGTGAAACATGGGACTAGAAAGCATTTCTGAAGAAGGTCCAGTAATAGATTTCATGAAAATTGCATTCATATTTCTAAAGTTAAATTAATAGTCACACTGGTAAAAATAGTTCAAGAAACAACTGAGTTGTGATACCTTAGGAAAGCTAATTTTCAAAGCCATTTCAAATGAGCTTTTGATTGCCTTTCCTGAGTGTACAGCCTGTATACATATACATGTTTACCTGTTTGAGGAGGCTTTCCTAAGAGCAGGATTGGGTCAAGGTTTGCACACATTTTACTTCATAAAAGTTTGGTATATCAAATAGCAAGTGTAAATGTGTGTGCATGGATTTCTGGGGTAATTTTCAAAGTAGGAATTTGTTTTCACTTTGAAAATACAAAAGAAATCACGTGGAGCGCGATTCTATAATGCGCATATCCGTCCCGCAGACACGTCTGAATGAAAAACAGACTCCCTTTGAACCGAATTATGCATCCATGGGTCTGGACGTGCCTGCGGTTCCAGAGTCGGGGAGATAGACGTGTTCGGTGCTGCACAATCAAGTGCTATTCAGCCGGCCTGTGCACGCATCCGGGCGCTGATGCAGGTAAACGTTGTGGACGTCCCTGTGCCCACCGTATTCAGAAAACTATACACATTTATACACATTTTAGATCCTGCCCGTCCCCATGATGTACCCCCGGATGCCACGCCCCTCAGGAAAAACGTGCATGCAGTGCATGCCAGACCTGCACTGACAGCTAGCGCCCTTTAGTAAAAGGGGCCCTTAGTGTTTTTTTTCATTGCTTGTTATATTGAATTTTAGTACTTCTGAATGATGCTGCATGGGCAATAGCAATAGAAACCAAAGGCCTCTGTCTATTCGCAGAAAAGGTACAGAGTGAGAAGTGGTAGGGCATATCTGAGGGTTGGTGCCATGCCACCACGTCAATGAAATATGATGATCATCTCCCTTTTTTCTCCATTGCATACATGGATTTGTAGTTCTGTTTTTATTAAGAAAATCAAATGGAAAATTAGAACTACAAACCCATGCATGTAATGGGACAAAACCATGATTAGGGCAGTCTTTTTGGTTGACCTAAGATGAGGTGGCAGTCCTAGTGAGATCACCAGAAAAGATGCTTATTAGTGATATTACATTAGGAATCCCTGAGTTTCAGCAGTGACAAAGAATTTAATAAGTAGGAAGACTGAGCAGAGATGTGGTCTACCTGTTGAAAAAAAGGTGAAATATCTTCCAAAACAGACTGGCAAACATACTGAAAAGGGCTTAAAATTAGGGTCTCTGGGGACCGGTAGGCAAACCCTTCAGGTAAGTAAAACATACATTTTATTTATTAATTTAGGGTGATTTTTTTTTAAAACATTATTCAAAATTTAGGCAAAATACAGAAAAACATGCAAAATAAATAAAAACATATAGGTGTTTGGTGATGGTTTCCTGAAAGCTATATACATTAAAACTCATAAACTGAAAAATAAAAGCACATATTTAGATTCAGTTTTGGAAGATGCTGGATTGGATATAGTGATAGTCCTGGAAATGTGGTAGACAGAGAATCATAACTGGGAAGTAGGTATACCAGGTTATAATTTATTCAAAATAGATAGGGTAGGAAAAAAGGAGGGGTGATTGATGCGTTATGTAAAAAAATATTAAAGCAACAGAACTCCAGGGATTACAAGCTAAGGAAAAGGCACTTTGGATTAATCCAGAAAGAGGGAATGGAACATTTATTTGTTTTAGTATGATATACAGACCTTCTCAGGCAGAAGAAATGGATAGAGATTTAGCTGAAGACATTCACAAAAAGGGTCATTCCGAGGTGTGAATAGTGGGGATGGACATCCTTTTGGGACATCCATCCCTGCTATTCAGCCCCTCTGCCGACCCCAACTAACTTCCCCGGCGTTGCAAGGGTGGAGTTAGGGCGGGCAGTGGGTGGTCTGCAGCCACCGGATGTACAGGACCAATTCCAATGTCGGCCCTGTATGTCCAGGGCCAGCTACCTATACGGGGAACTTATTCCACTCCTGAGATGGAATAAGTTTCCCTAGACAGATGGTTCTGGCAGGCCCAGGGCGCAGCAAAGGTGGGAGGGGGCAGAGGAGATTCCCCGCAGCCCGGTCCTGGCCTTGGGAGGCCAGATCGGGGGTCAGGCTGCAGAGAATGAAACTTCTTTTCTGGCGGCCAGGGATTGCGGCTCCTGAATGGAGCTATGCTGCCGTGGTGCCGCGGCTCCATTCAGGAGCCCTGACTGAGTTAGCCGGGCAAGGCCTGTACTTGCAGGCCGACCAGAATCGGTGTCCCAACCTGCACGTACAGGCCTGGATGAGATTCTGATCCCATGGGGCTGACCATGTGCACAGAGGGTCAAGACATCCAGGACAGAATTGGGCCCCATAATGTCTGTGAAAGAAGGGAGGGTGTGCTATTGCTTGGTGATTTCAGTCTGCCAGACATCAATTGGGGCATCCTAGCAATGGTATCATCTAGAAGCAGCAAAATTGGGATTTGCTACAGGCAGGGCCGGATTTACGTATACGCCATGTACGCCATGGCGTAGGGCCCACAGCTGGGAAGGGCCCACAAAAAAGGAACAAGTTAGGCTTTTTTAAAAAAATAAAATTAAAAAAAAAAACTGCTAGCTGCCGCCGCGGGGCCCCCTCTGCTGCCGCGGCAGCATGGACTGACCCGCGGGGGCCCCCTCAGCAAGCTCGATCCCTCCCGTGCAGGCTGTGAGAGACGCGAAGGCAGACTGTCTCCTTCGCGTCTCTGTTAAGCCCGCAGGGGCTGATGGGACATTTCCCATCAGCCCCTGCGGGCTTAACAGAGCCGCGAGGGAGACAGTCTTCCTTCGCGCCTCTCACAGCCTGCACGGAGGGAGGCACAGAGGGATCGAGCTAGCAGAGGGGGCCCCCGCGGGTCAGTCCATGCTGCCGCGGCAGCCGAGGGGGCCCCGCGGCGGCAGCCAGCAGGGTTTTTTTTTAAATCAAATTTTACTTTAGGCCAGGGGAGGGGGAGGGGGAGGGTAGGACTGGTAATGGGCTATTGGGGGGGCTGGGACTGGAAATGGGTTGGGGGATTAAGGCTGGACTGGGCTCTCATGAGGTTTGTGGGACTTGCAGTTACTGCACTTTAGCCCTAACAGGCACTACTTGGTCTGATGTGGCTACGGGCCGGGTTTTTCATCGTCGATGGCGAACTACATGTGCTTCGGCTTTTGTGGTCTATGCTTTTATTTGCCCTTGTGCCCAGTATTATGTAGGCAGCACTAGTCGAGTTGTGCGGGTACGACTGGGAGAACATGCATCCCGTTTGCGACATTTAGTATTGACAGCCCCGATGGTACAGCACTGCTTGGATTTACATCACAAGTTTGAGCAACTGCATTGGACAGTAATCGATTTTGTGCCCTGTGATCCCAGGGGAGGTGATTGCCTGGCTCGTTTGAGAAACCTTGAACAGCGCTGGATCTTTACCTTAAATTCCATGGCTCCTGCTGGACTGAACAAGGACGTTGATTGGTTGACCTTATAAGGCTTTTTCCAATCCGTGTAGGGGTTCCCCTGCAGTGGGGTTTCCCTGCCTTTTGTGATTGGTTTAGCTTTAAGAGGGCGGTTCTATAAATGGCCTATCTGAAACTTCCCCCTGACGTCACCCGCCAAAGTTTTTGGCGATTTTTGGAATTTGGAAGGATTGGACGCACTGCTTTGCCTTGGGAACACTTGATACAGAAGCTGGTTGCTTCGAAACGTGCACGTCGTGCTTGTGCAGATAAGTGTGAAGCCTTTCCCTGCTTTTAAGTTTTGTGAAATCAGAATTAATGAAATAAATAACAAAAAAACAAAAGGGGCATGTACTGCGTGAGGTGTCGAGGGAGTCCTCTTCACCTTGCGGTTTATGCCCGACAAAAAGTATACAGCATATGGTGATTGCGGTTGGGGTTTGGGTATTCTTTTGATTATTGATACGTGTGGGAATACCTTTTTTTGGGACTTTTTTCCTATGGGTTCTAAATGGGCAGTGTTTGTAGTAGTTCCTAATGTGTCTGGCAGTTGGCACTGGATTATAGTAATGTAGAAATCTTTTAGTCTTTCTTTATCCATACACTCATTAAGAGGCACGTTTACTAAAAGTTAGTATATGGTAACATTATGCAAATATTTATGCAAATGAGGCCCCTTATGCAAATGAGGCCCCTTATGCAAATGAGGCCCACACCCCCCTTGGGCCGCCCCTGCTGGGGGCCCACAATTTTTGTTGGTGTAGGGCCTCACTCAAGGTAAATCCGGCCCTGGCTACAGGGCAAACGTCTGGCAATTCTTAACAGAATAGAGGGGGCCTGGTGCTTACAAACAGGAGAGTGTTTCTGATGTAATAAATGATTTTTTGGGATCCAATGATCGCCAGATTTTTGGTTCAGTATTAGAGCTTTAGCAGTCATAATTTATTCAAAGGCAAACATACTATGTTTCAAGAAAACTAATCTTAAGATGGGGAGTACCTCAAGGAATCAGGAACTGAGTTGGACAAGCTAGGGGAGGCAGAAGAGTAGTGGGCAAAACTAAAAGGGACTATCATAAGAGCAACAGATCTTTTTTTTTAGGAAAGTAATAAAGCTAAAAGGAAAAAGAAGACACCATGGACCCAATTCAGAGAGGTGACTTGTGGGACTGCACGTCTTAGCGGGATGTGCAGCCCCTCAAGCCATCCTGCCCCTATTCCCCCTCAGGCCCTCCCCGCATGGCTAGAGCAGCAGTATGGGGAGAGCCAGAGGGGCGGAGTCTAGGTGGAACGGGGGCGGGCCAAGGTGACAGGATGTACAAGGCTGATTCCAGTCATGGCCCTGTACGTCCTGCAGGGTCAGGGGGAATGTGTTGCTTATTCCACCTCAAAGGTGGAATAAGCAGCATAAACCTGGCAATTGGGGCTGGAACCCCCCACAGAGGCTGGTGCAAAGGGAGGTAGGTTCCCTCTGCCCAATCCAGACCCCAGCTACCGAGCCATGGGTCAGATGGTGGGCAAGAAGAGGGTTGGCACCGCAGGTGACAGGGGAGCCTACAGGGAGGATGTCCCCGCCAGCATGTAGGGGCATGCCGGGCCATCCTCTGGCCCGATTCTGTATTCCATGGGAATGTTTTGCTCCCATGTTGCAGAATCAGGTCCTAACAGGCCCATCCTGCTCAGGCCTGTCCGGACAGCCCGGAGATGCCCCATTCTGAATCAGGCTCCATGGCTTTCTAGTGAAGTGGTTGAAAAGGTAAAGCAAAAAGGTTAATATTCATAGATTAAAACAGATAAAATAAAGAGGAAGGCAGGCATTAATATCTGGAAAAGCTAAGAGAAACCAGGAAAGTAATCAGGGCAAAGGGACAAATGTAAGAAAAAATAATATCTTTATTTATTTATTTAAACTTATACATATACCACTGATCCTAGAAGATCTCTACGGTTCACAATAAAATCGAAATAATAACAATAAAAACCAAATGAAATAAAATGTCAAAAATCATTAAATTAAAATAAGATAAAATACATTAAAAAAACATGACAATAAAGATAAAAGATAAAAAATAAAAATCAAACCATGTTAACTAAAAGCCTTACTGAAATAGAAGGATTTAACCTTCTTTCTAAATGACAAAAAGTCCTTGGAAACCTGGAAATCAGATGGAAATCCATTCCATAGTAAAGGACCTGAAAAGGAAACCCAACGGCTCAGAATACATACCCTGTAGCCAACAGCCGATGCTGGGTACCTTAACTAACCAGTTCCTTGAGATCTTAAAGGCTGGACAGAAACTAAAATTTCCCAAGGGATCTGAAGAGGGATCTCAACATTCAAATTCAACACCTTAAATATCAGCATCATTAGCCTAAATGAGATGCAAAACTCTAAAGGCTGTATAACAAGGGTACATGACATTTTTAGATATGTCTCAGGAGCAAGTTAAAAGTAGGATTCTAAGATTTGAAGGTGAAAAGGAGGAAGATATGGAGGTTGATGAAAAGGAGAATTGTTTAGCCAACATATCTGGTCAGTGCTCATTGAGGAAGGGCTAGGAGTAGGACCATAGAAAACAAACACAGATAGATATGGAAGCGAGATAGATCTCATGTGATTTTCAGAAGATCTGTTTTTGAGGAGCTAGTTAAATTCAAAGTAGACAAATCAATGTAACTGAACAAGATACATTTGACAGGACTGCACCGAACCATAAAAGCGCCCTGTGCGACGCACATCTGGCATGCCCCCTCCCCCCAGTTTGTCATTTGCCCCCTACCCAGCATCTCCCCATTTTACCTCCATGTCCAGCCAGCTCACCTTGGCCTGCCCTTGCCCTGCCGCCGCCGCTTTTCATGTTCCCTTGGTGGTGGCAGCAGCGGAGCGGACCTCCAATTGAAAAAAAAAAACATGCGGTTCTTTCCGACTCCCTGCTTGCATGCTGGTCTGATCCCTGCTTCCTCTGACAGGAGCATACATTGGAGGATTGACGGATCAAGTCAGCATGCAAGCATGGAATTGGAAAGACATGCATGGGGTTTTTTTTTTCAATTGGCGGTCTGCTCCGCTGCTGCCACCATCACCACCACCACCAAGGGAACATGAAAAGCGGCAGTGAGGCAAGGGCAGGCAGCGTGGGGGGAACCAAGTCCTGCAACGCCTATTTTTTTGCGCCTTGTGTGGCTGCACTCGCACAGGGCTAGGTAAGGCGCTGACATTTGAGGGTATTAACGGAACCTAAGGAAGTTCTGCCAGCTCCACTGACTGATCTTTTCAGTGTTTCTTTAGTGACAGGAGAGGTCCCAGAGGACTGGAGAAGGGTGGATGTGATATCTTTTCACAAAAGTGAAAGTATGGAGGAGGCTGGGAACTGCAGGCTGATTGATCTTACCTTGGTGAAGAATAAATTAGTAGACTCACTGCTAAACAAACAGAGCATAGCACAGTTGACTACAATTCAATGGAATACAGGATCCGAGGCATATTGATTTTATCAGTGGTTGGTCTCCTCAGACAAATGAAATAAATTTCTATGAGTGCATGATGAGAAACTTGGATATAGTGTACTTTGATGTCAGCAAGGCATTTTACATAGTTACAGCTAGGCAAATTATAAGCAAACTGAGCACCCTAGCTATGAGTCCTAAATTAATACACTGGGTTAGAAATTGTTTGAGTGGGAGATAACAAAATAGTGGTAAATAGCATTCACTCTGAGGAAAGGGGGGTGGGGGCAGCAATAGTGAGCCATAGATGTCATTCCTCAGTCCAGTTGTTTTTAACATTTTTGTAAGTGATATTGCAAAAGAATTACTGGGGAAGGTTTATCTGTTGTAGATATGAAAATCAGCAACAGGATGTAGGCACTCTTGAAGATGTGGAAAGCATGAAGAAGGACCTAGTGAAGCTTGAGGAATGTTCTAGAGTTTGGCAGCTATTATTTAATATTAAAGATGCAGGTTCATGCATATTGGTTACCTAATCCCCTGGGAGTAGTACAGTATGGAGGAGGAGGGGTGCAGTGAAGACATTCTGTGCATAGATCAAGAACAGAATCTGGGGATGATCATATTTGATGATCTTAAGATGGCTGAGCAGATATCAGCTGGTAAAAGCCATAAGGATGCCTGGGTGCATAAAAAGCAGAATAACCAGTAAGTGGAGAAGTTCATTTGGTATGCGCGAGTGCAGGAGAATGGTAGGGGTATGTGAGTGCATAGTAAATGTGAGTAGAAGGTTGCTTATGTCTGTGTACATGTGTCTGTGTCTGGTGTGTGTTAGTACAGCAGAGTGGAGAGATAGAGGTGTGTGTGTGTGTGTTGCATGATTACAGCAGAGTGGCAGGGTAGAATGTTTGTATGTGGTGTGTGTGTGAGCACAGTAGAGTAGTAGGGGTATATCTGTGCATGTTGTGTGAGTACAGCAGGGTGGCAGTTATACTGTGTGTGTGTGTGTGTGTGTGTATATGTATGAATGAGTAGGTGGCCTTTGTGGTGGGGTAAGATAGCATTGGGGCCATGCTACAAATGCATACTGACAGACCTTCCCCGATAGGTGCTATTGCTTTAGCAAAATGCACTTAAAAACGGCATTGCTGGGGGTGCCTGTGCCACTTCTTAGCAGGGTGGAGGGCTCTTTCTTGGACATGGGGTGTGTGGCTTTATGGATATTGCTGGCCCGGAAGTGGAGATCGGCAGTGATACCCACCTTAAGGGAATTTCAGGGGATGTTGTCCCAGATCTATTTGATGTCTAAATTGACTGCCCTTAAGCGGGGAACCCAGCAGAAGTTTGGAAGGGTGTGGGAACGGTACATTCAATGGATTGATCAGGAGAGGAGGGAGGGTAATGCCTAGGAGGGATGGATGGGAGGAAGGGGAGAGCGGGGCCCGGGGGGGGGGGGGGGGTAGGGGGAGGCTGTGGGTACGGGTATGGGGGGGGGATATTTTGCGTTTGAGTTTGTGGCCAAGCGATGTAATGCAGGTTTTTGGTTTGTTGAAATTATCTGTTGTCTACGGTTGTACCTATAATAAAATGCTAATAAAAAAAAAAAAAAACCTTTTCTGGTAGACCGATTGTGGATTAGTGGTTTAATTGTCTACTAAAATGTTTAAGAATGGTATTAAAGTAGATATGGCTGAAATTAATTGAAGACAGAGAAAACTGAATAGCAAATACAGTGATGAGATTAAAAAAAAAAAGTAAGAGTGATGTTTCTCAATGGCCTATTTGTCCCTTCTTGTCCAAGGTAATTTTTTTATTGCCTTTGATTTCCAGGGTTACTAAAATTGTCCATTAAATTAACACTTCTGCAGTCAGGCATTTTGAGGAAGACATTATGCACAGCAAAAATAGTTGTTTGAGAAGTAAATGCTTAACTTGAGCTGAAAATGTAAGATATAAATTAGAAATGTGAACAATAGCCCTCCTTGCCTGTGTCCTAATTGTTTAAAAGCTACAAGCTCCATTTGTTATTAATCTGTGGCAAAGATAATTTAATTGATTATGAGTGGAATGAAGATGATAAAACTATAAGTAGCTGCTGTATACTATATGGTATAGTGGTCTTTAAATTATGGAATTAAATCATAGGACACCCGTGCTCTATCTAAGGTCTAAAGAAAGTGCCATTGTCTTCTAATTCTAAATCCAGCTACTAAATTTTTTGAGTTTAGTCCAGTTTATTCATTTCGGAGATATTCTTTCAATTTGAATAACAATGTGGCTTACAAAAAAAAAAAAATCAGGCAGTGATAGTTAAATTGAGGTAAGGAAGGAAAGAAGTTGATTCTTCCAAAATGTAAATTTTTTTAAACCCATTGTCTTTATCTTACTTGCTAGCTAAGATAGAATAAACTCCTGGGCAGTTATTCCTCCAGGATGTTAGTACAGTGAATTCAGCATGGCCGCAAACTACCAAATTAATTATTATGTTTTGATAATGAGACACTAGTTAAGCAACAGGAAATATAAAAACTCAGAATTACACAATTCAATGTCTGGATGGCCTTTGCCGAGATACTAAGGCAGTTGTACAGCAGTCAAGTAAGCAAATCATCTGTCTTAATTTAAATTGGACAGAGCCTGGAATAGTGCCTTTTTTCAGTAGACACCACATA
This sequence comes from Ichthyophis bannanicus, assembly GCA_033557465.1. Classification (NCBI taxonomy): domain Eukaryota; kingdom Metazoa; phylum Chordata; class Amphibia; order Gymnophiona; family Ichthyophiidae; genus Ichthyophis; species Ichthyophis bannanicus. The sequence goes on along the minus strand of CM066047.1, from coordinate 66,619,916 downwards.
GGGCTTTATTTACTTAAATTTGTATCTGAGAATATTACTATTAAGAAAGGTATTTGCCAGTTTTGATAAATTAGAATAATCACATCCATTGCTACACAAAAAATGGCCCATGTCTCTTGAAAACTGAATAAATCTACTCTCTCTAGCTGTTTAAGTTTGATTCTCCAAGAACAAGCAGAAAGTAAGTCCTCACATATGGGTGACATTGGCGCCAACGGAGCCTGCACGGAGCATTTCCCCAGCTTTCAAAGAAAGCTTTTGTTAATGCTATCATGCATGCATGGTCCCTTTCCCGTCCAAGGGTGCCATCTTGCTCAGTCTCCTTTTTTCCGCGGAGCCCAACAGACGCTTGTCCCGTTTCCCCAAAAAATCCTCTGAAATTATCCTTAAAAGTTGATTTTTTCCTGGTTTGCGTACTGGTTCCTCTTCCTGCCCTGAGCCGGCATCGGACGATGCCATCCTCTACTCTCCCCTTCTTTTTTTGACGAGGCTTGCCTTGATTGGCATTCGCGCCCTTTTTCGCCTGGGGGTTGTTGACCCTGGCTGGGTGTCTCCCACCATGTCCCCCGGTGCGTTCAAAAAGTGTTACCGCTGTGGTCAAAGCATGTCTGTTACAGACACCCATGACTGCTGCTTGCACTGCCTCGGTCTGGACCACAACAGTTCCACCTGCGACCTGTGCCAGGCCATGACTCCGTGAACCAACAGGAAATGGTTGGAGTTGCATGAGAATCTGTTCCCACAGTCCAACTCAGCTCTGGTTTCCCTGACACTGAGCCCTAAGCTGAGCACATTCCGAGAGGTCCAGGCATCTTCAGAGTCCCGCGGTGGTGGCTCCTCTGTAAAGACGCTGGACCCCGGGAAGAAGAAGAAGAAATCCTCAAAGCCAGTCGAGGTTCCACCGGTGAAACCCTGTAAAGTCCCACGGCGGGACTCGGGCGACTCCGAGCAGTGCCCTCCTAAGGTCTCTAAGAGGGAGTCCTTGGCCAGCATTGACCGTGTGAGGCTCCCAGAGTCTGTGGTTCTCGTCAAAGACGCACTCACAAGAGTACCGGCATCAGGCCCGAGACCTCAGTGTCCATGCTGAAAGCTGCGGAGCCTTCTGGCATCGAGTCCAGAATGGCAGCCCTGAAACAGAACATCTCTGCAATCCTGGCCCCACAGCAGGTGATGATGTCAGGTTCGTCCATATCATCTGCCCAGACAACTGGGCCCCCGACTGAGGGGAATCCCTGGACATCGCACCAAGCCCCGAGTGCCAACAGCCTCGGGCGAGCCCTCAGCATCAATTGAGGTCCTGGTCCTGATCCTCGGGAGTCTGGTCCTCCCCAGCCAGTTTCCAGGAGTCTGACCCGAGACATACTGTGAGATCCCGGTTCCTTGGGGCCAGCCTTGAGACTCGAGAGCCCCAAGACTTGGAATCCTCAACACTTTCCAGCTCCAACTGGGAGACTGACATTGAGGCATCTCCTGAGACTTCTCAGCACCGAGATGTCCCTTTGGAGCCATCTTCTCTGGAACCCTGGCGCCATTCTCCCCCCGAGGATGTGGCCTTCCACAACTTCATCTGGGACATGGCACAGGCCGTCTTGGTCCCGATTGAATCAGAGGAGGACCCGCACACCGAAGAACTGGAAATCCTCCAGTATGAGTCCCCGCCAAAGGAGACTCTTACAGTGCCGATCCAGCCCATCCTCAAGCAACTGCTCTTGTGGATCTGGGAGACCCTGGCCTCGATGCCAGTGGTCAGCTGATGCCTCGATGCCATCTATCGCGTCAAGAAGGGCCTTAGCTTCCAAAAATCTCAACTCCCACAAAATTCCATGGTCATATGGAGTCCTCGTAGCAGAAGCTCAAAAATCAGAAGAACAATTCTTCTGTTCCCCCGGGCGGGGAGGCCCAAGCCTTAGATGCCCTCGGGCGAAGTGCTTCCAAGGCTTCATGTTGGGCTGTCGGATACAGGCCTATATATAGGCATGTATCTCAAGGGCCTCATCCAGGAATTGGCAGGCTTCTCTGCAGACCTTACCAGGGAACCACTCCAGAGGTTCCAGGCCCTAACAGCTGGAATTTGAGACTGTTCAAAGTTCCTGTCCCGCACTGCCTATGACTGCTTTGAGTTGGTATCCTGGGTAGCAGCAGTGGGCATTGGTGCCTGGCATCAGCCTGGTTGCAAACCTCAGACCTCGAGCAATGGGTGCAAGAAAAACTGCTAGATGTCCCCTGCACTGGGGAAAACCTATTTGGCAAACCTATGGCTGACAAGGCAGCCAAGATTGAGGCCAAGGTTGTGATCAGGCAGAGGCTCTCAAAGAAAACCTCGACCCTTTCCCAAAAGAAACCATCGGGAAAAAGAAGTCTTTTCACCAGGGGCATTACGAACCCTTCTTGGGGCAGCAACAGTAGGGCCCTCAGCTCAAGAATCAGGGCCATGGGCCAAGAAAGCCAAAGGCTCAGAAGCTCCCTGGGGGGAGACTTTGACTTCCCGGGCAGGGCCTTCTCCCCCCGGGAGACCCTCCCCAGCCCACAGGGTGCTCTTTGCCCACAGATGGGCCGGGGTCACCATGGACCAGTGGGTCCTCCAGGTGGTAAAACAGGACTACTGGTTCTAGCAAACACCACCAGGGTTCTTCCCAGAAGTGCTGGTGTGGCCTCTCCTTCACCGGACCTTACTTATCTTTGAACTCGCAGGCCCACTCAAAGACAAGGTGGTAGAACCTGTACCCAGACATATGTGGAGAAAGGGTTTCTACTCCAGGTATTTCCTTGTCCCCAAAAGAACTGGAGGCCTCAGGCCCATCCTGGACCTGCGAAACCTGAACAAGTTTCTGGTGAGGGAAAAGTTCAAGATGCTCTTCCTTGGAACACTGCTGCCCTACCTCCACCAGGGAGATTGGCTGTGCTCCTTAGATCTGAAGGATGCATATGCCCACATCCTGATCCACCCCTCCCACAGGCAGTACCTAAGGTTTGTGGTGGAAGGAGAGCACTGTCAATACAGGGTGCTTCAATTCGGCCTGGACTCCTCACCAAGAGTCTTCATGAAGTGCCTGGCGGTCATGGCCACTTACATGCGCCTGCAAGGGCCCTTCATCTTTCCCTATCTGGGTGACTGGCTCATCAGAGGCAGAAAGGCCCTCAAAGCCAACCAGGCCATAGGGCGAACAATCCGCTTCCTGAAGCACTTGAGGTTCATCATCAACTATCCCAAATCACACCTCTCTCCAGCCCAAAATCTGAAGTTCATAGGGGCCCAGTTGGACACACTACAGGTCAAGGCCTTCCTCCTGAAAGAGAGGGCTCATCACCTTGTACAACTGGCAGGAGAAGTGTAGGCTCACCAGTTGATATTGGCTCGCCTCCTCCTCTGCCTACTGGACCACATGGCCTCAACAGTCCACGTCACGCCCCTAGCCCGCTTGCCCATGCGGTTGGCCCAGTGATGCCTCCACTCTCAAGCCACGGGCAGGTTGTGGGACAGAGTCAGAGTCACCCGCCAACTGGCAGCTTCCCTCAACTGGTGGCAGTCCCTACGCCACCTCCAGGCAGGGCTGCCATTTCAAGTGCCTATGCCTCAGAGGGTTCTGACCATGGATGCCTCCCTCCAGGGGTGGGGGCGCACTCCAGAGGACTCTGCATTCAAAGCGCCTGGTCTCAAGAGGTGTCCCTCTTACAGATCAACCTCCTGGAACTCAGAACCATCTTCCTGGTCCTGCAAGCGTTCTGCCACCCATTGTGCAACCAACCTGTGTTGATCCAGACGAACAACCAGGTCGCCATGTTTTATATAAACAAGCAGGGGGGTTCGGGGTCACACTCCCTTTGTCAGGAGGCGGTTGCTCTACTCTCCTTTGCTGTGCGCCATGGAATACTCCTATGAGAAGTATATCTCCTGGGCCAGGACAGTTGCTTAGCGGACAAGCTCAGCAGAGTCCTGCACCTGCATGAATGGTGTCTGAACCCCGGGGTGGTGCAAAGACTCTTCTGCCTCTGGGGCAAACCCGTGATGGATCTGTTCACCTCCCCAGACAACACGCTGATGCCCCGCTTCTGCTCACACCGGCCGCACCCGGGGAGAGTGGCAGAAGATGCCTTCCTGATCCCGTGGTCGGAGGGCCTCCTTTATGCCTTCCCACTGACTCCACTAGTAGCCAGAACCCTCTTCAAGGTCCAGAGCGAGCAGACATCGGTGATTCTGATCGCCCCCAGATGGCCCCAGCAACCCTTGTTTCCTCTGCTACTCTCCTTGTCGGTGGCACTCCCATTCCCACTGGGTCGGGACCTGGACTTCCTGTCCCAGGAGGAGGGATCTCTCTTGCACCCTAACTTGGGGTTGCTAGCATTGACAGCATGGCTGCCGAAAGGGTATCTCTGGCCCCTTTCAATCTCCCGGGGGAGGTTGAGGAGATCCTATTGGCCTCCCAAAAACCTTCCACCAGATGGGCGTATGCCTTCAAATGGAAACAATTCTCCATCTGGTGTGCCGAGAGAGAAGAGAATCCCTTCTCCTGCCATGTGCAGCTTGTACTGCAGTACCTACTGCATCTCTTGCATGTCGGCCTAAAGTCAAACTTGGTGAGGGTACATCTGAGCATCATAGCAGTGCACCATCACCCTGTAGAGGGAAAAGCCCTCTCAAACCAGCCCCTGGTCTCCAGATTCCTCTTGCTATCAAAGCCCTGTCTTCGCCCCCCCAACGGTTGATGGGGACCTGAATATGGTGCTCTCCCAACTCACCAGACCACCATTTGAGCCCTTGGCCACTTCTCACCTACAATACCTATCCTGGAAAGTGGTTTTTCTGCTGGCACTGACATCCACTTGGAGAGTGAGCGAACTCCAGGCCTTAGTGGTGGATCCACCCTACACACAATTCTATAAGAATAGGATGGTACTCCACACACATCCTAAATTCCTTCCCAAGGTGGTTTCCCCTTTCCACCTCAATCAGGAAGTGGTTTTGCCCTCCTTCTTCCTGCGGTTTCATACCAGCAGGGAGGAACTCATACTGCATACGCTAGGCTGTAAACAGGCCCTGTCTTTCTACCTGCAGGGGACACAGGCCCATCACAGAGCTCCTCAGCTCTTTGTATGATACGACCCCAGTAGACTGGGGATCCCGGTAATGAAGCGGACTCTGTCCACTTGGGTGGCAGACTGCATTACCCTCGCCTGCGAGTGAGCTGACCTGTCCCTTGAGCACCGGATCACTGCACATTGTGTGCGGGCTATGGCTGTGTCGGTAGCCAACTTCTGCTTAGTGCTGGTGATGGAAATCTGCAGGGCCACCACATGGTCTTTGATTTATACGTTTGTTTCTCACTACTGCCTGGAGAGCGAGTTCCGTAGGGACAGTGCCTTCAGACAGGTAGCTCCCGTAATATTTTTGTGGTGTAGGCAACTCCTGCCCTACGATCCTTCAGGCTACTGGAATGAGGTGATTGTCAGACAAAAGGGTTTTGCAGTCTTTGTAGGGACTCACCTCTTGCAATGCCGGTGGTGCTGTCATGGCTCGGTCCTCAGCATTCTGGAGCTAGGGAATCCCATATGTGAGGACTGACTTCCTGCTTGTTCCTGGAGAAAGTGTAGTTACTCACCTGTAACAAGTGTTCTCCAGGGACAGCAGGAATCAGTCCTCACAACCCTCCCTCCTCCCCTTAGAATTGCCTTCCTAGATTAAGTCCTTTTTCGCTATGTCTTCTGACTGAGCAAGATGGCACTCTTGGGCAGGAAGGGGACCACGCATGCGTGGTAGCATTCCCAAAGGCTTTCTTTGAAAGCTGGGGAAATGCTCCGCGCAGGCTCTGTTGGCACCGATGTCACCCATATGTGAGGACTGATTCCTTCTGACCCTGGAGAACACCTGTTACAGGTGAGTAACTACACTTTTTGCTCATAATGGCATGTTAAATTATTGGCTTCAGTGCAAAATGCATGAACCTCAGTTATTATCTGCCCTGTATGCAGAGCCTTTCTACTGATGACAGTATTTACTTATTTATTTATTTCTACAACTTTATACTCCACTAATCTGTAAATTCTTCGTGGGTTACAGTAACACGTTAGAAATGTAATAACAGCTAACATCCTTCAGAGTTGGGAGGAGGAAGCGCATTTAGTGTGTTCCTTGTATGACCTTGTTCAGCGATGGTCAGCATTTGCATGAAGCTGCACAGAAATCCTTTGCCCACACAATAAGGGCAGGTGCTGCGATACTGTGCCTTTTGCAGCACCTCCCTCTATTGACAGCAACACGAGTGGAGGACTCCCAGGCACCTTTGCAGGAAAATTGATTAAACACTTACCACATTTCAATCACCACATTGCCTAATTTATATATGCGCAGAGGCACTTACATAGCAGTACCCCAGAGGAATCAATGGGAAAAAGGAAAATTAAAAGAAAAATAGAATTCTGTCACTTTTGACGAAGAACCTGTCAAAGTCAGTTTATTGATATAGTTTATTTAGATATTTGCTCTCTAGACCATCTTTTGTTAGTTACAGTAAAGTGGTGTACAGCTGAAGGTAATCTGAATAGAATAAGGAATACATTATTTATTAAAAAAAGAGACAGAGATAAGAGAAAGAGGAAGTTAAAGACAGGAATTAGGGAAAGGTACCTGATACTCCTCCACTCACAAGATAGAAGTAAAGGTTAAAAAAAGTCTGATCCCAGTTCCCATATTTTGCCTTGCTTTATGACTTATCAATAGCAATACACATCAAGGTGGATTAATTCCTTCACAAGTAGTACATGCCATGTCTCCATCTTTCTGGCCCCAGCCTTGTAACAAGCATCTCCATCTTTTCTCCCACACTCATTTCTGGGTTCTCTCTCAACTTATGTGTCTGTAGCAGGACCCGAGGCATGCAGTGCAAAAAAATCTCCATGCTACAGCAGAAGACAGAATTAGCACAGTCTATCTCCTTTGAACTTTGTTTCATGACCTCGTGTTCTTGAACTACCTTTCCATTGAAATTGTTTACTTCTTGTGCGTTGTTGATACCTTTGCAGTATTAGAATATCTCCCTTTCTGTAGTCTCCCTAAGCTAGGACTTTCTAAATGTGTCCTGAGGACCCCACGACTAGTCAGGTTTTGAGGATATCCTGAATGATGCATAAGTTCAATTAGATTGATCTCATGCATAGTCATTGCGGATATCTTGAAAACCTGGCTGGCTGCAGGGTCTCCTGGACAGGTTTGGGAAACCTTGTTTGAGAGTATACACATTGAGGTCCTTAAGACACAGAGTTTTTGATTCAGAGTCTGTATTATTTTGATTTCCTTTCTCTGGACTGAGTCTACTTTGTCTACATCCTTTAGGAGGTGGAAGTAGAGCCTCCGGAACTGGACTTTCTCACCAATGGTTTGTACAGAGACACTGTTACCTCATCATTATAGCTGAACCTGTGCATTAGCTTTATCTAAATAAGCATTTTTGGGTAGCCAGTCTGAAATGGAAACAGCACTCTCTCCAGCTCTGATGTGTAAAGTCTCTGCTCTGTTCTCAGAAAATGTTCACTGAAATATGAACATTGAAGAAATGGATAATTTTTCCAGTCATTTCTACTTTGTTATCTACTAAAACCACAGCACAATTTTTATCTTGAAAGTAAAAAAAAAAATTGGTTAGGTACGGGGTCTGGCATGAGTTAATTATACAACTTTACATCTGGTTATGTTGTTTAAAAAAAAACTCAAATTCAAAATGAACCCAGAGGATACAGTGCTTGAGATAAGACCACGTTTAATCTTAAATAGGTATGTATATGGTTGATTGACAGATTTTTGTACACTTAGAACACAGGGAGTGGAAGGTTTCTTATGACCAATGATGTGGTTTATATAGATAGTTTATAGATTGATGATAAGCTGAAGACTCAGCTGGTCCTACATTTCTATATCAAGCTCTTTTCCTTCCATTTATATGATTGCTGGGCATATACTGAGGTTTTGAGAGGATAATTTTTACCTTTCTATTTTGCTAAAAAACAAAACCTTCCACAGCAGACTTTGAATTCACACAGCACATACTGTAGATGCAAGCCAAATTTATGTATCAGTTCCTATTCTGTAGTTTCTATAGCAGCATGATGCTGGAAGCATGAACAGCTAAGGGGTCTTCCTTTTCTTTTGCATGAAATCTTGGTATTCCCTTCAATCTACTTGTTGACAGAAGTCCAACATGCACAATATCCAGCTTTCTTCCGTATGCCTGTAGTGATATTCTCTGAAAGAATAGAAATGTAATTAACTAAATAAAGAGCAGGACATAGCTAATTACATTGCTGTTCTATCACTGATCACTAGATGACAGCGTAAGAGCATTAATTGTTTTCTCATTAGGACTTTGAGAGCTCCTTCAGCAGCATTCTTAACTCCAGAAAAGATGAAGTCATGATTTCCTGATGGCTGAAAGAATAAACCTTAAAAGGACTATAGGATGTTATTTTGAAAGTGACTGGTTGCAGGATTTGCAAGCTTATTTGTAAGTGGAAACTCTCCATAAAGTTTCCCTTTGAATATGAGTATCAGGTGGAACCATGAGTATAAAGGTACTCCAGGTCTTTCCATCTGCTTTCTTGCAGGTGCAGAGTCCATTTTGAAAGGTAGCTGCAGGGAATTCAAAATTAACACCCCTACCCACTCCACAGGTACTTAACCATGACCCTTTCCATAGCAGTTAAAAGTATAAAAGTTGCAAAAAACAATATAAATGAAGAAATGGAATCACATTTTGTCAAAGGAATAATGGGTGTGAATACATTTCTATTGCATATAAAGTAAAATAATTTGCAATAGAAATAATTTAAAATAGGTTTTGTGCACTATCTCCGTCTATAATATACTTGGGGGCTGGTAGCATTTGCTGGTGTCCATCTCAGGCAGTATTCTGAAAATAGTGTGTGGTATTTTACTCACAATTCACACACTTTAAGACACATTTTACAAAGGACATCCAAGTGCAATTTTGGACATCCAAGCCAGAACGTCTAAAGAAAAAGCAGGCACGTGCAAGTTCCTGCACAATTTCACAAACATGGACATGCCCGATATAAATGGAGACATCTACATAGACAACCCCAGAAAAGCATTTCAGAACAGGGATGTCTAATAGCTTAATACATAGAATTAGGAGTAGGGTAACCAGGATTCAAATCTCAATGTCTTTATCTTTATCTTTATCTTTATTTGGTAGATTTGATATACCGCCTTTACAAAAGTATTAAGGCGGTGCACAGTACAAACAGTCTTGGCTGCAAAGAGAGAAAAATGGAAAGGAACGCCATTTATAGATAGGAAAGTGGACAGAGAGGAAGGGGCAGTATAGAGAGAAAAGACGGGGTATAGAGCCAACAAGCCAGAGGAGACAAGACATGGTAAGCGGACTAGAAAAAGCAGGCAAAAAGCAAATAACATAAAGGCAGCAGCAGAGAGCACAATACAATACAGGAGCAAAGCAGCAAAGCAGTCGGTCTTTGTGATCTTCGGCTAGTCACTTAACTCTCCATCTTCTCTACACTTTCTGGATGTTTTAAGGCCAAAATAAGCGCTTTCCTGTTGTCTATACCTGCTTGGAGCAGTTCTAAATGTGGACGTGTCTGCAGATGTCCCTGATATTTCTGAAATTGAACTCAAACGGTGATGTCTGAGTCCATTGCACCTCCCTAGACACGACTCTGCCACATCACCTGCCTATTTGCACGTCCCTGCACTGGTGACATCTTTAAAAGTCATTTGTAAAATTAAAATGATCCCCTTTGCAAATAGAGCGTGTTAAATAAGTTTATCATGGGCTATTGGCAAAGTGCATGCATATTTTGCAAATTGTGAAAGGAAGAAATTAACAGAGCTAAAGCATCAGTAAATGAGAGACTGAATCAGGTTTGAAAGTGTCAAAGATGTGTAAGTTGGTTTGGGCCTCAGGAGGGGGGAAGAGAGAATAAGGAGACAGGAAAGTTCTAGTATTGGGAAGGTGAAGAGAACTGAGATGGGGGAAAGGAGGGAGGGAGAATGCTGAGGACCGGTTGGTGGGGGGGGGGGGGGAGGGAGCTGAGATTATGGAGAGGAGAAGGAAGAAAGTGGGGGTCAGGGAGGAAAGAGAAGAATGCTGGGATTAAAGAATAATGTGGTTATAGTGCAGAGACTTGACAATCCCCAATATTTTCTGGTGAAAGGTTAACAGGTGCCAGCTAGCTTATGTGTATTTATGGTGCAGCCTTCACCCCTGACGTCTATATATGCCAGATAAGCTTTGGATTAGAGTAGTTATGGTACTTTGGACTCATGACAGGGATGCATTAATTTCTCTAAGCTCTGGTCTGCTTCTAGCAAGAATGCTGCAGCCCCTTTCCCCACTGAGAATGGGTGCTAAGAAACCCCGACTTCTTATTTTTCCCCCTAAACCTTCCTCTCCCCTTCCTCCTTTCTCTTTCTCTGTTGATAACACTCTTATATTTCGTGTTTCCTCAGCCTGTAACCTTGGTGTCATCTTTCCTGACATATCCAATAGATAGCTAAAACTTGTCTCTATAACATTAACAAAATTCACCCCTTCCTTTCTAAACATACTACTAAAACACTTGTCCCCTCTTTACTTCCCATCTTGACTATTGCAACCTCCTTCTTGCTGGTCTCCCTCTGAAGCACCTCTCCCCTTCAATCTATTCAGAACTCTGCTGTGCGACTAGTCTTTCACCAGCCTCGATATACTTATATAATCCCTCAAGTCACTTCATTGGCTTCCCTTCTGTGTCCGTATCCAATTCAAACTTCTTCTTCTGACCTTTAATGTATCATTCTTCTGCTCCTCACTGCCTTTCCTCTTTCCTCTCTCCCTACACCCCTCCTCATGAACTCCTCTGTTCTACTTGCTTGCTTCTCTCTTTGTCCTTTTCTTCTACTGCCAAGTCCAGACTTTGGTCCTTTCACCTTGCTACTCCTTATGCCTAGAATAAACTGCTTGAGTCTGTGCATCAGGCTTCATCTCTGCCCCTTTTCAAATCCATGCTACAGGCTCACCTCTTTGAGGCTGCTTTTGGATTCTGATTCTTTGTTTTCCTTGTGTCTCCTTGCCCTTCCCTATTCTAGCCTTATTCTCATTTTTTGTCTTGTCTGTCTTGATTAGATTGTAAACCCTGATTAGCAGGGACCATCTCTATCTATGTTTGTACAGTGCTGCATATACTTTGTAGCGCTTTATACATGTTTAATAGTAGTAGTAGTAAACAAACTTTTAAAATATTTTTAGAACACTAGCAGACATTGCAGCAAGAATATATGAATTCTACTTGTGCTGGGAGTACCACCGTCATAGTATACCTAACCACTGCATCTTTGAAGCATTGGAACACATTCTGATCTGTAATTCTATCTTTAGATTATTCCACCAGAAAAGTTCTAAGTATTTTGAATTCTGGCATGGCAGTTTCCTTGTGTTCTTTGGTCTTTCCATCTGGCTGATACGTGAGCCTTCATTTGCGATGATCTGAACATTGCCCCCATTTTAACACCCTTCCTGCCAAGCTCAGCCATTACTGAGGCAGTCTTTGTCTAAGGTTTCCTCTGGAATCCAGTCTATGTACACCCAGGGTCTGGCCAGTCAGAGGGAATTTTATAATTGGTGCCAAGACTGTCAAGACAAATAAGTGAACCTGTGCTTATTTTATAAGGGACACATACGCACCTATGTGCCTTTTGATAATAGCCAACCGAAAGCAGCCACCCAAAGTTACTTCTGCTCTGAGGTGTGTATGTGCTGAAAATAACTGGTGAGTTCATCAGAGCAAATATAACACATATGGTCCAGTGATTGTATATCTGATGGGAATTGGCACATATGCATGCACATAAAATGTAGATGCACAGAACGTGTGTGCCTGCTTTATGCTATCTGTGTGTAGACATTCCTGGGGTCATAGACTGAACAGAGCAGAGATGGAGTTCAATGGATGCATATTTTTTATAAGATGTGCATGCTCACATGTAGAGTACATGCACACTTTTACACAGGGCCGGTGCAAGGACTGGAGGTGCCCTAGGTAGGTCCCCCGCCCCATTGCCATCACTTCAGCCTTGGCAGTGGCCCCAAACCGCAACATAGCAATTACCTGAACACCCCGGTGCTGCTTTACAGTTTCTCTTGCCTTCTATCTCCTGCTTTTGCCCCTTCCAGTGCAGACTTCCAGTTTGCATAAACCGGAGGTCTGTGCTGGAAGGAGGCGGAAGCAGGAGATAGAAGGCAACAGAAACCGTAAAGCAGCAGCAGGGTGTGCAGATAAGCACTACACTGTGGTTTGGGGGCCATTGCCACTGGTGCAAACCCTGGAAAGGGGTGGCAGTACCAGCCATAGGAGCCCCTGGAGGGTTGGCGCTCTGAGCGAACACCTAGTTTGCTTAATGGTAGCTCTGGCGCTGCATTTACACTAACTTCACAGCAGGTGTAAATGTGTGTCTGTTTGTGGATCTGAGTGTTATCATATTCTCTCTCACTTGGCTCTTTTCCGAGTTGAGGAAGGCTGAGCTGTTTGGCCTTTCTTCATAAGAGAGGTCTCTCATCCCCTTTTTCGTCTTTGTTGCCCTTCTCTGAACCTTTTCTAACTGTTATATTCTTTTTGGAATGGACTGACTAGAACACATAGTACTTAAGATGCAGCAACATCTTTTACAATTGTTAAGGTTGGTGGGAGGAAGAGATTGATGCCACTACCGCACAGAGCTTTAAGGTTAAGGGTGGAGGGAGGGAGGGAGCCAATGCTGCGTTGGGAGATAGCTTATTATGAATTCTCCAGGACCAAGCAGGAAGTCAGTCCTCACATATGGGTGTCATCGGCGCCGATGAAGCCCCAGCGGAGCATTTCCCCAGCTTTCCATGAAAGCCTTTGGGAATGCAGGCACGCATGCGCGGTTCCCTTCCCGCCTAAAGGTGCCATCTTACCTCAGTCTCTTTTTTTCCGTGAAGCCCACCGGACGTGTGTCCTGTCCTCCCGGTTAAAAGTAGATTTTTTCGGCGATTATCGCTATTTTTTCTTCCAGTTCGATGCCGGTTCTCCTCCCACCGGATTCGGTAAGCCGGTATCGAGCCCGATTCTTCCTTTTCAGTTTTTGCCCTTCGTGGCTGGCGTTTGCGCCCTTTTTTCACTTTTTCCTTGGAAGGCTGGTCTTTTGACCTCGCGGGGACTCTTTTTTTCCCCAATGGCTTCCAGTGGTTTTAAAAAGTGTGATCGGTGTAAGAAACTAATGTCTCTCACCAACACACACGACTGCTGCCTTCGGTGCCTCGGCCCGGATCACGACCCTCAGTCGTGCGGGCCCTGTGGGAAGATGTCTTACAAGGCACTCCGAAGTCGACAGCAACAAAAAGAAAGGCTTTTCTCGGACTCAGCCTCCAGCCGGGCCCGGACCTCGTCTGAGGCCTCGACATCTCGGGATTCCGATCCTGAGCGCCGTCGAAGCTCCTCGGACAGGGGGTCCCCCGACCGGGAACGCAAGAGGAAGAAGCGGCTCACGAGGGCGTCTTCGTCGGAGGTCCCTGGCTCCTCGAGGGCCAGGTCTAAGACCCCCGACTGTCGCCCCGAGCCCGTGGAACACGAGAAGCCTGCGAACGTTCCTCGCATGGAACCGGAGTCTGCTGGACATGTAAGCCCCGTAGTTCTCGAGGACTTTCCCCCCAGGGAGCCGACGTCGGGCCCTGTGCCGCCGGGGCCTGAGTCGGTGGCTGCTGCGTCTCCCGAGCTGAGTCTCAGGATGACAGCCTTGGAGAGCAGACTGTCTGCCTTCATGGAGCAGCAGTGGGCACTGATGGCCAGCCTGTCTGGCGCATCTGCCCCGACCACCGGGACATCGACTTCGAAGTCGACCCAGGAGACCGAGCCGATACTCGAGTCCATCGTGGCTCGGAGTCGACCTCGGTCGCGGTCTCCCTCGACCTCCCGTTTGGGACCGAGGGCGTCGACGCCGGTGCCTCCGGCATCGGGGCGAGTGCTCCAGGGCCCCGCGGGGTCGGACCCTGACTCCTCCTCGGACGAGTCGGCTTGGGAGATGGAGGACGAGGAGTCTCCAGATACCTTCAAGACTCGGTGCGTCCACTCGGACTCACCGCAGTCTGAGCCCCGGAGTAGATCCCCCCCGGAGGATACTCGGTTCTCGGAGGTCGTCCGGGATATGGCCACCGCCTTGGCTATTCCGGCGGATCCCGAGGAGGAGCCTCGAGCTGAAGAGTTTGAGGCTCTACAGTATGACTCTCCTCCGAAGGAGGCCTTTACAGTCCCGGTTCCTCTGATGCTGGAACGGCTCCTCTTCCATATGTGCGAGGCACCGGCCTCGGCGCCGGTTCTCAGCAAGCGAGTTGACTCGATCTATTGACTCAGAAAGAGCCCTGGCTTTCAGAGGGCACAGCTACCACACCATTCCATGGTTGTGGAATCGGCCATGCATCGTCTGAAGAGCCAGAAGATGCACTCTGCAGTACCCCCTGGTAGGGAGGCCCAAAACCTCGATGGCTTCGGTAGAAAGTGCTTCCAGGGCTCGATGCTTGCTTGCTGTGTCCAGTCGTACCAGCTGTACATGGGCATGTACTTGCGAGATCTGGCCAAGGAGTTGGCCGGGTTCTCTGCTGGACTCTCCGGGGAACCCTTGCAGAGATTGAAATCCTTGTCCTCGTGGATTCGGGACTGCTCGAAGTTCATGTCCCGCGCTGCCTATGATGGCTTCGAGGCTTCGGCCCGAGTTGCGGCAGCCGGCATCGCGGCTCGACGCCAGGCATGGCTGCAGTCATCGGACCTCGAGCCATGGGTTCAGGACAAGTTGGTCGATGTCCCTTGCCGAGGTGAAAACCTTTTTGGCAAGCCCATGACCGAGAAGGCTGCTCAGCTCGAAACTGAGCACCTCACACGGACAAGGCTGTCTAGGAAGACCTCTGCCCCTTCTCATAAAAAGAAGGGCTCGGGTAAAAAGCCCTTTTACCCAAGGAAGGGCACTGCCTACAAACAGTACCCTCAATATCAGGCTGCCCAAGCTGCCCCCCAGGGTCAGCAAGCCAAGGGGCAGGGTAAAGGGCCCCATAGGCAGAGGACCCCCAAGCCTCCGGCCCCAGCTACCACTCAGCAGGGTGGGGGTTTTTGACACCTTGAGCGTAGCTTCTCCTCCATTGCTCTCCCAACCCTGCACAGGAGGTCGCCTCGCCCTCTTTGCCCACCAGTGGCCCCTTATCACCGGGGACAGTTGGGTGTTGGACATAGTCCACAAGGGCTATGCCCTGCATTTTCACCAACTGCCTCCACCATATTTTCCAGGGGAGCCTCCAAGGCCTCCCCTGCACACAAACCTTCTCCTGCAAGAGCTTCACGGTCTGTTGGTGGACAGGGCGGTGGAGCCTGTGCCTCCCCACTTTCAAGGTCACGGTTTCTACTCCAGGTATTTCCTGGTGCCCAAAAGAACCGGTGGCCTTCAACCCATTCTGGACCTCAGGAACCTCAACAAGTTCCTAGTGAAGGAGAAGTTCAAGATGCTTACTCTTGGAACACTTCTGCCCTACCTCCAGCAGGGAGATTGGCTATGCTCCTTAGATCTAAAGGATGCGTACACTCACATCCTCATTCATCCAGACCACAGAAAGTACCTCTGGTTCCTTGTGGGAGGAAACCATTATCAATACAGAGTTCTGCCTTTTGGCCTCACCTCCACTCCCAGGGTCTTTGCCAAATGCCTGGCAGTGGTGGCGGCCTACCTGAGAAATCAGGGAGTCTTTGTCTTCCCCTATCTGGACGACTGGATCATCAGGGGTCAGACATGCCAGGAGGCCAGACAAGCCACCCTCAGAACTATTGCTCTTCTTCAAAGCCTGGGGTTTGTAATAAACTTCGCAAAGTCCACTTTGCTCCCCTCCCAGAACTTGGAGTTCATAGGAGCAAGGCTGGACTCTCTGCTGTCAAAGGCTTTCTTGCCAGAAGACAGAGCGCAAAGATTGATAGCCTTGGCAAACCAGTTTCTCAGCAGGTCACTGGTCTCTGCCAGACTCTGCTTGAGGCTTCTGGGCCATATGGCTTCGACAGTACATGTGACTCCCAATGCCAGGCTCCATATGAGGCCTGCGAAGTGGTGCCTTCGGACTCAGTGGTCACAAGCCACAGGCAGCCTCAGAGACAAAGTAAGGGTGTCCAGACAATTTCTGACCTCCCTCAACTGGTGGCTACATCCACCCAACTTGCTGAAGGGAGTGTCCTTTCAGATCCCTGGGCACACGGTGGTCCTGACCACCGATGCCTCCCTGCAGGGCTGGGGAGCTCATTGTCTAGACAAGTGCACCCAGGGCCTGTGGTCTCCTTGGGAGGCGGCACAGCAGATCAATCTCCTGGAACTCAGGGCTATTCGCCTAGCTCTCAAAGCTTTCTCTCCTGCCCTGGCTCATCAATCTGTCCTGGTTCAGACAGACAACCAGGTGGCCATGTTTTATGTGAACAAACAGGGCGGGACTGGGTCCAGGCTCCTTTGTCGGGAAGCTCAAGACCTTTGTTCCCTTGCCCTACAGCACAACATGCTCCTCAGGGCTGTGTACCTTCCTGGCCAGGAGAACTACCTGGCCGAAAGGCTGAACAGGATTCTACAGCCCCACGAGTGGCAGCTGCATCCCTTAGTATTTCAGAAGATCTTCCTGAAATGGGGTCTCCCTTGGATAGATCTGTTTGCCAGCCCAATGAACAGACAGCTGCCTCAGTTCTGCTCCAGGCAACCGCATCCTCTGCGGATGGCAGCAGATGCTTTTCTGATTCCATGGTCTCAGGGCCTCCTGTATGCGTTTCCTCCCATGCCCTTGGTGGCCCGGACTCTCTTCAAGATCCTTCAGGACAAGGCCTCGGTCCTGCTGGTGGCTCCCAGGTGGCCGAGACAGCCTTGGTTTCCACTTCTGCTTCAACTGGCGGTGGATCCGCCACTGCCTCTGAGGTTGCAACCCGACCTGCTCTCTCAGGATCAGGGTTCCCTTCTGCACCCCAATCTCAAAGCTCTCAATTTGATGGCTTGGAGGCTGCAAGGGTAGTTTTGGCTCCCTGGGGCCTTCCTCAGGAAGTTGAGGAGGTTGTCCTAGCCTCTAGGAAGCAGTCCACTAGGAAAACCTATGCTCTCAAATGGAAAAGGTTTTCTCTGTGGTGTCAGCTACGTACAGAAGATCCCTTCTCCTGTACTGTACCAGTAGTGCTTCAGTATTTACTCCACTTGTCCAATCAGGGACTCAAGTCCAATTCTGTTCGGGTCCACCTCTCAGCCCCAGCAGCTCACCACTCACTGGTGGAGGGACATTCTCTGTCAGGTCACCCCTTGGTGTCCCGCTTTCTCAAGGGCTTGCTTTTGCTCAAGCCTCCGATCCATCCTCCTGCCCCTGAGTGGGAGTTGAATGTGGTCTTACAGCAACTGACTCGCCCACCTTTTGAGCCGATGGCTATTTGTCCACTACGCTTCCTATCCTGGAAGACACTCTTCCTGATAGCCCTTACCTCGGCTAGGTGAGTGAGTGAGCTTCAGGCCCTGGTCTGTGATAGGCCTTACACCAGGATTTATAGGAACAGGGTAGTCCTCAGGACTCATCCAAAGTTCCTCCCAAAGGTTGTCTCCTCTTTCCACCTCAATCAGGAGGTGGTTCTTCCAACATTCTTCCCTAGGCCTCATGCAAGCCAGGCTGAAGCAGTCCTGCATACCCTGGACTGTAGGAGGGCCTTATCCTTCTACCTTGATCGTACGCAGAGGCATAGGAGGGCTACTCAGCTCTTCGTATCCTTTGACCCCAATAAGTTGGGGTTAGCTGTGTCCAAGCGTACCTTGTCCATCTGGGTGGCTGACTGTATCACCTGGGCTTACAAGGCGGCTGACCTTCCTTTGCAGGGTAGGGTCACGGCCCATCGTGTCAGGGCAATGGCTGCCTCAGTGGCTCATCTCCGCTCTGTGCCGTTGGTAGACATCTGCAGGGCTGCAACTTGGTCTTCAAGCCAGACTTTTGCGGCCCATTACTGTCTGGAGAGGGAGTCCCGTAGGGACAGTGCTTTTGGCCAAGCAGTACTCCGGAATTTCTTTGAGGTTTAGGCAACTCCTGCCCTCTGTTGGGCTACCGGTGGAGGTTGTGTCAGTGAAAAGCCTTTCTTTGCTGCTGGGACTAGAGGGAGTTCTCTTGTTCAGCCTGGGTTCCTCAGTAGCCCAGAGCTGGGGAGTCACCCATATGTGAGGACTGACTTCCTGCTTGGTCCTGGAGAAAGAGTAGTTACTCACCTGTAACAGGTGTTCTCCAGGAGCAGCAGGAATCAGTCCTCACAGCCCTCCCTCCTCCCCTGGGAGTTGCAGTTGTACATAGTTTATTTTTACATTTTTGTGTGCTGTTCTTAGCTATGTCATTTGACTGAGGTAAGATGGCACCTTTAGGAGGGAGGAGTAGCCTAGTGGTTGGGGCAAGGTACTTCAGGCTGGAAGGTCGGGGGTTCAAATCCCACTAGAGGACAGCAACCTTGGGCCGGAAGGACTGGGGTTTCTAGTCCCACAGATGCTCCTTGTGGTCTTGGGCAAGCCACTTAACCCTCCATAGCCCATGTTCCCTGTAAGTATTAGTGTATGTGTCTCATATCCCCGCGTGTTAAATGTATCCCCCAATTGTGTTGTGACCGCTTTGATTGAAGGATAAGGCGGTATACAAAGACTGTCTAAATAAAATAAATAAATAAATAGGCGGGAAGAGAACCGCGCATGCGTGCCTGCATTCCCAAAGGCTTTCATGGAAAGCTGGGGAAATGCTCCGCTGGGGCTTCATCGGCTAAGTAGGTGGCGTTAAGTGCAGTTGTGGTGATTGTGCATACTGCTACAGTGCGTTAGTCCGAGTAACATTCAGTACAGGAACCTGCTGGATACACCCCCAGCAGTCAATGCACAGTAGTTGCAACTACTGCACATTTGTTTTGCGTTAAATGCATATTAGTTGCAAAACCCCAGTGCACTTTAGTAAAAGACCCCATGCTAAATGCTCCAGGTTAGACCTGGTTTTGCGGTGCTTAACCAAACGCATAGTCTAGGCATCTAAGTACCAAAACCTGGTGCCTAAACATCTAAATTAAACTTCTGCCAAAAATAATGAACAGGAGGCTTTCAGGTGTTTGGCACAGTGTCAAACGTCTAGTGCCATTTAGATATTGACCCCTTTATGTTTAAGGCCATGAAAGTAATTTATTTCCATATGACCAGGAGTGGAAAAATTTGTAAAACTTAAGCATCAGCCCAATTGTTTTAGGAGCCATGACAAAAAACAATTCTCTATGTTTTGGAGTATTGTGTACAATTCTGGAGACCTTCAAAAGGATATAAACAGGTTGGAGTCAATGCAGAGGGGGGCAACTAAAATGGTGAGTGGTCTTCATTATAAAGCATATGAGGACAGACTTAAGGATCTTAATACGTATACTTTAGAGGAAAGGCGGGATAGAGGAGATATGATAGAGACGTTTAAATAAATGCACAGGAGGAGAACCTTTTTCGATTGAAAGCAAGTTCTGCTATGAGGGGCATGGGATGAGGGTGAAGGGGGATAGATTCAGGAGTGATATGCAGAAATATTTCTATATGGAAAGAGTGGTGGATCCATGGAATAGTTTCCCAGTGGAGGTGGTAGAGATGAGAACAGTATCTGAATTCAAAAAAGCATGAGACAAACACAGAGGATCTCTAAAGGTAAAAACGGGACTATTGTAGTAGTTGATATGGAAGGGCAGACTAGATAGGCCATGTGGTCTTTTTCTGCCATCATGCTTCTTTGTTTCTAAGCATAATATTAATTAGGAATTTGGGTTTAAATATTCACTGCAGGAGGTGATCATAATAATTTAAATGCTGGTGCTGTTGTTAAAATTACTATGTATATTTAGCACCATTATTTCAGAATGGCAAATGCAGGGTAGTCTTGGTTGCTGAGATGTCCATGCCTAAACCTGCTCTGGACAATGCACAAGAAGTATAAAAGTAGTAATTTCATGGCAGCAACACTTATAAGGGTAAGAGGGAAATGGGTTGTCTTCTGCATAGCACTTTTTGTCATGTCAACACAATCAGCATGTTTCTAGGCAGTGCTTTCATTTCCCCATCCTGCCACTGCACATCTGAAGTCCCAAAAAGGCAGGCTGAGATGTGCATGATGCAGAACATAGTTGCCTCCATGCTGCTATGCCCTGGCCAGGATGTCTAATTATCCAATGCTACAGGTTCTTATGTCGGGAATGTCCAGAGTCCTGAAACGGGCTACTGGCATTCACGTACCTGCCCCTTTGGAATGCATGGCGCTATCACCAGACCGCCTGCTGGGCCATCCATTTTTCAGGGATGGGGACGGAACAATTTCAGATGTCATATAGATGTGCCTCCCTTCACTGCCCACAGATATGGGAATTAGACATTCACTGGTGGATGCTGAGCATATAATGTCCTTTGGCTATCAGTCTTATGTTTTTTAGTTTGACTTATAAAATTTACTGCGTCTATTTGTGCCGAAGTCTGTTCAAGGAAGTATTGTGCATTGAATGCCTTAAATCGATGTTTGAACTGTTGTTGTTGTGGTGTTTGGTTGGGTAGTATTGGCTGATATATTGAGGGATATCATGGTATGGTGCTGACCATGATCTGGGTCAATTTGCAGATTTAGATTTTCTTTACGTAGGTTGTTGGATACGAATATAAGGTCCAAGGTTGATCCTTTGCAATGGTTTGGTGTATTGTGTTAGCTCTAGGGACTCCATGGTAGTAAGGAATGCATCAGCATTTTTTTCCGTGGTTGAGGGGAGGTTGAGGTCGCCCATGAGGGTGAAGTGATTTCTTGTGGCTGTGTGTGTACATGCCTCGTCTAAGATTGCTGCTAGATCGTCTATGTTGGGAGTAGGTTTTCTATACGTTGTAGTTATGGTGTGCTCCGAGTTAGAGATGGTTAGGAGGTCTATTGTCTGTAGTGATAGTGAGTTGTTCAGTGTGAAGTTCAGGTGTTTCTTTGCAAGTATGAGTACTCGACCCCCTCTCTGGTGTAATCCGGGGCAATTAAATAGCATATATTGTGATGTAGTTAATTGGTTTAGTAGGACGTTATCATAATCATTGATCCAGCTTTCTGTGATGCACATTACATCTGTGTCAGTGAGGTGAATGTGGTCTGCAATAGTCTGAATTTTGTTGCGGATAAAACGAGCATTGATGAGAGAACATTTGATTGGATAAAGATGGTGTTTGATGTTTGTAGTATTCGCCGTTAGTCGTTCAGTGCTAATATGTATGAGCCTGCGTACTTGTTTAGTGAACAGTAGCTTGTGGTGAGTTGTAAGGTGGAGGAGGTTTGCTCTGTGTTGAACCTGTATGCTTTTGTTCCAATTGTTGCTTAGATGGGTGGAGGATATGAGCAGCAAGGTAGCCAAGAGAATGATAGTATGATATATTAGATTATGTGGTGTCATGTTTGTCTATCAATTTGGAGCTTACCGTAGTTGTCTTTTCTTGAAGGGTTTGGTGAGTATCCTGGTGCTCTGAAGGTGAGAGGTGCTTGGCAGTATGTGGTTTTGTATGTTGTAGTTGCTGGTTATTTTTCTGTTCTCTTTTTCTTCTTTGATCGCCATGCCTAAGGGCCACGCCAAAGGGCCCTCTGGTGAGGCCCTCAGGTGTGGGTCTGCAAGGCGTGGGCTTGCCTTGGGGCACTTTTAAATTTAAATGGTTGTCCAGAGATCTGATTGGGCCTTGCGGTGGTGATTGGGGAGGAGCACTCCTTCCCGCTCAATTTCCCGTTGCCGATCAGGTCAGCCCCAGTGGTGGGATGTGTGCAGCGTCTCCTCTTCACACCTTGGGGTGCTTTTAAATTTAAATGGTTGTTGAGAGACCTGATTGGGCCTTACAGTGGTTTTAAAGCAAGATTAAAGACTCATCTCTTCTATACTGCCTTCGACCTCACCCCTCCACCCTCTCCCCCTTGTCCCCCTTCCTAGTGGTGTCGTGCCACCCTTTTCACTTAAGGTCCTTCCGGTCTGTTCTCTCTCTTTGCTCTCTTTTCTGTCTGACCATTGGCATTCTGTTTCTTTTCTAACAGCCTTTAATTGTGCATTGTAAACCGCTCTGATACTCATGTGTGGGCGGTATATTAAGTGATGAATAAAGAAAGATAAAGATCTGATATTTTAATTATATACAATTCACTTTGGGGTGATTCTGACCCATGAATAGCAGGTTTGGATGTCCGAGTTAGACATCCAACCCCTGAACAGGCTTGGGACCGTGTGCTGGAAGGGGGTGGTGCCTGGGCAGTGTGGGGAAGTTGCCAGGCACCCGGATATATAGAGGCCATTCACGGCAGGCCTCTGTACGTCTTCTGGTTGCAAGATGAATGTTGGACTTATTCCACCTTGGAGGTAGAATAAGTCTTGGAAGAGGGTGCAATCGGGGCATGCAGCCCCCCCCAAACCCACAGAGCTGATGAGCCCCAGCTGCCTGAACCTGGCCGGGCGTTGGGCGGCAGGATGTTGGGGCTGACCTGCGCCAGGCCAGAGTGTGTCTCTGGCTGGATGTACCGGTGCTATAGTGACAGGACGCCATAGCACAGGAACGCCAGCCGGAGCACTGTTCGGGATGGACGGGCAGCCCCTGGGACGTCCCCAGGGTCTGAATGCTGTGCATGACGGGCCATCCAAGTGCCCTGATTCTGCAACCGCGGGAACGTATGGCTCCTGTGGTTGCAGAATCAGGTCCGAATAGGCCACGTTCAATTTTTGGCCATCTGGACAGCCTGGACGTGCACAGTGCGGAATTGGCCTCCATGTGCATAATATGATTAAAGGCTAGGAGGGTACTGGGGGGATAACGGTATCATGGAAGGTATGAGGAGGATTTCATGCTGTTGAGTTTAGGAGTGATTTTAATCAGTTTTTATTTTTTTATATATTAAAGCTAAAGGATGTAAATAATTTATTTATTATTGTATCTTGCATCGAGTGTGCTCAAAGATGCTAGTAATTTAATAATATAAGTAAAGTAGTATCAAATCTACTGAAATAAATCAGTCTTTGGGGAGGCATCCCTTTTAGCCTTCAAGCCAGAATTCATAGATCCGCTTGGGCCATCGCCTGGGGATGGAGGGAGAGGTAGAAGGATATAGGGGGAAAATGTAACAATTTAAAATAAACCTAAAATAAATAAAATTAAGAGGAAATCAGCAAAGGAGATGGAGAGAGATGAACGCTTTATAATTCAGGTTTTCAGGACTACCAAGGCTCTTTCCTCAGGCAAACTTGGTTGGTTAGTTTCCTTTGAACTAATTTTATGTTTGGATATGTGACTCTTTTTAAAGACTGTATTGTATGTGAATGTCTGTGTTTGGATACAGTTGTCTAACTCTTAGCCAGCTGCCCTTGATGGTTACTTATTTTGTTCCTTGAGACTTAATGCAATTATTGTAACTCAGAGCAGGAACTTTTTCTGAGAACTTATGAAAAGCTTTCTTATTTAAGCGTAGCCTGAAATCCATTCCGTCTGCTGCTTGGGAATAGTGTAGAATGTCTGCTGTATGTTGGCTCCCTGGTCTTTCACTTTCCATTTAAATAAACAGAAGTGTAGCTGACTTGATAAGTGTGTCAGTAAATAGATCATATTTCTGCTTTACGCAAGCCCTATACCTAACAGCATAGTTCACTCTTTTTATGAGGGTTGTGCTCCTTTAAGGAATGAAAGTTTAAGAGGAGCAAGAGAACAACCTTTATATAAGTTTTCAATTGCTAAAGCAAACTTGAGGATTTACATTGTATTGGTTCTATTACAAGTCTGAAGGTGATAAAGGATAAAATATTTTTTGGCAAATTGTCATGGATCTTTGGAATGGTGAATGTCCTTATTAATCTATCAATGCTGTTATCAGTTTCAGCAGTACCATAAACTTACCAGGTGTTTTCAAAAAAGTTTGACTAGATGTTTAAAGAGGATGATGGGTTAGGATTAACAAAGAATATATTTTTGTAACATTTGCTTGCAGTTCTTTATCAGATAGAACGCCGACACTAGATTCATTCAAATGACAAATTTATGACAAAAATATTTTCTCACTTAGGGGGTCATTCTGTGGCACGAATAGCGGGGATATACGTCCTACTTGGGCGTACGTTCCTGCTATTCATCCCTCTTCTGCTCCTGGGGCAAAGGCTCCCCATACAAACAGCACTGTTGTACGAGGAGCCTTGGGAGGGGCGGTCTGGAGGCGGAGCGAGGGCAGGGCGTGGGTGGGCTTGGACCCTGGATGTACAGGACCGATTTTGAGGTTGGCTCTGTACGTCCTGGGTTGGCCACATAGACAGGATGCCGGGGGATCATAGCACGGGGGGTGGTGATGAGGTGAAGGAGCGCAAGGGGATCCCCGCAGCCCGACCTTGGCCATGGGAGGCCGGACCGGGGGTTGGGCTGCAGGGAACGAGCAATTTGGATCAGCAGCCAGGGATCAGTGCCATGACAACGAGATGCCATTGCACTGTGGCTCCATTAGGGAGCCTAGCTGAGTTAGCTGGGGATTTTCTGGGAGTGTGGTCCATCAGAATCGGGGCCCGCCTGCACATCCAGGCCGGTAGACCTGATTCTGATCACACAGGCACATCTAGCCCTTGTGGGATCAGAATTGGGTGCTAGCAGTGTACGCCTCAATTCTGAGGGGTCATACAGGGGCTTTTTAACATCTTTGTTAGTGATATAGCGGAAGGGCTGTCGGGTAAGGTTTGCCTCTTTGCGGATGATACCAAAATCTGCAATAGAGTAGACACCCAGGAAGGTGTAGATAACATGAGGGGGGATCTAGCTAAGCTTGAAGAATGGTCTAGAATTTGGCAGCTGGGATTTAATGTTAAAAAATGTAAGGTCATGCATTTGGGCTGCAGCAATCCAAGGGAGCAATACAGTATAGGAGGTGAAGTACTTTTGTCCACTAAAGAAGAGCGGGACCTAGGCGTGGTTGTGTCTGATGATCTTAAAGTAGCTAAACAGGTGGAAAAGGCAACAGCAAAAGCTAGAAGGATGCTTGGGTGCATACGGAGAGGAATGGCTAGCAGAAAAAAGGAGGTGATAATGCCTCTGTATAAGTCTTTGGTGCGACCTCATTTGGAGTATGGTGTGCAATTCTGGAGACCGCACCTTCAAAAGGATGTGAACAGGATGGAGTCGGTGCAGAGGGTTGCTACCAAAATGATTAATGGGCTTCATTATAAAGCATATGAGGACAGACTTAAGGATCTTAATATGTACACCTTAGAGGAAAGGCGGGATAGAGGTGATATGATTGAGATGTTTAAATACCTCCGTGGCATAAATGTTCAGGGAGAGAGCCTCTTTCAATTGAAAGCAAGTTCTGCTACGAGGGGACATGGGATGAGGGTGAAGGGAGATAGATTCAGGAGTGATATGCGGAAATATTTCTTTACGGAAAGAGTAGTGGATCCGTGGAATAGTCTCCCAGTGGAGGTGGTAGAGATGAGGACAGTAACTGAATTCAAGAAAGCATGGGACCAACACAGAGGATCTCTAAAGGCAAAAAGTGGACTGTTGTAGTTGTTATGGAAGGACAGACTAGATAGGCCATGTGGTCTTTTTCTGTCGTCATATTTCTATGTTTCTATGTTTCTAGACGGCCAGAATAGAATTGACCTCTTTATGATTAATTTTATAAAACCTTTGTGGCAAGGACGAGTGTCGAAATGGAGTTTATAGATATATGTGTAGAGTGAGCATAAGCCAGCTGACCATCTCTCTCTACATTGCTCAGTTTCTGAGTGCTTTTCTCTGGAGAGACTTGTGGATCTCCTCCACCAGCATGCAAGCTTCACAAATCTCCCACCGGCATTCAGGCTACGTAAATCCCACTAGTGACACCACTGATGTCACGCACCCAAGGTCCGGCATGTGCTACACGGAAGGGAAAGCTGTCCTTGATGCAGTACCTGCTTCAAGGTTCCATGTGCACTGCTGTCAGTAACTGGCCTATTGACCCTTCATGACTGTCAGTCCCTGGCATGACTGGGGCACAGCCCAGCTCCGCCACTCCAATAGTCCTCAGGCAGCAGCAAAATGGCCCATTAAACAAGTGAAACCAAAGCAAAATGGTAGTTACTATATGAGATGTCTCTGTAGTAACAAGCAAAGCCTCAAAGTGAGCTGGTTTGGGTTTTCCTCTCAGTCTACTGCCCAGAATTAGCCGGCCATGCCTTCCTGGATCCCACATAGCGTGACCAGGCTCTCACCGGCTCAGCCCCATCAAGAGGACTTATGCTGATATTCCTGCAGCTATTAGAGTTCATAGGATCCAAGACAGTTCATCAATAGTTCAGTCCATTCCAGTGTTTTAAACCACTATTGCAAACCTGGGCAAATCCTTACTCCTCAATGGCTGGAGTACAGTTGGGGAAGCCTTCCCCCCACACCTCCCCTAGGCATTCCCAGGCCCAGTCCAAATCCACCATAAGGTAATTCAGGAAACTCGCACATCTCAAGATCCAGATTCCTGATACTCCATGTCCTCAAGGCTACAATCTCAGGGTTCTGCTTATTCCTGCTCCATAGGTTCTGGCCTTTTTGGAACTGCGGTGAGCTTGCGTGGGGCTGACTCTCAGCTGGAGAAGCCCTGCCATGGTGCTTGGGAAGCTGCTTTATATCCTCCTCATCCTATCAGGGAAGAATATCATCTCCATCTTCTTCTTCAGGTGTTCTCTCCATACTTGCACCACCTGGACATTCCTGTGGCAGGATCTTCCCCATCCCTAACCCAAGGGATTCTGGGACCTGTAGTGTCTGACCATGTCACAGTATGCAAGTTCTTTTGTCTTCTGGAGAGGGTTTGTTCCGCCAGGAATGGGAAGGTCAATGGTTTCCTGTGCATCCTTACTATTTCTTCTCAACTGAGCTTTGGCGATCTGTGGCTCAGTTTGATATTACAAGCTCTATGGGAGAATCTCTTTGTTGGAACCTGCAGCTTGAAATGTTGTTCTGACGCAGAACTGTAGAATCTTTCAGCTCGAAATGGGTTGGAGAATGGAGTTTTACAGCTCACACCAGTTTCCATAGTGTTCCTACAGTTGAATATTCTCCATTCAAGCCGACAGCTGTTTGTGGAGATTGCTGCCCAAGTTCATTGAACAGATACTGTAAGTGTGCTGTATACATTGGGCTTTTGGGTGATCTTTTTAAATCTTTGCTGTAAAAAAATGATTAAAATTGACAGCGTGCATTGAGGGGACTAATCTCTCTCAGTACATTTTTAGTTCGACAAAAATTAAATTGGATTATAGACTGATTGTTCTCATGATGTTTAACCTTTTGCACTCAGTACCTGCTTTCAGTGTGGTTAGAAGAAAAGTCTGGCAATCTACTTCTGGTCACACCATGCCAAGAAAACCCAGGGGCTGCTGGGTTGCCAGGAGTCAGCATTGACTCAATAGCACACATTGTATTTACTTTGAAAATGGATGATATAAGAACATAAGATATGCCATACTGGGTCAGACCAAGGTCCATCGAGCCCAGTATCTGTTTCCAACGGTGGCCAATCTAGGTCACAAGTACCTAGCAGTTTCCCCAAGGGCACAGGTTCCACAGTGCTTGTATTGTGGCAAGCAGTATATTTCTCGGGTCCCCTTTAATAATGGTTTATGGACCTTTCCTCCAGGAACTTGTCCAAACCTTTTTTAAACCTAGCTACACTAACAGCTTTTACTATATCCTCCAGTAACGAATACCAGAGTTTGATTACGCATTGGTGAAAAAATATTTTCTCTTATTAGTCTTATATGGGTCACACTGTAGCTTCATTGCATGTCCCCTAGTCTTTCTACATTTTGATGGCATAAACAATTGATCTATGTTTACCCGTTGTACTCCATTCATTAATTTATAGACCTCTATCATATCTCCCCTCAGCCGTTTCTTTTCCAAGTTGAAGAGCCCTAACCTTTGTAGCCTCTCCTCATAGGGGTATCCTTCCATCCCCTTTACCATTTTGGTAGCACTTCTTTGTATCTTTTCTTATTCTGCCATATCCTTTTTAAGATATGGCAACCAGAATTGCACACAATATTCGAGGTGTGGTCACACCATGGAAGGATACAGAGGCATTATAATATCCTTTTTTTTTATTCTCCATTCCTTTCCTTATGATTCCTAGCATTCTATTTGCTCTCTTGGCCGCCGCTGCACACTGGGCAGAGGGTTTTAATATGTTATCCACGATGACGCCTAAATCTTTTTCCTGGGTGGTGGATCCTAATGTGGAACCTTGCATCAAGTAACCATAGTTTGGGTTGGTCTTTCCTAGGTACCTAACTTTGCACTTGTCCACATTAAATTTCATCTGCCATTTGAACGTCCAGTCTTCCAATTTATTAAGGTCCTCTTGCAATTTTTCACAATCTTCTTGGGTTTTAACAACTTTAAATAATTTTGTGTCATCTGCAGATTTGATTACCTCACGCGTTAGTTCCATTTCCAGGTCATTTACAAATATGTTAAAAAGCAACAGACCTAGCACAGCTCATAACCAAAATCGTTGATGGATAAAGATAGTCTAACAAAGCTGAAATCCTACAGTAACAACAGTTGGTAGGAAAGCAGAAACAGCATGCACACATTCTACTCAGATACATGTACCCAGGTTGCAGTCGAGTCTGTCAATCCTGCAGTGGAGGAATGACCTAGTGGCCCTACAGCTGATATAAATGTCCACGCCTATATTTTTCTAGTATGCATGTAAATTATATAGTACTTTATAGGGCTGATTTTATAAGGGACACACGGAACGTTATGCACACAAGTCCCTATTTCACGCACACTTTAGGCAGTTGCTATTCTATAAGTGCGCACATGCTTTCCTCTTGTGTGCACTTTCAGTTTGGGTGTGCACAGGGATGGATCTTGTGCGGAGCCTAAATTTACATATGTCAGTTAAAACAAAATATAACTCATGTGAGTTTCTGAACAATCTAGGCGTGGATATTTATCCCTGCTCTAAAGTAGATGCAACTGCCACGACTAGGTTCAGGCGCATCTGTGCACCCCTGTTTTATAAAGTATAGTGAATGTATTTCGTTTTATAAAATAGGCCCCAAATACGCTTGTGGCAATGTGCATTAACTGTGCAGGAATTTATAGAATTACCCTTCACATGTGTATACTTGCGTGCTCCATCCAAACATCATCCCCACCAATTGACAACATATGCACATTGATGTCAGTATTTTATAAGAGCTCAACAAATTACCTCCAATAAAGTCCCACTGATGAAGGTGAGCTAAAGTTTACACAGCTTTACAAAGGTGTGCACGAATGGCATATTCTCTCCTTTGGAAGCTAAGAATTTAAGGAACACATTAAAAAAAGGTTACCAGCTGCCTGATCTACAGCCATAGCACAAGCAAAATATTGTGCGAATGAAGGTGCCTTTGGTGGGGTGGGGGAAAGTCTAGTATGCTGTACCTAATAAGACTAAAATCCAACCTAGGCAGCAGAGGCTAGGGTTACTATATTTACTTTAAAGGTAGAATGTTGTTTGTGTGTTTTCGTTTAACTATTTTAGGGTGTCTGTGTTTTTTCTTTTTTGCTAAATCACAAATTCCAACTGAGAATAATAAGGATCGTTATACAGGGTGTAAATGGTGCATTGACTGCCGTGGTTAGGCTCTAACACACCTGCCTTGTTGCCGGTGGAAAGCAATGAATGAGGCATTTTAGTAAAACCGGCACTGTGCTTCTAATCAAAGGTCACTGGTTAACTTCTCACTTTTCAGTCTCAGATTTGTCTGGATGTTTGATCAGGGGGCTGCAATGAAATTATTATGACAAAGGCTTTGTACTAGGCGGTATCTGTCTGCTGGAACTTGAAAGTCTTTGCCACAGTGATGATGACAGCATGTGAATGCTAAAAGAATGTGCAAAAAATGTTATGTCTTAAAGAAACCTTTAGGAAGGATCATCTTCCTTTTGTGTTCCATTTGAAATCATTTCAGTTGCTATTAAGGTACCAGTGAAAAGCTGTGTCTTTGATTAAAGAAGGCATTTTTTCCGTAGTGTATGCTTTTTGACAGTCATTGCAATACTTTATATGCTCACTCCCTGAGTATGGCAAGTTGATTAACATGCAGATATGTGGCGATTGAAGTCAGACTGCCTTTTATAGTACAGTTGTCTCCATATAATGAGCTTCCCTTTAATGTTGAAAAAAACCCCTGTTGTTACTTTCTAAAAGGGGTTGTTTGTGAATCTCATTAAATTTAATTCCATCTTCAAACAATTTCAGCATTGTTCGTTTTAGTACAATTTAAAATGCTTTCTGGTGCTAAAGGTCATTCTCTTTCAAGCTGGGCACTGTTGATTCCAACAATGGAAACTGGAGTTGAGTTGGAAACTGGAAAACTGTTACTGATCTGAGGAAGCCTCTATTGTAGTGGAAGCAGATTTGGCCAGTTAGTCCCTTTCACCTGCAGAAGGAAGATGGGAAGGAATGGGTACTTGCATGTTGAGCTCTGCTGAGTAAATCCATGAGGAAAATACTTGAGAATTGATCACCGTGGAGTCTCACACTAGATTCTTTGCAAGTGTGGTACCTTTTTTGACCCTACTCAAGAAGTATCCAAAGATGCTGTTGTATATGACATCTCTAGATCACAGAAGACTCTTCACAAGAGGAACTAATATGTAGTCGATGACATGTTTTTATACTGTCTTCTGTTTGTCCTCTATTTCTGCCTTGACAGCTTTGTCTTAGATGGGAGCAAAAGGAATGCAATTCTGATTGTCTTTGTGACTGACCTGCTAACTAGTAGCAATTTGGATTTGGTAAGTGCATATGCAAGATGTTTTAATGAATTTCAGCTTCCCAGTGTTTTAGGTTCTTCTACAGAGCTCTATTATTTGGAAGTACAGACTTTTTTTGTGAGGGGGTAGACGGGGAACTGTTTGAGACATTTATTGAAGTTCTCTTTTGCCTGCCAAAGTTCATGAGTTTTTCCACTTTATAATTTTCAGCTCTTTGCACTGTTTTATCCAAGCCATATAAATTATTATTTTATATGGCACAGTCAAAGTCTTGAACCATTGTAATGTATCTTTCTGGAAACAATCTAGGTAACAGTACTGGTCAGAAGAAGAAGACATTTATGAGCCTTGAGGATAGAACACCATTGAATAATGGGGCTGTGGAATCTTCCTCCTTGGGCTATATCACTCAGGCTCAGTCTGAAGCATCAGTACTGGTCAGATGCTTCAAAATGTTATTTTTTGCCTGTTTCTTGGTTCTGTAGCTTCCACCTTTAGTTTTCTTTCTAGATTTCCTCTTTTTTTTTCTTGCCCTAATATATAGAGATATACATATAGATTTTATAGATTTTAAAATAAATTATGCACATTTTATATTATGGGAGCATTGCTTGCTTTTAAATAGCCACTTTTCTGAGTTTGCTCCTTAATTGTCCATGCTATATGCATAAGTATATACTTATCACTATGGTGCCTACACCAGGTTCTGATAAGGATCAGTGTAACAGTAGAATGATTAACTTGTATTTATAATGGTGGGAGTGACTAAATAGAAAGAACTTTCAAAACTTTAAACACTAATCGCATCTCAGGAATGAAATATAAATCAGAAGAAAAGGTGAGGAATTTTAATGGCTTAGTTTACCTCCCAACCACACTATCTTAAAAATAGCTGGTGTTGCTGCTTTGAATGCACGATGGTAACAGTTGCAATTGATTACAGTTTCTTTT
Source organism: Ichthyophis bannanicus (assembly GCA_033557465.1). Classification (NCBI taxonomy): domain Eukaryota; kingdom Metazoa; phylum Chordata; class Amphibia; order Gymnophiona; family Ichthyophiidae; genus Ichthyophis; species Ichthyophis bannanicus. The sequence continues at coordinate 66,588,142 of CM066047.1, read as the reverse complement.
TGGAGAGAGTTCTGTAATTTGTTTTCTTAAAATTCTTGAGAGACAAAAATTTGGAAACCACAAGAGAATCCAAAATTTTGAAATAAAATATGAGGGGTGGGGGGATTGAGGTGGAGGTTGAAGCAAATGACCTTCCTTCTTCAGAAGCATGAAGGTGTCAATGGAGGTCAAGCATGTTATTCTATACTTTAACAAATTTAAATAAAAATGTAGCTCTATCTCCAATATTTCTTTCACTCTTTATTCAAAATCTGCTGACTTCTCAGGCATTCCATTTTATGTATTAGAGGTAAAAAAAGAAATAACCGGGGATCCATACCAGGCGCTCCCCCTCCCCCCCTAAAACTCCAATACCCCCCTTACCTTGCACATTACCCAGAAAATGCACAGACACATATTACTTGGAAAAAACACCAGGTCGCAGCTTTATTGCCCAATAACAATTAACATTTTAAACAACCAGCAACAACTTAGCCATGAATTTTTCCCCCCCCCCCACCCCCGGCAGAGCGATACGTCACCAGCCATACTATTAGCAAGGTGACCTCGCTTCCGCCCCTGGACCGGTCAACCACCGGTCCAGCTCTAACCACCCCTGCTCAACTTCGCCATATCACTAGCAAAAGTAAGCTCAGGGTTCTCCGGGTCGTGGGCACCCTGCCCCTGCCCCAAGTAGCTTATGCCTCCGGACCCCGGAAACCGCCGGGGTCCCGCCCCCCCTTTCCCCCCCCAACTGCGACACCCCCAAACTGCCTTTAAAGACCACCCTCAACCGTAAGGGTGGGAGGGCGGGACGCTGCTGGCTCCCTGCTCTCAGACCATGTGCCCAGCGCGCGCCCGCACCACGGGAGCACATGGTCCGTCGAGTCCTCAGATTGGCTGCTGGCTCGAACGCGATGCCAGCAACCAATCCTTTTAAATAATGCGGGCCCCCTCACCTGCTCTCCAGTCGTCCCCCCCGCGAACCAGGGACCCGCGCCCGGCTGGAACCGCCGGTTACTGGCATCCGCCGGGACACTGCCCGCGGCCTTCTTATAACCGGGGATCCATACCAGGCGCTCCCCCTCCCCCCCTAAAACTCCAATACCCCCCTTACCTTGCACATTACCCACAAAATGCACAGACACATATTACTTGGAAATAACACCAGGTCGCAGCTTTATTGCCCAATAACAATTAACATTTTAAACAACCAGCAACAACTTAGCCATGAATTCCCCCCCCCACCACCCCCGGCAGAGCGATACGTCACCAGCCATACTATTAGCAAGGTGACCTCGCTTCTCCCCCTGGATCGGTCAACCACCGGTCCAGCTCTAACCACCCCTGCTCAACTTCGCCATATCACTAGCAAAAGTAAGCTCAGGGTTCTCCGGGTCGTGGGCACCCTGCCCCCGCCCCAAGTAGCTTATGCCTCCGGACCCCGGAAACCTCCGGGATCCCGCCACCGGCACAGACACAAATATGTGGCTTTGCCGCCCCATCAACCGGGCAAAAGCTGCGACCTGCCTGCCACCTTCTCCAATGCCTCTTGCCAGTCATTAAGAAGAAGGTCAAGGCCCACCGGGGACAAATGAACCCCATCCGACCTGTACAACCCTGCACAGGCCACATCAACCCAATCATGCTGCACATGGAACCCCCCGTGCTCAACCACCCATCTCCCAATCTGTCGATTGATCTTAGTCAACCCCCGGGACCAGCGCCGCTGCACTGCACACGCCGGCCGGGGGATGACATCGGACCAAAGCAACACCACCCCCGCAAACATTAACAAAATGCGAGAAAATTCCCTCTTGGCCGCGTTGATCAACTGCTTGCAGGTCCAAGAGGCCAGATCATTACCCCCTAAATGCAAAAGAAGAAACCCGGGCTGTGTCCGAAGACGTGCATGGTGACGAAGCAAGGGCATTAACTGCGGCCACCTCAGTCCTCTTTCGCCCAGCCATGAAAGCGCCACCACCGAAGGCTCCAGTCTCAGGTTCCGCCCGAAAGGCCTCTCCGCAGCACGTCTGCCAGCCCAGTAGACAAATGAATGCCCCAGCATCCAACAGCCCCGCACACCTCTGCCCCATTCTGCAAAGAAAAACACAGTGTTAATGATCTGCGCTCCTCTTATGCCCCCATATCATAACCTGACATAAGTTTGAAAAGCCTGGGACCTCCACCTGCCAATCGCCTGTATTTGTGCAGGTGACAATCCAATACCCGCCGCACTGGTGGCCGCCCCAATGCGGAAGGAATGCGCCGCAAACTGTCGGGCATCCTCACCTATCCACTGCAGCCCCAATCGTAGAACCGCCGTCACCTGATAACGGGTGACCAGACGCGCATCGGCATGGACAAAAAACCCACCCTCTGCCTGGGGCCGACCCTCCAAATACGACATAGTCGCTGCTACGGGGCAGGTGATCCCCCCTATCGCACGCAACACGACCCACCTACCCCGGCCTTGCGGGTCGGTCTTTGACTTCTGCAACAAAACCCTCAAGGAATCCCCTTCCAGTCGCACATGATGAGTCTGCAAACACCTACCCGCCCCAACCCTTTTTGAATCGGCCACCAACTCACCCACCCGGAAGGCACCAAAAAACGCCAAGCAGAATATTGCCCGGAAAAGGGTGGCCTCATATGCCGATGCGGCCACCGCAGTCAGCGCCTCACAAATCCCAGCCAGCAAGTCATGGGTGAGAGGGCGACGCGCATCCGGCACAGGGTAAAAAAAAAGTTGGAAGATGGTGGTGTCTGTTGCCCTCACATGATTATTAAAAAGAAAAAAACGTACTGAACCTCTTTCCCAACTCCAGTCTTCAGTTGTTCATGGTATGCTCATGTTTGAGTATTCCTGGGATGGATGCTTGGGGTTCTGATTAGCACCCCAATTTTCTTTGATTTATAATGGTCAGAGAGCTTAAAGTAGAAAAAGCTTTGAACAATATCATTGCCTCAGGAATGACATAAAAATCAGACCAAAAAAGAGCATAAAATTATTATAGTTGCTGTTTTCTTTTCTTATCTTAAATTAATGTAGTTGGAGAAGTGTATGTTTCCACTGTAACGCAGAGTAGTGCTTTATGTAGTCATCTTGTTTTTGGTATTTTTACTGATGCCCAATAAGCTTGAACTGAATGGGAGGGACCAGCACTGTGATATCTGTAGGGTGTAAACCGCCTTGAGGAACGGTGACATTTGAAGGAAGTAATTCTAGAAAGCTTTTTTCACACGTAAAGCTTGTTTTACATATATAAAAGGGCTTTTATAAAATTGCATAATTGCATATGCATGTAAAAAATATGATTATGGAAAGTGTGCACTGGCTTTTACTTGATTTGGGTGTAGGCCTTCCCAGAGGTGTAGTTTGGGTAGAATGGATGTGGAGTTGCCGTGTTCATGTGTGTTTTATAACATTTAATTAATTTATTTATATTAATTAAACATTTGCTATGTTGGTAGTGGCAGGCCGAAGCCTACATTTCAGCAGCAATTAACATACAACATCATACACTTAAAATACTAACAAAGAAACACAAGGAAAGGGGAGTGCATAGAACAACAACAATTCTCCAAAACATCCAAAAAATAAAAGCTGTCAGGAAACAAAAGGAGGATAAGGAAATAGTTCAGTGCCCGAGGGCCCCCCCTCCCCACCCAAAAAAAATTCTCGGAACGAATGCCTAGGGGAAAGAGTTCCAACAAGCTGGAGCCATCCAACAGAAAGTGGCACTTGACCTTTCCAATTGCAACTGTTGAACCGTAGGAACAACTAAAAAATGAGCTTAAGAGGAGTCACATGGTCCATTTTCTTGTTTTGATGCATCAACTTCATCATTGTGTTCTGGAGTAGCTGAAAACGTTTTACCATGTACAAATACATGTGTAAAATATATGGAGGGTAATTTTATAAGTCGCACCTTGATTAGCTCACATTTTTATGTGTATATTTCAAGTCTGAGTGGAGGAGTAGCCTAGTGGTTAGAGCAACATCCTAGTATCCAAGAGATCTGGGATTGATTCCCACTGGCAGTCCTTATTTATTTAATAGGGATTTTTATACTGCCTTTATGCCAAAGCAGTTTACATAGAACAACAAACACAAATATTTTGTGATTACATATAACAAAGGAAACAAACTTGGAGCTAACAAAACGGGTATTTATAGATGTTCACAGAGCGTGGTTGGGGTTATGGTGCATGTAGTTAAGTGATATCATTTGGACCAAAGTGTTCAATAAACAGATGTATTTTTAATAGTTTCTTGAGTCGTCTGAGCTGATGACTTGACCAAGGTCACTCCTTGTGACCTTGGGCAAGTCCCTTTACCCTCCATTGCCTCTGAAGAAAAAGGCCTCGCAATCTACTTCGGTCATACCTTGCTTGCCAAGAAAACCCAGGGGCTTCTGGGTTGCCAGGAGTCAGCACTGACTTGATGACACTTTATAAAATAGGCTTGAATTATTTTTTTTTAAGTGAAGTATATGTGTACTTTACGTTAGAAAATTGGTGTGTACGTCTTTGAAAACACAAGTTAATTTAAGGTATGAGCATTTAAATCAGTTCTAGAGCTGGTGTAAATACCTGTGCCTAAAATTGTACGGAACGTACCCAAACTCAGCCTCTCGGTGAAGGTATGAGCAATAGGCCTATGTGTACTTGCAGAATAGCAACCACATCAAATATACAAGCAAATGTCATATATGACTAAAATACCTAGATATACCTGCGTTGTTTGTCCGTAAGTCTAGACGGCTTTTTATAAACTTACTTCCACAGAGTACAGTCTGGTGTTTCCACTTTTTACTACGCTGACGACATAGTCCTTCTTCATCACACTTCTCCCTCCTGCCCTGATCTCTCTGCACTGAATTCTTGTCTATCGTTGCAGACTGGCTGACTCAGAACTGTCTCCACCTAAACCTCACTAAAACTATTGCAATCTGGTTCTCTCATGGTAGCCCGCCTCCCTCACTAGCTCCCTCTTTCTCTGGCACTCCCATACCCTTGGTCACCACTTTTCATTATCTGGATGTGCACTTTGATTCCGATCTCTCCTTTCAGGCCCACATCTCTCACATCACTAAGACCTCTTTTTTCTTTCTTCGTCAAATCCGTGCAATCCGCCCCTTTCTCTCCTCGTCTTCTCTCACTACCCTGTTACTATCTCTTGTCATGTCGCGCGTTGACTTCTCCAATTCAGTCTTTATTGGTCTCTCTAAATCTCAGCTGGCTCGACTTCAGAGGATTCAAAATACTGCCGCACGTCTTATTACTCATTCTTCCCCCCGTGATCACATGACACCCCTTCTTTTTCATCTTCATTGGTTACCGGTCCCCTTCCTTGCTCAATTCAAACTGCTATCTCTTGTTCACAGGGTTCTCCACACCAGCACCCCACAATACCTAGCAGATCTTATCACCTTCCACACTCCCAGATACACTCCACGTTCCTTTCACCTCAACCGCCTTATCCTCCCCTCTCCCTCCCTTGCCCATCTGTACTCCACCCGTTCCTCAGCCTTTTTCTTTGCCGGTCCTGCCCTTTGGAACTCCCTTCCCTCAGCTCTCCGCTTAGACCCCCATCATGCCACCTTTAAGCAAAACCTATAGACTCACCTCTTTTCCCTGGCCTTTGACCTCCCCCCCCCCTTTGTTTAATTGTTTCCTTTATGCTCTGTCTAGTCTTCCCTTCTCTTTTACTGTCCTGTCAACGATTGTAGTTCCCTTTCCTTTCTCCTGGCTTTATGCCTCTACTGTACTTTATAATTTGTAAACCGCCTTGTTTTATCACAGAAGGGCAGTATATCAAATGAAATAAACATAAACATACATACAAACATATTTACACCTTCTTCAGAGTAAGTGTAAATTTACACATTAGCATTTGTGTACTATTGTAGCCCGGATATGGGAGCCTATTTTCTAAAGGCACATAGGTGCCCTTGTTGCCTTTATAAAATATTTGCCTTTTTGGGCTTCTGACAAAGGCGTCCTGTTATAGTTGGAGAAGTGTATGTTTCCACTGTAATACGGAGTAGTGCTTTATGTAGTCATCTTGTTTCGGTATTTTTACTGATGCCCAATAAGCTTGAACTGAATGGGAGTCATTTTGGAAGTCCTGTTCCTGCTTTGGACATCCAAAAAGGCATAGAGACATCCAAAGCACAGAGACATCTCCAGAGCCATTTTAGAAGCCCCTTCTGTGGCCATTCTCAGTGTGAGGATGTCCAAGTCTGAATGGGGCATGGCTGGTGTATTCCCAGGAACCTAGACGTTCGTGCCTGATCTCAGAAACATCCCGATGCCCAGTGTCACATATAAGTTTAGACCTGCTCCAGGCATGAGCAGGCATCTGAAAAATACTCATTTTAGGTGAACAACATCCAGAGGGTGTAGAGGAGAAAGCACTCCATCATGCCCAGTATTCAGCACAATCCCAGTGATAGCAGCAGTTGGATTTGACCCCTGGCTTCTCTGTTTCTAGCCCCCTACTCTAACCATTAAGCTATTCCTAGGATCTGAAATGCTATTCTGGAGATATCTATGTAGAAGCCCCTGCAGATATCCATCTCAGATATTACACATTTGTGAAATCATGTCTGCAGCTGAACATGCCTGCTTTTCTTTCAGACTTTCTGGTATAGACGGCCCAGATTGCACTTAGATGTCCTTACTAAATTTCCCCTCTACATGCACTGCTGTATGAATTAAAAAACTAAACAGATATAAAAATTTTGGGGGTCATTTCAGAAGCTCTTTTTGTGATTTCCCCATATCAAATTGGCCATTCAGATGTGAGAATCATGAAAACGTTCCAGGAGCTGTTTTAGAAACCTTTGACGTTAGACATGTTTGACATGATCACGCCCATATCAAATGGGAAGAGGGGGGATGGATGTAAGTCCTGGGTGGTCCTGAACAGATACATGTGTAAGCATGATTTTAGAAATGGCCTGCATGTCTCCGCCTGCTGGTGATGACATCCATGTCAATGCTTGCTCCAGGACACAAATACACATTAGAAAAGTGCTCATTCCAACACCCAAACACCTGTGGGGAGTAATGAAGAAGGTACTCGCATATCCACGATAAGTTTTGCCTTCACTGCTGCCATTCCCATGGTATTTGGGTTGTTTTGACCTGGACATTTCAGATTGCACCTAGATGATCTTTCAAAAATATGTCTTCATACATATATGTTTTGAACATGAATGTTCTCATGAATGGTCTCCCACTTCCTTATTAGTTTATGCTATCAAAATTAGTTCAAATCTTTTAAAATGCACAGGCAGAGGCAAAAAGTCAACCCAAATCAACAAATGGGTTCATTCATTATGAAATGCACCTAAAAAGAACAAACTCAAAGATTTAGGTAATTGTTTTCTGATTTTTTTAAAAGTTTAAATCCGTAAAATTTTAATATCCTCATTAAAAAATCTTGTTGACATGGAAAGAAATTACCTAGAAGCAGAAGTATGAGTCTTTGTTGGACTCTGATTTCATGTAGAAGTATGAAAAGTGAACAGCTACTCTTAAAAATAAGTAAACTGAGCTGAATGTAAGTTGTTTTAGCTCCTGAAACAATAAAACACTTCTCTGTAAATGAGACTGACCTTTGTAAAGCATATAAAACATGCTATTGGCATTGGGAATTTGCTTCCAGCATTTTCGTTTTCTTCTAGACTTTCTTCTTAAAATGTCAGCTACAAACCATTTATTTTTCCATTTTGAGTTGGACCAGTATGCTTTATGCTTCCTAGGGACATCACAAAAGCCTTCTGCCATTAAAGCTCTGTGTTTTCTTTATAATTTGTCAAAAAGTACTAATTTATTTTAGTCCATAAAGGACACAGTGAAGTGTTGTATATTTTCTTCAAATGTTCTTTCTGATATGCTATCCATTGTTAAAGTGTAAGGGAAGAGAAAATTGGGGGGGGGGGAGGGGGGAGGAGGGGGAGGGGACAGAAATTGTACAGTATGTGAGAAATTGATCAATCAAATTTATCAGAATCCATGCACAGAACTCCTTGAAGATTTTTTTAACCTAAAGAGAGAGCATGTTATGTTTGATCAAGTCCTGCTGTCAAGAACAGAAATTTTCAAGTCAAAAGTACTTACATGGCAGCAGCATTCGCAATTAATTTGGGTGAACTTAATGCCGCCTATTGAAGTGTCTTTAAGTGCACCCACGCTAGTTGCAACATTGACATTGTGCAATATGTGCCCTACCATAACTGCATTGTTCTCTCTATGCCCACTCTCCACCCATAACCTGCCCATTCCCTACCTGCGAGAACTAGCGCATGGTAACTGTCATGCCTACATGATAGCAGGTACTGCAGTTCCTGAGCTGGCTAATCTGCCGGTGTCGCTATGCTCAAGTAACCCCTCTCATGTTGCTTCATTTGGCTCCCTATCTGCTTCCACATACAATTCAAACTTCTCCTACTGACCTATATGTGCATTCATTCTGCAGCTCCTCACTCCTTCTCTCTTATCTCTCCCTACACCCTTTCCCGGCAACTCCGCCCATGAAGCAAATCACTGTTATCCAGTGGCAGGTTCAGATCAATCCCGCCACTGAAGGAGCTGAGCAGGTGGCAGCACGGCACGTGTTTGTGTTGCCAGCGCCACACGCTTGGGCCGCTGATAGCCACCACAGGGCAGCAACTCCCTGGCGGCCCGGTGGCCCAATCTCCCCACCTGCCAGTGGTTTGATGGCATCAGGGACTTCCTCCGATGCCGCGGACCCCCGATGCTGTCAAACCACTGGTGGATGGGGGGATTCCTGCCAGTGCAGCGTGGGCATTGGGACGCTGTTTTCAGCCCAATTCGGTGAACACGGCCTGTGGCAGGAACTGGTTTACGCAAACTGGACTGAACCAGGATCCCACCACTGCTTTTATCTATGCTCTGTTCTTCTTCTACCAACTCCAGACTCCATATTCTCCACCTTGCTGCACTGCATGCCTGGAATAGACCACCTGAGTCAGGACGTCAGGCTCAATGTCTGGTCCTATTCAAATTCTAACTACAGTTCTAGCTACAGTAAAGTTCATCTCTTCGAGGCTGCTTTTGGATCTTGACCCCCTTATCCTCCTGTATTCACCCATTTGTATTTTAACATTTCCCCTAAGAATTCCCTAGTTCCCTGTTGCACTGTCTGTCTTAGCAGATCATAAGCTCTCTTGAACAGGGTCTCTCTTTTATATGTATGTGTACAGCGTTGTGCATGCCTAGTAGCACTATATAAATAATTAGCAGCAGTAGTAGTAGCTAAAATGTGCATTAACTGTTTAGCACAATTTAGTAAAAGGACTTTGAATTTTCCTAATGGACTTCTGTTTTAGAGATCCTTTCATATTAGTGATTGGTATTGTTGGTAAATACTAGACCAGTAGCATGCTTCTGTTAAAATCTAATGACTGCACAGAGATAGGCTCTGGCCTTCCCCGAAATTTTTTCTTACAGCCACCCTCTGACTTTAAAGATAAAAAAAGTGGCATTGTCACCATAATGCCTTTCAAGTGCTCTCAGTAGAAGAATATACCACTATTGCAATTACTGGACATGCATGGATCTGTTGTTGTATCTGCAAGGTATTCAGTCCCAGTCATCGAGGGCCACCAGTGAGTCAGTTTTCCGGGATATCCTTAATGACTATACATGAAAGAGATTTGCATGCTTGTTACCTCCACTCTATGTAAATCTCCAGCAAACCTGATGACTGCCATAGTCTATTACTTTATATTGTTGTGATATAGTCCGTTCTTTGATAATAAATTCTAGATGAGTCTGTGAAACAAACTTTCAACCTCATAAGAAAATTTCATTTGGAATCCTCTAGTTCTGCACTACATTTGAACAAACGTATTTCCATAGCCAGTGCTGTAAAAGCCTTTCATGTCTCCATACAGTATAATCTTACCTTAATCTTTGTGCTTTTAAGCACAGCTCTGCAAGTGTCTCATCATAGGTCATTGCTTCTCCACTCTACTCCTGAACTGATGTTTCAGTAATATTCTGCCTTGGTAATATCCTACTCAAAGTTAACATTAGCATTTTTTTAACTTGCACTCAATGGCTCCTTTAGTAGGTTATTCTGTTTTGCTAGGTCACTTCAGAGAGCATTACACACCATCTTTGTCAGTCTGTGGAAGAGTTTAAATTTAGAACGTTCTATTGCATTCAGTGCTGCAGTAGATGAAAGATCTAGGACACGTCTCTCCATACTGATCTTCTTAAGCTGCAGCACTGTTAAGATTGTCCCAAGTATCATCTTGCCCCTCTCTTTTCTCTGCTTGTTCCTTTTTTGGGTGTTATCCCTAAGTTACCTTTCATTCTCGTAACCTTGTATTTTATTTATTGTATTTTTACACTTTACCTAGGTGCTCCACCTGCAATGCTTGATTGGAGTTTAGATACAGAGCAGCCACCATTTTACTTTTCAGAACTTTAAATACTAATATCGAAGAAGTGACCTGTGTGGTGTTTTAAAGTCATGTATTTCAGTGTCTCTGGATAATTTTGTATGTTGATCCAATAAATACTATTACACCTGCAAAAGATCCAGATTTCTCCAGAACCAACACAGATATTGGAGCATTGCACTTATGCCATGGAGGTATTTAAATGTCTTTATCATATCTCCTCTTTCCCACCTTTCTTCCAGAGTATACATATTGAGATCTTTACGTCTGTCCTTATATGCCCTATGACAGCGATGGCGAACCTATGGCACGCGTGCCAGCTGTGGCACGCGAAGGCCTTGCAGCTGGCACGCGGGAAGGTCCGCAAAAAAGAAAAAGCTGGCTCTGACTGCTGCTGCGGACGCGGCAAGGGCAGAATGCAGTGTCCCGCGGGGCCCCCTCCGCCCGCTAAGCCCCTCTGCAAGGGCTTTCAGATTCGCGAGGGAGAGCGTCTCCCTCGCGTCTCTGTTAAGCCCGCAGGGGCTAATGGGAAATTTCCCATCAGCCCCTTTAGACGCGAGGGACTGATGGGAAATTTCCCATTAGCCCCTGCGGGCTTAACAGAGACGCGAGGGAGACGCTCTCCCTCGCGAATCTGAAAGCCCTTGCAGAGGGGCTTAGCGGGCGGAGGGGGCCCCGCGGGACATTGCATTCTGCCGCGGCAGCGGCAGCAGCCAGAGCCAGCTTTTTTTTTTTTTAAATTTGCCAGGGGGGGAGGGGTTAGGACTTCTAATGGGCTAGGGGGGGGGGGTTAGGACAAGTAAGGGGGGTGGGGGGGGTTTGGACTTCTAATGGGCTCGGGGGGGTGTTAGGACTTCTAATGGGCTGGGGGGGGTTAGGACTGCTAATGGGCTGGGGGGGGTCAGGACTGTTAATGGGCTGGGGGGGGTTAGGACTGGTACTGGGCGGGCGGGCGCGGGCGGGGGGGGGGGTAGGACTGCTAATGGGCTGTGGGCTGATGGGGGCTGTCTGGAAATGGGGTGATGGGGAGTTAGGACTGGTAATGGGCTATGGGGGGGGTTAGAACTGCTAATGGGCTATGGGTGGGTTAGGACTGATAATGGGCTATGGGGGGGGGGTTAGGACTGGTAATGGGCTATGGGGGGGTTAGGACTGCTAAAGGGCTGGGGGGGGTTAGGACTGCTAATGGGCTAGGGGGGTTAGGACTGTTAATGGGCTGGGGGGGGGTTAGGACTGCTAATGGGCGGGCGGGCAGGGGGGGGGGTAGGACTGCTAATGGGCTGTGGGCTGATGGGGGCTGTCTGGAAATGGGGTGATGGGGGGTTAGGACTGGTAATGGGCTATGGGGGGGTTAGGACTGCTAAAGGGCTAGGGGGGGTTAGGACTGCTAAAGGGCTAGGGGGGATTAGGTCTGCGAAAGGGCTAGGGGGGTTTAGGACTGCTAATGGGCTATGGGGGGGTTAGGACTGCTAATGGGCTATGGGGGGGTTAGGACTGCTAAAGGGCTAGGGGGGGTTAGGACTGCTAATGGGCTATGGGGGGTTAGGACTGCTAATGGGCTATGGGGGGGTAAGGAATGAAAAGGGCCTAGGGCGGTTAGGACTGCTAATGGGCTATGGGGGGTTAGGACTGCTAAAGGGCTAGGGGGGGTTAGGACTGGTAATGGGCTGTGGGCTGAGGGGCGCTGTCTGGAAATGGGGTGATGAGGGGTTAGGACTGGTAATGGGCTATGGGGGGGTTAGGACTGGTAATGGGCTATGGCGGGTTAGGACTGGTAATGGGCTTTGGGCTGATGGGGGCTGTCTGGAAATGTGGTGATGGGGGTTAGGACTGGTAATGGTTTATAGGGGGGGCTTAAACTGAAAATGGGGTGATGGGGGTTTAGGACTGGAAGTGGGTTGATGGGGGGGCTAGGACTGGTATTGGGTTGGGGGGTTGCTAGGACTGGAAATGGGCTGATGGGGGGCTAGGACTGGAAATGGGCTGATGCAGGGACTAGAAGGGAATGGATGCTGGGTGAGGTTGGAACTAGAAGAGAGCTGATGTTGGGGGAGGATTAGAATGGGATGGGGCTGGGAGAGTAAAATGGAGAGGGGAAAAATATTTTGTGTGGGAGGGATAAAAAATCTACAATTGGCCGGGTATTGGGAGAGTAAGTGGGGATTGAGGATGGAGGGGTAAAATTTGAGTGGATGAAATAGGAATGAGGAAAGAGCAAAAGGAGAAAGATTAGTATGTTAAAGCGGATGTAGAGAGAGAGAATGGAAAAAAAAACTAGAAGAGAGAAGAAAGGACAAATGGACAGCAGATGATGGAGAGTTAGCAGAAAACATGAAGAAACCAGAAGAAAGTGGCTGGAGCAATTGCAACTGTGTAACTGAGCTGAGGTATTCTGTTTATGTAATTCCTTTTTGACATTGCCACTTGTTCTCTTTCCCCAGTAGGTCATGTATTGTTATTCTCTGAAATGTATTGGTTTAATATTTGCAGTGTTGCCTTTTGATAGGTATGGTATGGTGCTTTGTGAGTCCTGGTAGTGCTGTTAGGATACGGCGGGTTTGCTATTGGTTCTAAATGGGCAGTGTTTGTAGTAGTTCCTAATGTGCCTGGCGGTTGGCACTGGATTATAGTAATGTAGAAATCTTTTAGTCTGTCTTTATCCATACACTCATTAAGAGACATGTTTACTAAAAGTTAGTGTATGTTAGCATTATGCAAATATTTATGCAAATTGACGTGCTGGCACTTTGAGGAAATTCTTTGGTTTTGTGCGGCAGTTTGGGCACTCGGGCTCAAAAAGGTTAGCCATCACTGCCCTATGATATAGCCACCCTCTGCACAGACTCCATCCTGTTTATATCTTTTTGAAGGTGTGGTCTCCAGAATTGCACACAATACTCCAATTGAAGTCTCACTAAAGAGGCACTATCACCTCCTTCTTCCTACTGGCCATTCCTTTTTGAATGCACCGAAGCACCCTTCTGGCTTTTGCCATTGCCTTTTCTACCAGTTTAGCCACCTTAAGATCCTCAGAAACAATCACTCCCAGGTCCCACTCTTTTTTCGTCTACAGAGGTACTCCACCCCCTATACTATACCGCTCCCTTGGATTTTTTCAGCCAAAATGCATGACCCTGCATTTTTTAATGTTAAATCTCAGCTGCCAAATTCTTGACCATTCTTCAAGCTTACCAAGATCCCTTCCCGAGTGTCTACTTTATTGCAGATTTTGGTATTACCTACAAAGAGGCAAACCTTACCCGATAGCCCTTACGCAATATCACTAAAAGAATTTAAAAATAAATGTATCAAGGACAGTTCCCTGTGGTACCCCACTGTTACATCCTTCTCCTCAGAGTAAGCTCTATTTACCTGCACCCTTTGTCACTTCCCACTCAACCAATTACTAACCCAGCCGGCCACTTTAGGATCTATTCCTAAGATGCACAGTTTATTTATGAGTTGTCTGTGTGGAATGGAGTTAAAGACTTTACTAAAATCTAAGTACACCACATCAAGGGCTCTACCTTGGTCTAACTCTCTTGTCACCCAGTCAAAAAAATTGACTGACAAAAACTGCCTCTAGTTAAAATATGCAGCCTTGGATCCTGCAATCCAAGACTCCAGAAACTCAAGAAACCTCATTATTCTCTCTTGAGGCAGCATTTCCATTAATTTACTCACTACAGAGGCCAGACTAACCTGCTTGTAGTTCTCAACCTCATCCTTACTTTCGTTTTTGTGTAAAGGGACCACATGCACCTTTCTGTGGTCCTCTGGGACCACTCCTGACTCTAAAGAAACATTGAAAAGGTCAGACAGTGGAGCCTCTAGAACTTCCCCAAGTTCCTTCAATACTCTGGGATGCATCCCAGCTGACCCCATTGCTTTGTCTACTTTTAGTTATCTGTGCTATCCTGGTTCTACTCTGTGCTATCCTGGTTCTCTTCATATCTCTCCCATTGCTCTTTCAGTGTTTGTTCTGGTGGATTCTCCTGTACTGCTATCTCTCTCTCAGTAGGTGTACCCCAAGGATTGGTCTTGGGTTTCTCTGTCTATTTCCAATCTCTTGGTTTCACTCATTTCTTCCCATGGCTTTCAGTATCATCTTTATGCTGATGACTCCCAGATCTACTCTCTACATCTGAAATCTCTCTGGTAATCCAGGCCCGGATCTGTGCCCGCCTTTCTGACATTGCTGCTTGGATATCTCACCGCCACTTGAAATTGAACATGGCCAAAACTGAGCTTCTTATTTTTCCCCCTAAACCCTTCTCTTCCCTTCCTCCTTTCTGTGGATAACTCTCTACTCCTCCCTGTCTCCTTAGCTCGCAACCTTGAGGTCGTCTTTGACTCCTCTCTCTCGCCTTCTCCATACACATCCAACTGATAGCTAAAACCTGCCGTTTCTTTCTCCAGAACATCAACAAAATTCACCCATTCCTTTCTGAAAACACTACTAAGACACTTATCCACTCCTTTGTCACCTCCTGTCTAGACTATTGTAACCTGCTCTTTGCTGGTCTCCCCTTCAATCTGTTCAACATTCTGATGCATGGCTAATCTTTGGCCAGCCTTGTCATGCTCATATTACCCCTCTTCTCTAGTCTCTTCATTGGTTTCCTATCTGTTTCTGCATCCAGTTCAAACTTCTCCTGCTGACCTATAAGTGCATTCACTCTGCAGCTCCTCACTACCTATCCTCTCTTATCTCTCCCTACACCCCTCCTCGAGAACTCTAATCTTCAGGCAAATCACTTTTATCCATGCCCTTCTCTTTTATTGCCAACTCCAGACTTCGCTCCTTTCACCTTGCTGCTCCTTATTCTTGGAACAAATTACCTGAGTCTGTACATCAGGAGCCTTCTCTGACCTTTTTCAAATCCAGGCTGAAAACTCATCTCTTCCTACCGCTTTTGCATCTTGACTCACCTGATGTCCTTTGTGTTTCCTTACTATTCCCCCTAACTGTATCCCAAGTCTACAGCTACTGTGTTGTCTTGACTAGATTGTAAGCTCTGATGAGCAGGGACCGTCTTTTATATGTGTCTGTGCAGCACTATACAAATGTTCAGTAGTAATAGTACTAGTTTAGCTAATTCCTCATGAACACAGTCTTCTTAAAATCGTTCAAGATCCCCTTCACTAATCTTCCTATTTTTGGATGTTTTCCGAGGTCCTGCTCCTACTCTTCATCTGTGAACACAGAACAAAAATATTTATTAAGCAATTCTGCTTTAGCCTTCTCAGCTTCTACTTATGCCTCCCCTTCACCGTTGAGTCGGACAATACCAGTTTTGCACTTCCTCTTCTTACTAACATATCTGAAAATTGTCTTCCCTCTTACTCCCATTTTATTACATTGGCTATTTTTTCTTCCATTTGTATCTTTGCTTTCCTGACTACTTAACTAGCTTCTCTGTTTTTCCAAATATTGATGCTTGTCTTCCTCTCTGTGTGATCTCTTGTATTTTATGAAGGCCTCCCTCTTTGTCTTCACCTTTCCAGCTCCTTCTTTTGAGAACCATAGCAGCCTCCTTTTCCTTTTACATTTACCGTATTTTTCGCACCATAAGACGCACCCGACCATAAGACGCACCTGGTTTTTAGAGGAGAAAAATAGGAAAAAAAATATTCTGAACCAAATAGTGTAATAAAATATTTAATAAAGTATAACAGAATAATATTTGAACCATATAAACTGAACAGCAGTCAACAGTGGCATTAAGAACCATTATCACTGTCATTAACACATAAAGACAAAGGTTTGAGTACTCTAGTCTTCGGAAAACCCCAAGAACTCTTCTTCGCTAGAGTCAGAATTCATGAAGCTCATTTGGTCACAATCACTGACATCACTTTCTTCGATGTCTTCGTATAAAATACAGTCTTCACTTCCATCTAAGGCAATTAAACTGGGAACCCCAAAAGCCAAACTTAGAATGTACAACACTGTAGAAATAAAACTATAAATTGATTTCCTCTTGTATTAAATAAAGTGCAGACGTTAAAGATGCACATTTCCAAGAGCTGACATATTTCAGTTAATAAATTCAAAATAAAGAGATATTTTTCTACCTTTTGTGCATTTTTTTTCAGTTGCAATTGTTCCAGCCACTTTCTTCTGGTTTCTTCGTGTCTTCTGCTAACGCTCCATTGTCTGTTGTCCATTTGTCCTTTCTTCTTTCCTAGTTTTTTTCCATTCTCTCTACATCTGCTTTAACATACTAATCATTCTCCTTTTGCTCTTTCCTCATTCCTATTTCATCCACTCAAATTTTACCCCTCCATCCTCAATCCCCACTTACTCTCCCAATACCCGGCCAATTGTAGATTTTTCTTCCCTCCCACACAAAATATATTTCCCCTCTCCATTTCACTCTCCCAGCCCCATCCCATTCTAATCGTCCCCCAACATCAACTCCCTTCTAGCTCCTGCCCCACCCAGCATCCGCTCCCTTCTAGTCCCCGCATCATCAGCCCATTTCCAGTCCTAGCTCCCTCCCCTCACAGCCCATTTCCTTTCCAAGCCCCCTCCCCATCAGCCCATTTCCATTCCAAGCCCCCTTCCACTCAGCCCATTTCCATTCCAAGACCCTGTCCCCATCAGCTATTTGCAGTTCAAGCTCCCCCTTCTACTCGGCCCATTTCCAGTCGTAGCCCCCCCCCCTCATCAGCCCATTTCCTTTCCAAGCCCCCTCCCCATCAGCCCATTTCCATTCCAAGCCCCCTTCCACTCAGCCCATTTCCATTCCAAAACCCTGTCCCCATCAGCTATTTGCAGTTCAAGCTCCCCCTTCTACTTGGCCCATTTCCAGTCCTAGCACCCCCCCCAGTCCATTACCAGTTCTAGCCCCCCCCCCATAGCCCATTATCAGTCCTAAGCCCCCCAACAGCCCACTTCCAGTCCTAACCCTTCCATCGCCCCATCTTCATTCTTAGCCCCCCCATAACCCCATTTTCAGTCTTAGCCCCCAATCAGACCACCTGCAGTCCTAACCCCCATCACCCCATTTTCAGTACTATCCCCCATCACCCCATTTTCAGTACTAACCCCCCCCATTACTAGTCCTAAACACCCCCATTACTAGTCCTAACCCCCTCCCCCCCATCAGCCCAAGTAAATTTAAAAATGAAAAACAAACCCTGGGCTTCTGCTGCTGCCGCTGCCGTGGCAGCGGCAGAATCAACTGTCCCGCGGCCCCTTCCCATCTGCCCGGCAAAGCATCTTCTGAGCTCCATCAGCGGCAGCTTTCAGGGCCGCGAAGAGAAGAGTGATCTCCCTCTCGCGGCTCTGTTAAGCCTGCCGGGGCTGGTGGGAATTCCCATCAGCCCCGGCAGGCTTAACAGAGCCGCGAGAGGGAAATACTACTCTCTTCGCGGCCCTGAAAGCCTGGACACGGGGCGGGGGAGGGATGATGCAGTCCCCAGGGACACGGAAGGTCCCGGGGGACCCGCTGCCGCTCTGCAACTTCTTCTATTCGCACCATAAGACGCAGGCACTTTTCCTCCCACTTTTTGGTGAAGAAAAAGTGCGTCTTATGGTCCGAAAAATACGGTATATGCTTTCCCAACAAAAAGGTTTGTTGCCTTTAAAATATCCCTTTTCAGTTTTGCCCATTGCATTTCTACAGATCCAGCTGTTCCCATCCCTCTAATGCCTCCTTGACGTATTGTCTGATCTTGGCAAAGTTAGTTTTCCTAAAGTCTAGGACTCTCACTTTTGAATGGACTTTATCAGCCCTAGTCCTAATACTGAACCAAACTGAATTATCCAAAATATTTTGCAAGTACCTCTGCTTAAAATCACATGATTGATAGGTAAGACTGGCGGTTGAACATGCAGAGGATCGGTTTGATTTTTTGAGTCAAGTCTTCTGCTTTCTAGTTGAATAATGTGGGGGATGCTGAGGAGACAACATTAACAGCCCCCTGGAAGATAATCATAATCATTACACAACACAACCTCTAGTGGCTGGATTTAGGGCCCATGATTGAATGGCTCCAGAAGTCCTCTAGTGCATGGCTCACAACTTGAGGACTGTCAATGTAATGATTGAGTGCAACGGGAGGTAGATATAACATAGCATAAACATCGCTAGCTAGTTGAAAATTAAGACCAATGGCAATATAGCCTAACAGAGACTTGTTTTGATTGAGTTAGAAGCCTAAGGTAGCAGCAGAATGCTGCCAGCCCCCCCCCCCCAAAAGAAATACAAACACATGATTAGAAAACTAGGGACAGTTGCAGTAGACATAAAGTCATGTTTTATGTTGTCAGTTTATTAAGCATTATCAGCAAAAACACAGCGTTGATCAAACTACCGCTGCCAACTGTGTCCTTTTTGGAACCATGGGCAGTAACGTATGAGCTTTGTGCATATGGATGGAGAGAGATGTTATTGCAATGATATATTTTTATTACCCACTTCTGTTTTTATTAAGGATTATGAAAACCTTTTGGCTGGCCCTCTGAACAAAACAAATGTAACCTTTCATGCGACCCACCTGTTGTGCTTTCACGAAGGATAATAGCAACCTTATGTTAGAGGGATCTGGAGAATAACAAGAGTGTCAGCACTGTAGAAGGAACAAAAAACATTTGTATCTGTAGCTATAGCTTGTGTTTATGCAAATGTATTTACCCTTGCCCTGGAATACAAGAGAGAATATACACAGCTTATCTGGTGAGAAATGCTGAAAGGAAAAAATAAAGCATTTTGTATGTAAAATATAATTTGCAAAAATAGTTGAGAAACCTGATCTGTTTGAAAGACTACCACACTGATCTCAGAGATGCCTATGTTATATTGTCAGCCTTAGAACCTCATTCACATCAAGTCTATATCTTGTTGGGTCATGATCTAGGAGGTGATCTAGGCAGCCTGTCCTAATAAAATGAGTTTTTAAAGTTTAGAATTTCACTTCTCCTTGTCTGCTGGGGATATAAAAAGATTCTAATTTCTAATTAGTTCAGTTTTTTTCCCATGTCTCATTCTTATTAGATATTTATCCCTCTGTTTTCCACATGTAATCCTCTTACTGTTTGAAAAAAGGGAAGATTCCTGTAGGAAATAATACATTGTGTTGCAAGTTCTGTAATTGCTACATGGATTTGGATTGGGAGACTACTTATTTTGATTTAATTTGTACAGTGTACAAGGTCAACATTATTTTAACACTCTTCAATAGCTGGTACTGTCTGCATACCTTGCTCATACAGTGCATCTGGCATGGAAATGGATGCTACTTTTATAAGGCTTCTATTCATGGTGACATGGAAAACACCACATTTGAAGGTATTCTCTTTACTTTTGTCTAAATTCTAAGCAACAGCACTATATATTTTAATAAATGTGGTACACCTATTCATTCAAGCCCTCTGTGGGTCAAATTACTGACTGTTGTATTTTCTCTCTACATTTATGGTCAGTATTATTGGCACCCTTGCAGTTCAAACCCTTAATGTCCAATATCTCCTAAAAAAAAGTGGCCAGTGAAATGGCTTTGGACTATATATTTGACACATAACAGAATCAAATAAAAGAAGATCAATTAAAAAAGGAAATAGTATAAAAACTGGGACCTTGCCAGGTCATGATTATTGCAAAAAAACAAAAATAAGCCTTAACCACAAAGATATCGCCAAACAAAAAAAAGGTTGGACCAAAAGTGAGAGCAAAAATGTATATATAAATAGATTTTGAATGATTTTAAATGTTTTTTGTTGGACCGTTTGTCGGGAGAGAAGCACTCTTTCATGAGCACAAACTTTCCTTTTTATTCTTTAAACATAGATAGGCACACTATAAGATATGAAATATTATTGAATATCATTAAAAACTTGTAGTACTTAGCTCATTAAAGTTGCAGAAAAGATGGATGATAGATGTCTCCGTCATCCAAATGGTGCCATTCACCATTTGCCATTTGGATGACAGGGACATCTATCGCCCATCTTTTCTGTAACTTTAATGAGCTAAGTGTGCTATTGTGTACAATTCTGGTAGCCATATCTTAAAAAGGAAATATAAGAATTAGAAAAGGTAAAAAAAGAGAGATACAAATAATAAAGGGGATGGAAGGATACCCCTATGAAGAGAGGCTTAAAAGGTTGGGGCTCTTCAACATGGAAAAGAGACGGCTGAGGAGAGATATGAAAGAGGTCTATAAATTAACGAATCGAGTGGAACAGGTAAACATAGCTCGGTAGTTTACACCATCAAAAAGTAGAAAGACTAGATGATACGCAATGAAGCCATTTAAGACAAAAAAGAGAAAATATTTTTTTACTCAATGCGTAATCCAACTCTGGACTTCATTACCGGAGGATGTAGTAAAAGCTGTTAGTGTAGCTGGGTTTAAAAAAGGTTTTGACAAATTCCTGGAGGAAAGTTTCATAAACCATTATTAAAGAGGACCCGGGAAATCCACTGCTTACTCCGGGATGAGCATTGTGGAACCTGTGTGCCTTTTTGGGAACCTGCCAGGTACTTGTGACTTGGATTGACCACTGTTGGAAACAGGATACAGAGCTTGATGGACCTTGTTCTGACCCAGTATGGCATTTCTTATGTTCTTATGGAAACATTCATGGAACAAATTACAGTTGATGAGTGGGGGAAACTACCAGCAGACAGATGTACGAAACCTGTAGATAGATACAAGAAACATTTGGAGGCTGTCATCAGTGCCAAAGGTTATGCAATTAATTATTAGAGAAGGGTGCCATTAATCCTGTCCAGGTCATATTTTTTTTTCTCAGAAATTACTATGTCTAAGTTGCACAGACATGTATACCTTTGAACATACTATTAAAATATGATGACATACAGTTGGGATATTTCCAATTATTTCTCAAGATATTGTACACAACATTGCTAAAATGCAAGAGGCCTTACTATGCTCTGGTGGAGCTAGTTTTTAGCTGTTTATGTTTCTTATGGGAAATTCTGTATTTTTTGTGTTGGAGTTATTGGTACCTAGGCCTGGTTTGCTTCTCTGGCAAGAATTGGTTTCACTAGGACAATAAGAAGATACTGCTCATCTTTCCCAAGTATTGAAACAGAGACATAGAAACATGTCAGCAGGAAAAAAAAACATAAGCCTATTTAGTCTGCCCTTCCATATCGTAGTCCCTTTTTCCCCTTCATAGAAACAGAAACTTGCAGTAGCAGCAGTGTGTCATGACTTCTCTGGTTAAAACCTCCATAAAGTTTGCTTTCATCCTTCTTAAATTGATAAAATAAACAGCATTTGCTTGTTCAGTACTGTGTAGGAAAACAGTTGATATTATTCTTATTATTAGCAGTGTAGTAGCTTCTTAATTTATTAACTCCACAATGATGCCTTCTGGTATTTCAGGGGTGAAGTTAGTAACTGGTAAAATATCTCATTTTACTGCAGCGTAATCTACTGTGAGAGTCGCTAACCTGTGGTAACTCAGTGCTGCTGGTTAGTGAGTCCCATGGTAAATGAATAATGCAATTCATGATCAACCTTGCAAACTGCATTATTCTGCTCCCTGTGAGCATTAGATTGCTAACATGGAGCTCAGTGCTCCCAGGGAACCTTTTTTTAAAGGGGCCAGTAGCTGTTGAACGTCTTGCTGACTCCCCTCTCCTCCAGTCCAGACCCTCCCCCCCTGCAAAGGGATCTCTCAGACCATCTCTTCACCTTCAAGTGCCCCCCACCAAAGCACACTCTCCCACCCACCTCCGAAGATCCTCCCCTTAGACCTTCACCCCCCTCAGCCCCACAGGCCTACCTGAAGTCATTGTTAATTGTATGAGGTAACGGGGTCAGGAGCAATCCCCAGTTGCTCCTACTTCTTTTAGCACCAGGTTCAAAATTGTACCAGTTGACCCCTAGTGATAGTCTTTCAGTACTACTGAATGTCACAAGACTACCACTAGGGGTCAACTGGCACCATTTTTGTGAGAGGTTTCACAGCCAGCAGCTCCTTTATGATAGTGCCCAGGAGCACTGAGCTACGTGTTAACTATCCAATACTCATGGGCAGGAAAAATAACGTAGCTTGCGAAAGTTCAACACAGGCTAGGCCATTTGGTTTACATAATAATGAGCTGCTTTGCTAATGTGTTGTAGTAATCTAACATGCGCTATGGTAAAATAACACAAAATTTTGCCTTTTAACGCACATTAAGAAGCAAAAATTGTGTTATTCCCTTAATTCACAATAGTAACTACTCGCTTCTGTGATCAAGCCACTGCCTTAAACTGAAATGTTTCAAATCTAGAGAAGGTTTAAGTATGAAAAAGGTGAAAAGTTAGTGTTAGTCCATAAAGCTAGGAGAGGTTGTTAACACTTCTTTACTTGAGGAATAAAGGAACCAGAAGGAGTCCAGAAACTAAAGGAGTCTGTTTTCCTGATGCAAGTGTATATAGTCTGTGGATATGCGTGGTTCTGTTCTGATGTGTACTCTGATATATCCTGAAAATTTGAGGTGCAAAGGACAGCAGATAGGAAATTTATTGGCGATGAAACTCACATACAGGCATAGCAACCTCTTAAGCATTCTTTCTCTTCAAAACACGGTCTAATAGAAAGAGCGTGTTATGTGACCAGTGACAATGGGCTGGACTCTGGCATTCTGCTGTATCTTCTGTTCACCATACTTCCTGCTGGGGTTCAGTCTACCTGTAAGATAAAATACTATATTAATACAACATCTGTGCAGTACAACGGCACCAGAAATATTCTTTTCCCACATGAATAATCAAAATTAAAGTGATAAAATAGTAAATATAAAATGTGACATGTTCTAGGTTTCTTCACAATACTTTTTCCAAAATTAATGGGGCTTGTTAAAAATAGCTCATTTTACTGCAGCTTAGTTAACTGGGAGTTACTAACCTGCGGTAATTCATTACTGCAGATTTATGACTCCTGGGGTGAAGGAGACGGTTTAAAAAAAAAAATCACCATGATCTGGGGGTCCCTTCCCCTTGCACCAGCATATGGTCAGTGCCCTGCACTAAAGGAACACCACTCCCCAAAGAGACTCTAGCCCTCCTAAGGCACAGTAGAAACCCTCCAAAAAATCCCCACCTCTCCCAGAAACTAAAACAGAACCTTTTCTCCCCTGGAGATATCACCCCCCCCCCCCACCTTCTCCTGAGGCCATCCAGACCTACCTAGAAGAGCCCCTGCTTCACTGTTTGGCCCAGCAGCAGGTTGCATCCCCATTTTTACACAACATTTATTTACCTTCCAGAGCCCCCGTGCCCCCCCAACAAATACATTTACTCCAAATCACAGCAGGAGCAACCTTTTAGGCCAGTCTGTTTTCTGTATAGCTTCCCATTATCTTCTACAGAAAAAAAATACTTTACATTTATTTACTTTTCCTCTCATGGAAAATCATGGAGGCCAGACCATGCTGCCTTGTTTCATTTTACTCCATCTGATTCTATAAAACTGGATTAGGAAAGAAATGTCTGGAATGAGATTTCCAGAGATCCTCTTTAAAGGCCATTGCTCTCTGTCTTTAAAGAGACATTATTGCTCTCTCTGCCTGGGACTTCAGTGCTTGCCTACTGAGAAAAGACTTGATGGATCTTTCTTCTTTCACATGCATGCAGATTGCTTACTAACCACATATACTCTCCATTACTGCTGTATTAACTGTCTCTATCTACCTCTCATCTTTCCGATTCACAACTGGAGTTCTTTTCACTCAGTTTTATATTTCGTAAACCCCTTTGCTTGCAAAAGGAGATATAAAAAGTGAAATAAACCATAAACCATATTATTCATATTTCACATGTTCTGAAGTACACTTATATTACCTGTGCCTGCACTCTATATATACGCCCCTTTGATTGCACTCACACTCATCAAACATACTCAAATTCTGAGGAAAGGACATATTGTCACCCATGTGAATGGCTGCCTGAGTCCAAAGCTCTGAGGCAATTGTTTATTTCACTTGCTGAAAATATATTGGCAGGCCCGGAACATTGTAGAAAACGAGCAGGTATATCACTGAGGACTGGGAGAAGAAGAAGAAGCATGTACATCCGTAAGAAGAGCGGCAATAACAAGCAGTATGACTAAGCATTAGGTATGTCCGTGATGAAGGGACCATGTGCTTTGGCTTTCACAGCACGAGCAATTCCATCAGTGTGTGAGTCCAAGGAGGAAGAACAAGTAGACTTAGCAGCAGGCTCTGTTATAATAAAGGAAGATATGAAAAAGTGGATGTTGCAACTTGAAAATGATATTAAATCAGTCAAAGGGAAAAGAAAAGAGGCAGTTGAAGAAATAAAGACCAAAATGGCAGACCTGGGGTCTAGAGTGCATGTTATGGAGGAGGAGCAGATAGAATCAGTCAGAATGCTCAAAAAAGGACAGAAGACCTCCAGGTGGAAAATAGGGATTTGTGGTCTGAAGTGGAGGACCTAAAATTCCTTCTAACATAATAACATGTGGTTCAGGAGCATCACTGATATGGAGTACTGTAAAATGCCACAGAGACAGTGCAAAAGATGTGATAGTCTCATGATGAGAGTGAGGGGGGTGGGGGCGGCAGAGAGATGCAGTAAGAATTGACATGGTGCATAGAGCCCTAGGACCTCTGAGAAATAAACAACCCTGAGATATAATTATCCTGCTTCTATTATTATAAAGAGAAGGGGTATTTGATGGAGAAGGCATGCTATGGTGCGACTGCATCTTGAATATTGTGTGCAGTTCTGGTCGCCTTATGTATTTGTTTATTTAACAGGGTTTTTTATACCGCTTTATCATTGTAGTCAAAGCAGTTTACATTGTAACTTAAACTTGGTAATGTACATTAAACAGTGACACTGACAACTTGGATTTTTCTGAGGCAATGGAGGGTTAAGTGACTTGCCCAAGGCCACAAAGAGTGCTAGTGGATATGAATTAGAAAAGGTATAGAGAAGAGCCACCAAAATGGTAAAGGGATGGAAGGATATTCCTATGAGGAAAGGCTTAAAAGGTTAGGGCTCTTCAACTTGGAAAAAATATGGCTAAAGGGGAATATGATTGAGGTCTATAGAATAATGAATGGAGTGGAATGGGTAAACATAGATCGGTTGTTTATTCCTTCAAAAAGTAGAAAGACTAGGGGGCATGCAATGAAGCTACAATGTAGCCCATTTAAGACTAATCAGAGAAAATATTTTTTCACTGAACATGTAATCAAACTCTGGAATTCGCTATCAAAGAATGTAGTAAAAGCTTGGTTTAAAAACGGTTTGGACAACTTCCTGGAGGAAAAGTCCATAAACCATTAATAAAGAGGACCATGGAAATCCACTGCTTACCCTGGGATAAGTTACATGGAATGTGTGTACCATTTTGGAAACCTGACGGGTACTTGTGACCTGGATTAGCTGTATTGGAAACAGGATATTGGGCTTGATGGACCCTTGGTCTGACCCAACATGGTATTTCTTATGCTCTTATACACAAGAGCTCTTCAAATTACTCTTCAGTGACAGATGGAATTGAATGATGTCATTGAACTATTGAAGAGAACATAAGAACATAAGATAAGAACATAAGATATGCCATACTGGGTCAGACCAAGGTCCATCAAGCCCAGTATTTGGTTTCCAACAGTGGCCAATCTAGGTCATACGTACTGTCAGACGGCTGCCTAGGGTGAGAACTTACACAATCTTGACGATGCATATATTCATATGATTATTGCAAGGTATTGTGGGTAATGTAGTTCTTTCACTCCCAAACACAGCTGAAGACAATAATTGAGTTGTGAAACCAAGTGGTAAAGCCAATAAAATTCTTCTTTTATTGATGGGGTTTAATTCACCCAGCACAAATATGCTTGGTAGCAATATAAATGAGGTTACTTGCTTGCAGTGTTTAAATGGATAGCATAAAGTCACAAAGCAAATCAGAAAAACAACCTTCAGCTTGTCAGGCAATTAGCTAATGTTTTCTTAGCAAATAATTACCAAATAAAAAGGCACAAAGAAATAAATGAACTTTGCTTGTTAGGTTAACTTCTGCTTATTTTCCACGCAGATCCAGCAGTGATTCTCCCTTGCTCACACACACAATCAGGTGCAGCTTTAATTACTATCAATTGTCCAGCTGGAACCCTTTAGCTGGCTGGCTGCTACTGTGTGAACCCAAATCCTGCTTTAAGAGCTGTTTTCAGTGGAAATAAGAACAAAGTTAGGTTTCTTTGTGATGGCTGATGTGTTTGCTTACAGAAAGCTAGCAATAGCATTTAGATAGAGAACAGTCCATGTAATGAATAGTTTCATCTGCTGTATCTCCCCCTTCATCAATCAGCATAGGGTCACTATCATACATTGGCACAGACGAGTCTTTCCATAAGGCACTATCATGAGAATGCTTATTCCCTTGCTGCCATTCACTATTATAGATAGGGTCTGGATCAGTGTTCATACCTGAGCCTCTCCTGCTATCATAATTCCTCTCTGTATAGCCTGGCCAGTATGTAATCCAGTTCTGATGTCCAGCCTTCCAATCTTGATCCCTGGACACTGGATCTTTCCTCACATACCTTCTGGCATAGGTCTGAAAGTCCTTTCCACGTGCAGCCTTCTCTCTTCCAGGTAGCCACTGGTGATTCTTATCTCTGCCATTCCATTCCTCTGGCTGACTCCAGTCTAATGGACTCTGCTGGCATTTGGAATACCTCCCAGTATGGGTACTGCCTTGGACTCTCCCAGACCTTCCAATGGGCTTTCTTCTCTTCCTTCCAGAGAATTTCCTTCTTTCTCTATCCGCTTGGCTTGGCTTCTGTTTCTCCAGGTGATACTGGTGCTTGAGCTTGTAGCCGTTGCTGTATCTGTGTCTGAAGCTCTTTCTGTAGCCATTATCTGTAGAATAAGCTCTATTCTTATTCTGTTCTAATGTGTGCTCCTCCCTAACCCAGCGCAGCTGTGTTGAATCAGGCCCTGCCCTTTGAGATGAGTGCTTAGGGATTACCTCATAGCTCTCTTGATTGCACACACTTTTTCTCACTTCAGCCCCTCTCATGGCTGCTGGAAACCTGGTGCATTCTGGGACTGGTAGTCTTTTATGTGAAAACTCTGTTTTCTTGCTTCTACCAGAACTGACAGGCTGCTTGTTCAGAGTCACATCATCTTTTCTATAGCTCCTACCTGAGCTATGATAAGCTTCCTTATCACAGTACCTAGCAGTTTCCCCAAGGGACACAGGTTCCACAATGCTTGTATTGGTTCAAGCATTGATATCCTGGGTCCCTTCTTAATAATGGTTTATGGACCTTTCCTCCAGGAACTTGTCCAAACCTTTTTAAACCCAGCTACACTAACAGCCTTTACTACATCCTCTGGTAACAAATTCCAGAGTTTGATTACACGTTGAGTGACAAAATATTTTCTTTTATTAGTCTTAAATAGTTTACCCTGTAGCTTCATTGCATGTCCCCTAGTCTTTCTATATTCTGATAAGGTAAACAATCGATCTACGTTTACCCGTTCCACTCCGTTCATTAATTTATAGACTTCTATCATATCTCCCCTCAGCTGTCTCTTTTCCAGGTTAAAGAGCCCTAACCTTTTTAGCCTTTCTTCATAGGAGTATCCTTCCATCCCCTTTACCATTTTGGTGGCTCTTCTCTGAACCCTTTCTAAAATCGCTATATCCTTTTTAAGATATGGCGACCAGAATTGCACACAATATTCAAGGTGCGGTCTCACCATGGAACGATATAGAGGCATTATAATATCTTTCGTTTTATTTTCCATTCCTTTCCTTATCATACCTAGCATTCTATTTGCTCTCTTGGCCGCTGCTGCACACTGGGCCAAGGGTTTTAACATGGTATTCACAATGACGCTAAATCTTTTTCCTGGGTGGTGGTTCCTAATGTGGAACCTTGCATCGTGTAACCATAGTTTGGGTTGTTCTTCCCTAGGTGCATAACATTTGCACTTGTCCACATTAAATTTCATCTGCCATTTTGATGCCCAGTCTTCCAATTTGTCAAGATCCTCTTGCAATTTTCCACAATCCTCTTGGGTTTTAACAACTTTAAATAGTTTTGTGTCATCTGCAAATTTGATAACCTCACTCGTTATTCCACTTTCCAGGTCATTTATGAATATGTCAAAAAGCAGCGGACCCAGCACAGATCCCTGGGGTACACCACTATTCACCTTTCTCCATTGGGAAAATTGGCCATTTAGCCCTACCCTCTGCTTTCTATCTTTTAACCAGTTCCTGATCCACAATAGTACACTGAGAGAGGGGTTATGTTATAAATGACTTTTCCCTTTCAGACTTTTGATTTTGATCAATGGACTAAATAAGAGCCATAACCGTAGAGGAAACATGACACTTCTTGGATAAAGAAGAGATGAAATTGCCAGATAGGTTGAAGATGGAAGTTGCAAAGAGAGATGTATGGCATTCTGCTGGCAATGTGTGGAAAGAGAAATAGGAGCCTTCAATGCCAGGCATGTAGAGTGAAGAAGATCTGAACAAAGAAGAGGGTTGGGCAGTGGAGGAAAGAAGAACCATGGAGTGAGCAAATGGGCAGATGACTAGAAGACCTGATACATAGCAGAATGAATCCTTGGTATTCAGTGTCATCAAGCAGACTTTATGCACTCAGTAGGCTTGCAGTATGATAATGGGAAATATGAGTAAACGTATGGTGAGAATTGAGGGAGTTTTAAGAGTGTGATTGTGGGGGAGGGTTAAGTGAATGATATATAGAAAGGGACTGGATGAGTGCTAGGCCAAAATGTTGATTGGGGTGGGGTGAGGCTTGTTGAGAAGAGTTAATGATGAATGTATATGAGTCAGGCGAATGTGGAGTATGGGTGTGGGAATAATGAAGCATGATGGATGAGGGTGGTGAGTAGGGATGATGGAATGAGTAATTAAGAGGAGGTAGCTGCTCTTGAGGGAGGGTGCTACGAAAGGGAGAGAGCCACAATTGGTTGGGGATGGGGGAGGAGGAGGACAACTGAAGTGGGAAGGGGATGAGGGGTGAGGATAGGATAGAGGGAACTGGGAGAAGTATACAGCCAATGGAAAGACTAGTATGGGGATAAATATGATGGCAGATGAATGAAAGGTGGGGATGGATGATTTGGGGAAGTGCATTTGGAGGAGTAGTAGATTAAGTGAAATAGTGCAAGATTGAAATGGAAAAGGTTAGAGTCGTAACACTGAATATATGGAGAGTGAGCTTCCACCAAAAATGGCAACTTTTATTTAAAGGGATGATGAAATTAAAAGTGATGATTTGTTTTCCACAAGAAACTCATTTGCTTACAAAAGATGAGAGGCTATTAAGACATCCTTGCTACATTCTGATGTTTTTTGCATCAAATAAGCTAGAGTACATAAAAGGGGAGATTGGGATATTGTTAGCTTCTGAACTGAGGCACCAGATTAAACAAATTAAAAGGGATTGGGGGGGGGCACTTTATTTTTCCGAAGAGTCTGCTTGGAGAAACAGATGTATAGTTTAATGAATAAATATGTCCTTAATAGTAATCAAAGGCATTTTTATGAAACCATTTGGGATAAACTGCAGGACTTTGTAGAGAAGCAGTTAATAATAGGGGGGGGGGATTTTAATTTAATTGTGTATCCAGGGTGTGGGTGGGGCAAAAGAAGCACAGAGATAAATTAAAAGGTTGGATGTTTGGAGAGAAATGCACCCAGGAGAGTGGGACTGCTTCGTTTTTTTAACAAGTGCATGATTCATTTTTACATATAGATATATGGATGGAGATAAATCTGTTGCAAAAAGTCATGGAGAGTAAGATTGAAGCTATAACCTGGTCCAATCTTGCACCAGTATGGCTAGAATTGGAGTTTAGATTGGTGGGGGGGGGGGGGAGGGGGGTGGAGAAGGGGAGACAGTTATGGAAGCTAAAAATTGATGAGGGGGATCAAGCCCAAATAGGTGCCATGACTGAAGTGGTATTTAAAGGTGTGGAAGAATTGCAGGAAATAGCGATACATCGGGAAGATGTATTACAACTATTAGATAAACTGAAGAGTAGAAAATCACCTGGGCTGGATGATATACATCCAAGGGTGTTGAAAGAACTGAAATATGAGATTGCAGGCCTGCTAATAGTAATCTGTGAACTATCATTAAAATCATCTGTAATACCTGAAGATTGGAGGATGGTGAATGTAACACCAATTTTTAAAAAGGGTTCCGGGATGATCCGGGAAACTACAGACCGGTGAGCCTGACATCAGTACCGGGAAAAATGGTAGAAACCATCATAAAGAACAAAATTGCTGAACATGTCATGGCTTAATGGGAGACAGCCAACATGGCTTTAGACAAGGAAGATCTTGTCATACTAATCTGTTATGTTTTTTTGAAGGTGTGAATAAACAGGTAGACAAAGGTGAGTCGGTTGATATAGTATATTTGGACTTTCAGAAAGCCTTTGACAAGGTCCCTCATCAGAGACTTTAGGCAAAACTAAAGAGTGATGGGATAGGAGACAGTGTACTATTGTGGATCAGGAACTCGTTAAAAGATAGAAAGCAGAAGTTAGGGCTAAATGGCCAATTTTCCCAATGAAGAAAGGTGAATAGTGGTGTACCCCAGGGATCTCTGCTGGGTCCGCTGCTTTTTGACATATTCATAAATGACCTGGAAAGAGGGAATAACGAGTGAGGTTATCAAATTTGCAGATGACACAAAACTATTTAAAGTTGTTAAAACCCAAGAGGACTGTGGAAAATTACAAGAGGATCTTGATAAATTGGAAGACTGGGCATCAAAATGGCAGATGAAATTTAATGTGGACAAGTGTAAAAGTTATGCACCTAGGGAAGAACAACCCAAACTATGGTTACACGATGCAAGGTTCCACATTAGGAACCACCACCCAGGAAAAAGATTTAGGCGTCATTGTGGATAACATGTTAAAACCCTCGGCCCAGTGTGCAGGTGGCGGCCAAGAGAGCAAATAGAATGCTAGGTATCATAAGGAAAGGAATGGAAAATAAAACAAAGGATATTTTAATGCCTCTATATTGTTCTATGGTGAGACCGCACCTTGAATATTGTGTGCAGTTCTGGTCGCCATATCTTAAAAAGGATATAGTGTTATTAGAAATGGTTCAGAGAAGAGCCACCAAAATGGTAAAGGGGATGGAAGGATACTCCTATGAAGAAAGGCTAAAAAGGTTAGGGCTCTTTAACCTGGAAAAGAGACAGCTGAGGGGAGATATGATAGAAGTCTATAAATTAATGAACGGAGTGGAATGGGTAAACGTAGACCGGTTGTTTACGTTATCAGAATATAGAAAGGCTAGGGGACATGCAATGAAGCTACAGGGTAAACTATTTAAGACTAATAAAAGAAAATATTTTTTCACTCAACGTGTAATCAAACTCTGGAATTTGTTACCGGATGATGTAGTAAAGGCTGTTAGTGTAGCTGGGTTTAAAAAAGGTTTGGACAAGTTCCTAGAGGAAAGGTCCATAAACCATTATTAAGAAGGGACCCATGATATCAATGCTTGACCCAATACAAGCATTTTGTAACCTGTGTCTTTTGGGGAAACAGCTAGGTACGTATGACCTAGATTGGCCACTGTTGGAAAGAGGATACTGGGCTTGATGGACCTTTGTTCTGACCCAGTATGGCATATCTTATGTTCTTAAATTTACAGTTAAATGACAATGTAGAACAGACCCTAGGGGTGGTGTGGGAGTGCCTCAAGGCAGTGATTAGGGGTAAGTTAATTGAACTAGAGCAGTGTTTCTCAACTCAGTCCTTGGAGCACACCTAGCCCTGTTGGGTTTTCAGGATTCCCACAATGAATATGCATGAGATAAGTTTACTTGTGCTGCCTTTGTTGTATGCAAAGTGAGTGGTAGTGGTAGATTTAAAGGGACACTTTCTATTCTAGTGGGTGAACAGTTAGATTAGATATTTAGGTATTAATATAGGGGCAGATATGGGAATGTTGTTTTCAATTAATTATCATCTCTTGTGTGATAAAATGTTAAGAGAAATGGAACAATGGCTAAAACCGAGTATCTCCTGGCTGGGGAGAATAGTAGAAATAAAAATAATGGAACCTAGGTTTTTGTACCTCTTTTCATCTTTAGCCATTGAGCTCCCTGGTAAGTAATATGTTCACTGAAGAAAATCCTGAAGAAGGGTCACAGCTGGCTAACAAAGGGACATATGGAATGGAGTAGATACCATTCACAGAAGAAAATGGGTATGAACAATTTAAAAAACTGAAGGTGGACATAGTCATGGAGCCAGATGATATACATCCCTGAATAGTGATGAAGCTCAGAGAGATTCTAGCAGGTCTTCCATAGAGAAAGGAAAAGTTCCATAAGAATGGAGAAGGGTTGATGTGATTTCTCTTCACAGAGAAGAGGGAGAAACAACAGACTGGTAAGTGTTACCTCAGAGATTGGAAACATAATGGAGATGCTGCTGATGGAAAGGATGGTGAACTTCTATAATCTAATAGAATACAAAATTTGAGGTAAGATCATGCCAAATGAAGCTGACTGGTTTCTTTGACAGCTTTTGATACTGTTCAAGAGGTTGATGAACCACCTGAGCAGCTTGAAGTTAGAATCCAAAGTAGTGAACTAGATTGGAAATTGGTTGACAGACAGATGACAGAGGGTAATGCTAAATGGAAGTCACTTAGAAGAAGAAAAATTGAGTAATGGAATGCCTCAAGGTTCATTCCTGGGTCCAGTTCTATTCAATATTACAACAGAGTGGACATCCCGGAAAGAATTGAGAACATGAGAAATGATCTACAAAAATTAAAATAGTGGTCTAATGCTTGGCAATTAAGATTTAGGGGGGTAAGTGACATTTTACTGCAGCTTTGTTTACTGTGGGAGTTACTAATCTGCAGTAACTCTTTATCACAGTTTAATCACTTCTGCAATAGGAGTAATACAGCTCAAATTAGGATGCAAAATTAAAGGGTCTGTGGCAGAAGAATTCAATCGGTGGGGACAAAATCAATGAATTAAAAAAAGTTTGGGATAAGCACAGAGGATCCATATATAGCGAGGGGAGCAAAACTTAAATTTTGACATTTACACTTCAAGAAAAACACAGAGCAGGGTCAACCTGCAAGGAGCTGCAGTTACAACCCAAAGTAAAGGTATAGAGTGGGAGTAACCTGCATGGAGCAGCAATTATAACCCATAGTAAAAGCACAGAGCAGGAGTAACCTGCACAGAGCAGGAGTAACCTGCACGGAGCAACAGTAAACGCACAGAGCAGGGGTAACCTTCACGGAACTGCAGTTAGAACCCAAACTAAAAGCATCATACTGGGCAGACTGGAAGAGTCATGCTGGTCTTTGTTTTACTAAGCTACTATGGTTGTGGGATAAATGTATCCATTTTTCTGAATTTCTCTTTTATGACGCCTATAGTGGCATAAACCATGAGAAACTCTGGGCCACATTAAGAAGCATGGGTATACCAGAACACCTGATCGTACTCTTGCACAATTTGTACATTGATCAAGAAGCAACAGTTCGAACGGAACAAGGAGAAACAGAATGGTTTAAAATAAGCAAAGGTGTAAAACAAGGCTACATACTTTCCCCCTACCTGTTTAATTTATATGCAGAACAAATCATCAGAGAAGCAGGATTGTATGAAGACAACAGAGGTGTGAAGATTGGTGGAAGACTCATCAATAACCTTCGCTATGCTGATGATACCACATTACTGGCTGAAAGTGAAGATGATCTGAAACATTTGCTTCTCACAATCAAAGAACATAGTCTCAAAATGGGCCTGCACCTTAATGTAAAGAAGGCAAACATCATGACAACTGGCATAATCAACAGGTTCATCGTTGAAGGAGAAGAAATTGAAATCGTGAACAACTTTAACCTACTTGGATCAACTATCAATAAAGAAGCAGCAAGCAGTCAAGAAATCAGATGACGCATTGCTCTTGGCAGAATGGCTATGAAAGACCTAGATAAGATTCTCAAGAGCAGAGATGTCTCTCTGCATACAAAGATTCGACTTGTTCAATCCATGGTATTTTCAATAACATCATATGGATGTGAAAGCTGGACAGTGAAAAAGATAGGAAGAAAATTGATGCCTTTGAATTATGGTGCTGGCGGCAAATACTGTGTATACCATGGACTGCCCGAAGAACAAACCAGTCGGTACTAGAGGAGATCAAACCTAAGCTTTCTTTCTTTCTTTATTTATTTAACATTTTTTATATACCGCACTATTCATCATCAGTGCGGTTTACATTGAACAACAACATACCTGTCAATACATGACTGATCTAGGTTTACAGATAACAGGGAGGATAAACTGGGTGTAAACTGGGGCTAACTATCTACATAATTATACATAATTATATATACATTAGATAGGTGATACATCAGATGACAAGACTTCGACTTTCATACTTTGGACACATCATGCGAAGAGAGGGATCATTAGAGAAAGACATCATGCTTGGCAAGATAGAAGGTCAACGCAAAAGAGGAAGGCCAGCAATGAGATGGATCGATACAATAACAGCAGCTACGGGTACCAGTCTGTCAACAATGAGCCGCCTGACTGAAGACCGAACACAATTTAGGATAGCTATCCAGAGGATCGCCATGAGTCGACTCCGACTCGACGGCACTTAACAACAACAACATAGTGGCATAAATTGTGTCTTTGAATATCTGAGTGTTGTAGATGTGATCAGAAGACAATTTAATGCAAGTTTTTTATGCTTTTTGAGAATGACAATTGTGTTATGTAGGTCAATTCTATATGATAGTTCCTTTTTGTAGTGTGTGTTATGTTGGTGATTAGAGGAGTAGTACAAATTAAAGTGTCTAGTTTTGTTAGTCAACATTCCAGTGACACCTTAGCATCTTGACAAAGGAGGGTGAAAATTAGATGCTTTTCCTGTCATCTGGAGCAGACAGAAGACTGGGGTCAATTTTCAAGAAATGCTCAGTCCTTTACTTAACTACCTAAATTTAGGTAGATTTTCAATCAAATTTAGGTACTGAAAATCCTCTTAAATCAAGAATTTAGGCTAGCAATTCATTTGCCTAAATTTAGGTTTCAAAGTTAGGTGTATAATGTTGAAATTCAATGCTATGTACCCAACCTTTTGGTTTCATCCTAACTCTTGCCCCATAATCATCCACGTTTTAGGAACCTAATGAAAATAATTGACTAAATTTTGGTGCTTCACCCTAGTCAATTTTCAGAGGGGCCAGTTTAGGCTCCTATCCCTTTAAGTAAGCCCTAAATGCTTCAAAAATTGACCTCCTATTTTTAAAATATGGAAATCTTAGATTTATTTATTTATTTATTTATTTTATTTAGACAGTTTTGTATCCCGCCTTATCCTTCAATCAAAGCGGTCACAACACAATTTTTGGGATACATTCAACACGCGGGGATATGAGACACATACACTAATACTTACAGGGAACATGGGCAATGGAGGGTTAAGTGGCTTGCCCAAGACCACAAGGAGCATCTGTGGGACTAGAAACCCCAGTCCTTCCGGCCCAAGGTTGCTGTCCTCTAGTGGGATTTGAACCTCCGACCTTCCGGCCTGAAGTACCTTGCCCCTACCACTAGGCTACTCCTCCCCAAGATTTATGTTAGCTTTAGTTTATATTTTGAACCCATTTGTAATCTTTTGGTTTGGCTTTGGAAAATTATTGCCCTTGATAATCTTATCTCACACCACAGCTTTCTTTTTAATTAAAAAGAACCTTACTTCTAGAAAGTTTTATATTTAGTACAGTGAGTATATTTAAATCCTTATAGGGCTTACAGTCTAGCTGAAGGCATGTTGGGATATGCGTTGACAGCTAGCCTGAGGCAATGACAGCACAGCCTGTTTTCTGTGAATGGTATGTTGGAGTGGTAAGGGGCAGGGTAAACATTGTGTGGATTTTGGGATGGTTGGAGATTTGGGTTCCTTTTTACTATGCTAACTGTGACTCTTGCAATTAGCGCAGATTAACCTAATGCCACCTCAATAGGTGGAGCTAAGTGCACCCGCGCCATTTGTATGTCATGTTAGGGCACAGGGCTCCATCTTAACTACTGGAAGCACACATTCCACTCTCTGACAGTTAATGTGGTGGTGTTGCAACTAACACCATGGATTTGGTGCTATTGGTGCATTAGATGCAACACCTTAGTGCCCTTTAATAAAACGGGCCCTAAAATTCGCTCCAGACACCTTTGCAAAGGGGCCCTTTTACTAAAGGGCACTAAGCATCTAAGACATTAATTAGTGCATGAGTATGTTAGCAGTTACGATGCTCGTCATGGAGTGCCTAGCTGGGGTGTGGCTAGTTACTAGATAGGGACCCTCAAGATTTCAATACTATACAAGAGCAGGACAAGAACTAGAATAGCTCAAGGTGAATTTTAATCTCTCTGTACCTAAGAGCAAACAAGGATTACTGGAAGCAAAAAACTCGATAAGAAGCTGGAATCTTGAGGTATCTGGAAGCAAGTTAAAAAGCAGGAACCAAATGCAGGGTCTCAGGAACAAGATGGCTGGGCAAGAACAACAAGACAGAAATAGTGAACTAACAGGGAAGAAGGCTTAAGATGGGTCAGAGATATCCAAGCCCACCTAGGGCTGACTCCCACTGGGCCAGTCAAAAAACGAGAACTACGATTACCAAATACCTAGACATAGCTAGGAATGGGCTGGATGAAGGCAGAACTCCAGGAAGCAGACTAGTTTCTCCTGGAAGTCCGGTGCCCTCGGGAACATGGAACAATAGTTCCAGGCCAGCTCATGACTAACAGTCATGTGCTATTAGGGTGTTATGGAACAGGGAATGGATGTGGCCTTCACATTGTAGTTAGTGCACAGTTCCTTACCTTGTACTGTCACTGTTGTGGTAAAGATCTTTTCTGTGTGATAAGCATGCTGAGCACACCCCCAACAGTTTGCAAATAAATTTTTGCACATTACATGTAGTAAATGCAAAACTTTACCAAACTTTGCTAAAAGGAGCCAAAATGTTCAATTCAAGAAGTTATTTAGCTTTCAATTCTGAAACAGTTGATTTTAGAACAGAATGTTTAGTTTTTCTATTGAACTACTCAGTCATGGAATGCATTTGCGGCGAGAAGCAGATTGATAGTACACATAGGCATTTGAGCAAAGTAAAAATAAGGAATTTAACTGATACAGTAGGAAATTTTTAAACCGGCCATTATTAATTTATTTGTCCATTTGCCTAGATATCTAAATATAAGAATTTATATCTATTTTCCAGTTATTACAAAAGCACATTAATGGTTTGACATGGTTCTGTAATTCAAGTTATTCTGGCGTAGCTATTTCTGAGAAATGGTTGCATAAACCCTTCTATTTTTTTATGTCAGATTATTCTTAGCTGCCATTCTGTGGTATGAAAAGAGCCACCTGAGAGCAGTTAGTAGCCATTCAGTCAATCTTTTTGGCACATATGCAAACTTTTTTTTTGTAAGCTGTTATGTAAGATACTGACTGATTAAAAAAAAAAATATGGAATAATCTAGTTGTTATGGAGGTCATACCAGAACATGAATAAGGTGTTTGTACATGTGGTGGGGACGTTTATGTGCCGAAAACATTCCAGACCGTATTCGGAAACACTGCTGACATGCTCGTCCACAGCGCTAGCACGGGGATCTTGGAATGTGAGCGAGAGAGGGCAGAATGGAGGCGTGGTCAGCCATGGAGATGTAGAAAGCGTATGCAAGAAAGGCCCGTGAACATATGAAGCGTTTCCTGGAAATGTTCATGTTATTCCTGCTGAAACGTGGTATAAGGCCAGGACTTAGAAAAAATTCTGCTCTTCTCTGCAATGCCTCCCATATTGAAGAATGGTTGTGACAAGTGTGTCGTGAACTGGTATGACTGCAGTTTGGAAATAAACACAAGATGCAGTCTTAAGGTACAGGGAGCAGAGGTGAGGGAAGAAGGGCAATAGGGGTTATTCAGGCTATGAACTAATGTGCTGTTTGTGCTATAGGAGCCAATCTATGGGACCCTATCAATTCCCATGTTCATAAAAATGGGACTGATGATACAGGGATAGTATGCGCATGAGTACAGAAAGGATTCCTTTTTGGGTGAGAAACGGAGATCACATGTGTAGTCCTGGTACCCCATGAGATTATGTTATGTCATAGCTGTTATGAATAGGTTCAGGGCATCTTTTTGGCAGCATCATGTTTATGTGACAGAAAAGGAAGGTGTGCGTGTGTGTGTGGTTTGAGTGGTACACGGAGGGATCTGGTGTGCTACTATTACTATTACTGAACATTTGTATAGCACTACAAGATGTATGCAGTGTTGCACAGACACATGTAAAAGACTGTCCCTGCTCATCAGAGCTTACAATCTAGTCAAGACAAACAACACGGTAGCTGTAGACATGGGATACCTCTTTGGGGAATGGTAAGGAAAGACAAAGGAGATCAGGTGAGTCAAGATACAAAAGCAGCAGCGAAGAGGTGAGTTTTCAGCCTGGATTTGAAAAGGGCCAGAGAAGGCGCCTGACATACAGATTCAGGTAGTTTGTTCCAGGCATAAGGAGCAGCAAAGTGAAAGGAGCAAAGTCTGGAGTTAGCAATAGAAGAGAAGAGCACGGATAGAAGCAATTTGCCAGAAGAGCGGAGTTCCTGAGGAGGGGTGTAGGGAGAGATAAGAGAAGAAAGGTAGTGAGGAGCTGCAGAATGAAGGCACTTATAGGTCAGCAGGAAAGGTTTGAGCTGGATATAGAAATGGATAGGGAGCCAATGAAGTGACTTGAGAAGAGGGGTAATATGAGCATGATGAGGCTGTGCTCATCTGTAATTCAGGGGGGACATAAAAGCCTGGCCAGCACCTGGACCGTATGGTTGACCACAGTGTCACCAGGTGCCAGTGTGATTGGGCAGTCAAACTCAGAGAGGGTTCACTATAGTTAATTGTTTAAACATATCCTTGTCAATGCTAAGGGGCCCTCAGAATAAGGACACTCAACAGTGAAAACAGCACTAATGCATGCCCATGATACACATTTTGTGGGGCCAATGGTGTTGCTGTTGAGCATGTATTCATGTTTGCACTGCTGAATCCCCGTATTCTGAGGGCTTCTATTATAATTAGGGATATGTTTGACATTGAGCCTTAAGGAATCTATGCTGATTCCTTCTGGATCATTTTGCATAGGATTCTCTAATAAGATCAGATATTGTTGGCAGTGTGATAGGGCAGCCATACATCCATTGTGCCTGGCACTGGGAGACACAACTGATGTAGTGATAAAATTCCCTACCCAGGCTAAGATCAATGAGAGCTGTGAGAGTGGTGATATATCTGGAGTCTGGCTACATAGTTTGATGGCACAGGAATCCCCCCCTCCCATGCCCACAC
Source organism: Ichthyophis bannanicus (assembly GCA_033557465.1). NCBI lineage: Eukaryota > Metazoa > Chordata > Amphibia > Gymnophiona > Ichthyophiidae > Ichthyophis > Ichthyophis bannanicus. The sequence continues at coordinate 66,548,291 of CM066047.1, read as the reverse complement.
AGCCCTGACTAGGGGAACAGTGCCACAAAGCTGGCTGTGGGGAGGCAGACAGACTTGCCCCACAGGTAGCGGATGTATGCAGACTGACATACGCCACGATGAAACAGGTGTAGCTGCTGTGAGAAATGCCAGTACTCAGATAGGTGGGCCTCAGATGCCATAGCCAGAAGGCCCTACTACAACTAAGTTGTATAGCACTACAAGGTGTACGCAGCACTGCACAGATATATGTAAAACATAGTCCCTGCTCAGCGGAGCTTACAATCTAGTCGAGACAAACCACACAGCAGCTCTGGACAAGATTTGTCCAGGGGAAATGGTCAGGAAACCCAAAGGAGTTTAGGTGGATCAGATCCAGCAATGGCAACAATGAGGTCAGCGCTCAGCCTGGATTTGAGAGGGGTCAGGGACAAAGCCTGACGTACAGACTCAGATAATTTGTTCCAGACATAAGGAGCAGCAAGGTGAAATGAGTGACATCTGGATTTGGCAGTAGACGAGAAGGGCACAAATAGAAGCAATCTGACAGAAGAGCGGAGTTCATGGGGAAGGGTGTAGGGAGAGATAAGAAGGGAATGGTAGTGCAGAGCAGCAGAATGAGTGCACTTATATTTGTTGCTCAGCAATATTAGGCATCCTTTGGTGATATGCAATGTTCGGGATTTTGTGCACTTGGTGAGGGTCCATCCATAGCAGTTTAGGGCATGCTTGTAGAGATTATTAGGGCCAGAATCACTGGTGCCGGTTCCTAATGCCATGTACCATTTGATGCAAGGTATGCCCTGACATGTTTATTTATTTATTTATTTAATGGTATTTATATACCGCCTTATCATTCAATCAAAGCGGTTTCCACGGCAAACAATCAAGGGTGCAAATGTTTTCATGCAGTGTACAGAGTGGTGTGTATGTGTTGGCGGGGATGTGATTAGATTTGGTTTATCTACATAGTGCGCTATTATACATCATGAGCTATTATACAGTCTTAGATACATTCTGGTATACCATACTGGGATGCACTGCGCTTACCTAGCACTTTTCAGTGCATGAGGAAGACTGGTATATAGTCTAGGATGCAGCAGCAATCATTTCTCATTGGTATTTGTATGTCTAATGTCCATCAGCAGCTTAGGAGATGCACATTTTTCCTGAGGAGTGTGGCATCTGCGGTTACATCACGGGGATGGGCAAGATCTAAAATGTGTAACGTTTCAGAATAGGGTGAGCACGGGGGCATCCAAAAAATTTCCCCACCTCCAAGGCATGGGGACAGCTGACTAGTGCTTGCATATGCTCACCAAACACATCTATCTCTCCGATTCTGGGCCCACGGGCACGTCCAGACCCGTTGATGCGGAATTAGGTTCAAAGGGGGCCTGTTTTTGATTTAGATGCGTCTGCGGGCCAGACGTGCACGTTATGGAATCGCTCTCCACATCTCCTAGTTATTCTAGTGCTCATGTATACTCACTGACTTTCGGAGTTTGAAACATGAATGTGCTCTTGTTCATTTCTCTTTACTCTGAAAAACACTTCAGAAAAATACATTTCTTATTTAAAATGGCAGCCAAAGACTGTTGTGGAAGAGAAAAGTAGACTGTTTTAGATGTGGATTTTGCAGCCAAGCTTGGAAAGTGTTATCAACTGTGATTATTTAGAAGAATTTTGTTTTCATACTTGTGTGATCAGCCTCCCATGAACCTTCTCCTTAGGACCATCTCACATAGATGTCTATGTGTCTTTATAAAATAATGAAGGGTAAGCCAGCAGAAATTGTGCCTGTCTTGAAGTTGCAGACATTTCTGTTTGCTTGGAAACAGGTGTAAATGCTCCCATATTCAACAAAATGCACATTTAAATTATGACTTCACCCATGCTGTACTCAAATCCCACCGCAGACCAAGCCTACACATGGGTCATATAAAAACACACCCCTTCTTTTCACCACACATACTTTTATGTGTATAACACCTGGATTAATTTCATAAAAGTCCTTGTATGTATGAAAAATCTTTTAGAAAATTATCTCCTGTGAGGGCAGTTTTGAAACCATGCAGAAAGCTCACAGTCCTCAGGGACGGCAGTCTCATACTAAAAGGGAATTTCTTTGTGCAGTTTTTTCTTGAAAATGAGGGCTATTGCATGCAATGCAAATGCAAAGTATGCTCATGGATATCAAAAAACACGACTTCTTTTCATACGTTGCCTCTCCTGCCCTTCTTTGCACCTCTTTCTATGGGGGGTCATTTTATCAGCAACTTGAACGAGTAGAACAGTGTTTTACATGCTCAAGAACATTATAATAAAATCACCCCAGCAAATCCACACATAAAAGTAGGCACCAGGAAACATACAGCATTGGCAGTTAGCGCTTGTAAAGTGGCTAGCCATCGCTACTGAATTCTGACCTCGGATATTCAATGTCAGGGCCATATCCAGCCACCCGCATTTATTTATTTATTTTATTTACATTCTCTTATATACCGCGCTATTCTGCATCAGTGCATTGAATATCCAGGTCGCCGCAGAACTTGAAAGCTAACTGGGCAGTGGTGATATTGAGCCGTTTCCCAGTTAGCTTCCATGAGTAAAGTTAGGCCAGCCTTTGCAATGCCTTACTTTACCCGTGTGCCGCTAACCTGGCAGCAGCTCAATATCCGCGCTGCCTGGTTAGCAACTGCTGCCACAGAATACCCCCAACATGCGCTGATGATAACCGCTCAGCATTGGGGCATGTTGGGGCTGCTCAGTGGCATTTACATGGCTTGCATATGTAAATGTCTCAATGTTTTAAAATAATGGATAAGTCCATAAATTTATCATATTAGATCATCTAACTGCCACCATGGATGCTGCATTTCGAAGAAAATAAGTTCAGCTTCTGCATCAGGGCTCCGACCACACAATATAAGAATTGGATGAGATTGGACAAGAAAGTTTTGATAAGTCCTTGAATACTTATATTGTATGATCAGAGCTCTGATGCAGAAGCTAAAGTGATTTTCTTTGAAACGCAGCAGCTGTTGTGGCAGTTAGATGATCTAATATGATAAATTTATGGACTTATCCATTATTTTAAAAGATTGAGACATTTACCTAAATAATAAAATTAAAATGGACTATCATAAGTATATGTAGCTGAATGTTTGCAGCTTCATTGAAATGAAGTCTGACAAAAAATATTTTACTACATGTTAGAAGTTTAGTGAGACATAAATGTCTACAGGATACTAATGTAGGTAGCAGAAATCACACTTTAAGTTAAAATGCAGACGTTTACACCAGCCCTAGAACTGATGTAAATTCCTACACTTAGATGTTTGCAAGAACATATGTGAATTCTAATATTTTATAATTTACATGCATACTTGTGTGCTCTGCCCAACCTCTGCCCATCTACACCCCTACTACTCTCACCACTATACGTGCTTCAACAACAACCCACATGGCAAACACATTCCAACACCCAAACAAGAGACCCACCAGACTTATAAAATTCCAACCAGCACCACATACAACCGGCCGCCACAAACAGCCCATACAGAAACCTCAGATTAACATAGCACTCATTAATGCCAGATCTATACATAACAAGACCAACACCATTATAGACCACCTTCAATCATACCAAATGGATATGCTCTGCATCACTGAAACCTAGTTGAAAGACACCGACCAAATCGTCATAAACCAAGTAACTCCTGGTACTCAGATTGAGGTCCTAATCATCACAAGGAAATCCTCCTATATCCCACCAAACTCAATCAGCTTGACAAATGCAAACTGAATCTAAAGTCATACATTAACAAAATCACCAGAAATGCATACTACAAAATGGCCACTATCCATAGGCTCAAACCTCTCCTCAGTCAGGATCACTTCCGCACAGTCTGTCAAGCGAGCATTATACCTATACTTGACTACTGCAATTCCATTTACAACGGACTACGAAAACAAACCACCAGACCATTACAATTGGCCCAAACTACAGCTGCACGAATCATTGCCAGCGCTGCGAAGTCTGACCACATAACACCTATCTTACACCAGTTACACTGACTTCCAGTTACATCAGGTGTCAAATTCAAAATGGCTCTGACCATCTTCAAAATCCGACAAAAGCTGTCAGCCAATATACTCCAGAACCTAATATACACACAACATAGCAACAGGCCACGAAGGCAATGAACCATAGACAGCATTCGAACACCCAGCTCTTTCACCAAAGTGACCAATAGAGCCCTCTCCTTGCAGCACCTGCCATCTGGAACTCCCTTCCAGAACCACTAAGGACTACCATGGACTTAAAAGACTTTAGAAAAATGCTAAAAACATTCCTCTTTATGGAATCCTTCAATGAATCCACACAGCAATCCATATCCTGGACCACCCTAATAGCCTAATCACAGATCCTTAACTCGCTGTCTAATCAATGTAGATATGTCACAATGTAAATACATTATGCTTTTTAGCATGTCCCGCATGCAGCCCCTACCTATAACACAAGTTCTTTGTAAAGTTTGTTGAATTATACTATAAACCGCTTTGATTACATGATAAGGCGGTATAAAAAAACTTGTTAAATAAATACATAAAATAAGTATTTGCATGCTCACGAGCAAAATATCCGCCATTAAGTAACGTGCGTGCTTTTACTTTGGTAGATATTTTATGAGGTCATTAACGCATGCATGTGGCCAGATATGCACATTAATGACTAAAATAACCTCCAATTAGGCTTGCACTTGGCACCTAGGTACAAGCTCCCTTATAAATTACTCTTTTCATTTTTATTCATAGTTATTCAGAATTAAAACATTGTTAATGAAACATAAATTACATAAAACCAATAAAAACACTAACAATAATTCCATAGTGAACCCCCCTGCTGCTCCAAAGACCACCAATTCAATTCAGTTTTCTTGAATTTCCCACCCCAAACCGGAAACAGACAAGTTTTAAATAATTTTCTAAATTTTCTATCATCTGATCCCACCAAATATCCCTGGTTGATTCATTGCACCAAGGGGAGCCATTACAGAAAACATTCTACTCCAAAGCCTTTTATCCTTTACCTCCTTCACCATCAGATTTTCCAAAAAACAATCTTAGATGATGACTTGGCCTATATTTTCCTCTGATGTGCGTGCTGACAAGTGTATTTGTTTTTTTGGCGGTGCTATACATATGTTATAAATTGCTCTCTGTAAGCAGACCTTTAATAAAACTTGGGTATTTTTTGAATGTATGGTCCTAACCATCTATTTTCCTAGCTAGATATGTTATACAGAATGCTTTGATTACGTCCCCCTGTATCTTAGTGAAAGGGCTAACGTTGTTTTATTGCCAGGGTAAAGTAATCCTATGTTGTCATTTATCTGCAGGTCATGGCTCAGTAAGCACCATCTGTATTTATAACATATGTGCAACCATTGTAATACTGTAATTTCAAAGATGATATATTGTAATAAGGACAATCTTCAGGAACAAGCAGGAATGTAGTCTTCACATATGGGTATCGTCGGTACCGACGGAGCCTGCGCGGGAACGCTCCCCAGCGTCCAATAGGAACGCTTTTGGGAGCATCCCTCAGCACATGCGTGCTGCCTTCCCGCCTTTCCAACTGTCCCTCTTCTTCAGTTCTTCATTTTCCGCGGAGCCGACAGGATCTATTCCCTGTCATCGCAGAAAATTCTGTCTTTAAATTTCTTTTTTTGTGGTCGCGTTTGCCTACCGCACGACGCTTACCGGTATCGCTGGTTCTTTTCTTTTCTTAAAAAAAATAAAATAAAATAATAACTTAGACTTTAGACTGTTTCTCTTCAGAAACTTTTCTCTTTGGTGCCAGGCGCCATTTTGGGCACTAGGCCCCATATTCCTAAAACAGGGAAAAGCCAACTAGTGGTTTTAAAAAATGTACTAAGTGTGGCGGTACCATCTCCGTCACTGACACTCATGATTGGTGTCTTAAATGTTTAGGACCTGAACATTCCCCAACTGAATATCTCTCCTGTATGGGGATGACTGAAAGAGGAAGGCAGAACTGGGCTGCAAAGCTCGGTACCCTCTTTTCTTCGGATGCCACATCCATTGCATCGACATCGTCAAGGGCCTCTTCTTCCTCCCATGGATCTCAGGTAACTAAACATAAAAGCCGGTCCTCAAAAGGTAGCTCTCCTGCTAAGCATTGAGAGGCCATTGGCATTGCCCTTGAGGGAACCACACTGGCAAAACAGCCCCGGCGGGAGGCTTCGGCTTCCAAAGCATCGATGGGGCTTCAGGATGTTCTCGAGGCCTCAACCTCACAAGAACTACCTGTGCCATGCTCAGGGGTTCCGGCCGCTTTTACCGGTACCGACACCCAGGCATCAGCAGCGTCGATAGACCAGAGGTTCCTCGCTATCGAGCGCAGAATCGCAGCTCTTCTTTCAGCTGCAGTACCGGTGGTCCATCGGGCACCGGTACCGACATCAACACCGATGCCAGTACCGACACCGGTACAGACACCGTTACCAACGGTACCAGCCCCGGTGGGAACTCTTCCCATGCCATCTCTGGCTGGAATTAACAGATCAGTATTGGATCAGCTCGGTACCGACTTTGATCAGTACTCGGACCGTGCTTTGCAGGAGCATAGGGGTCAGGAATACTTTGATTCCTCTGATTCCGAAGACTCTGACAATTCTGTTGGCATTAGAGGGTTTCTCCCAGAAGATTCCTCTTCTCTGCAATGCAGAGTGTCACCTCCAGAGGACATGTCCTTTCAGGATTTTATCCGTGATATGGCCAAAGGTCTTTCAATCACAGTAGTTCCTGAAGAGGAACCCAGAGCAAAGGAGTTGGAAATTTTCCAGTATCCTAAAGCTCCTAAGGAGGCAGCCACTCTGCCTATCCATGAAATTCTGCATAACTTGATGCTCAGAATGTGGGAGACACCTCTGACTACTTCTCACTCTAGGAGACTTGATACTATGTATCGAGTTCCGCCATGTCCTGGATTTCAGAAAACTCAGCTGCCACACCATTCAATGGTAGTGGAGTCAGCCATGCGTAGGATGAAAAGTGCAAAGAGGCATGCATCCAATCCTCCAGGTCGTGAATGCAGGACTCTGGATGCTTTTGGGCGCCGCACTTTTCAAGCTTTCATGCTTTCAGCTAGGATCAGTTCATGCATTCTATATATGGGAATGTTCCTTAAGGAAGTCACAGGAGACTTGGAACTTATGAGCCCATTTCTCCCAAATGACAAGAGACAAGATTTTCTTGCTCTAGTTAAGCATGCTCAAGATCTCTACAAGTTTGTAAATCAAATGCATCAGCAGAACCGCTGCTATTGCCATTGGTGCACGACGGATTGCCTGGCTGCAGGCATCAGACTTGGAGACTTGGGTACAGGACAAATTAGGCAACATTCCTTGCACGGGGGAGAATCTCTTCGGCAAGAACTGGCAGGAAAAGGCTAATGAGTTAGATGCTGACAATACTACTCTAGATAGATTGTCAAAATCTACAGCCACTCCAGCCAAAAAAAAAAAAGCCTTATAAAAAACCCTCTTTCAGCAAAAAGAGGAAATTTTATCCTTCCTATATCCAGCAGAGAGACTCAGGGTCAGGTTGCCCAAAAAGGGCAAACTAGACAGCAAAAGAAGCCAAAAGGCCCAAGAGCCCAGATAACAGCAGAAGATTGGACTTTGTCCATTGTAGAAGGGTACAAGCTTCATTTTCACAGCATGCCCCCTCCTACAGTTCTAAAGCAATTCAATTCTCAAACCTCCACAATCTGTTAGATCACAAGGTCTCCATACTTCTTGCTCAAGGGGCAATAGAGGAAGTGCCCATTCTTCAACGGGGTGCAGGGTTCTACTCGAGAATATCTATCACACAAAGAATGAAATAAAGTACCTTGGAGTAACACTTGATAGTGAACTAAAGATGGTAAAACACCTCCGTTTAGTAAACAGGGCCATTTTTCACAAGCTCAGAGTCATACAGCCACTAAGGAACATCATTGAAGCTACTGATTTCAGGACAGTAGCTCAAGCCCTCATCATACCTCATCTCGATTACTGTAACGCAATTCTACAGGGCCTTCCAAAGAAAACCCTAAGCATACTCCAGATGGCACAGCACGTCGCAGCCAGAATCATCATGAAAACAGGCTTTGCTGAACACATCACACCAGTGCTAGTCGAACTACACTGGCTCCCCATCGTAGCACACATAAAATACAAAACCCTAATAACTACATTTAAGCTCATCCACAACCTGGCACCAACTTTCCTCACTAACCTAATCAACATGCAACCTGCTGACAGAAACAGGAGAACCAACAACTTAAACAACCTACATGTACCAATAAGTATAAGATCAGTTAAAACAGCCACAAGCAACAGAGCATACTCCTATACTGCTCCCACACTCTGGAACCAACTCCCACCGGAGCTACGCTCAATTAACGACCTGATGGTCTTCAGAAAAAAACTAAAGACGTTCTTATTTCAACAGGCCTACAACATGTCCTGAACAGCAATGCATTCCACCATTACCAGCAAAACCAAAATGTAGTCAAGTGTAAAATGTATATATGTAAATATCCCTCTCCCCCCCCCTACTAACTGTGTGTTGTGCATTTTCCCTTGAATCACACTGTACATATTGTGAAAATGGTTTTGCTTTGATCTGACAACTTTTAACATAACCCTGTAAATCATGCTGTAATTTTTAAATCTGTCTTTGATCTGACAATCTCCGTCACACAATCAAACCGCTTCTGATCGCTGGAAGTAGCGGTATACAAATGTATGCTAAGTAAATAAATAAATAAAATAAATACTCCCCCTATTTTCTTATTCCAAAGAAAACAGGGGGACAAAGACCCATTTTGGACCTCAGAGAATTGAACAAATACCTATTTCGAGAGAAGTTCAAAATGATTTCTCTAGGAACTCTTCTGCCATACCTTCAAAGCCAGGATTGGCTTTGCTCTCTAGACTTATCGGATGCATACACTCACATTCTCATCCATCCAGATCACAGGAAATTCTTACGATTCCTTTTCAGGGGAAGACATTTCCAGTACAGGGTTCTTCCTTTTGGTCTGGCTTCAGCACCACGGGTATTCATGAAATGCACGGCAGTAGTAGCCGCATTTCTACGAACCCTGGGGATATTTGTCTTCCCTTACTTAGACGACTGGCTCATTCGAGCCCCTACAGTTGCAGAGGCCAGCACTGCACTGTCCCGTACAATGCAAATTCTCCAATATCCCAACTTCCCAAAATCCCAACTTGTTCCTGCCCAATGCCTGGAATTCATAGGAGGCTGTGTAGATACCAGACAAGCAAGGGCTTTCCTTCTACAGGCCCGGTGTTTTCGCATAATACAACTAGCTTCTCAAGCAGCAGGCAAATCCTCCCTCACTGCTCGAGAGCTACTACAGTTACTAGGACATATGGCTTCCACAGTTCATGTAGTCCCATATGCTCGCCTCCACATGCGTGCAGCCCAGTGGACCCTATCCACACAGTGGACACAGGCCACAGGTCATTTGTCGGACAAAATAATAAACTCTCAACGACTAATTTTGTCCCTCCAATGGTGGCAGTCACTAGAAAACCTGACAGTGGGGTCTCCTTTCATCAACCCTCTTTTCAGACCACCCTAACAACAGATGCATCACAGGTGGGTTGGGGAGCACACCTGAATCATCTCTCTACGCAGGGAATCTGGACTCCACAGGAGGCTGGTTTACACATAAACCTCCTGGAATTAAGAGCAATATATTTAGCTCTTCGAGTATTCCACGCCCAGCTCAGCTACAAAACAGTCCTAGTCCAGACGGGCAATCAAGTAGTTATGCAACGAAGCTTTGCGACTGTGGGCCCTCGCCAGAGAGTATCAAATTCACCTTCTAGTGGTATATCTTCCAGGCATTCAAAACCTTTGGGCAGACAAACTCAGTCGAGTACTGTTGCCTCACGAGTGGTCCCTCCACCTAGACCAGGTGGCAAAGATATTTCATCTCTGGGGCACTCCAGACATAGACCTCTTTGCATGTCCATTGAATGCCAAACTTCCCTGGTACTGTTCCAGGATTCCGGCTCACAATTGTCAGGCAAGGGATGCCTTCCTCCTTCACTGGGTTCAGAACTTCCTTTATGCCTTCCCACCCATCCCCCTCATCCCCAAAATACTCTTCAAGCTTCAGAGAGACAGGGGTCGCTTGATCCTCATAGCACCTGGATGGCCACTCCAAACGTGGTATCCCCTGCTTCTACATCTCTCTCAAGCAGCACCTCTGGTGTTAGGGCATGCTCCAGATCTCCTTTCCCAGGAGAACGGAATGCTATGGCACCCGAATCCCCAGTCCCTCCACCTCATGGCCTGGTTGCTGAAGGCTTAGACCTCCAGGATCTCAACCTGTCCGAACAGGTAAAAGATAGGAAACTTTCCACAACAAGATCTTATGCCTTCAAGTGGAAACATTTTACTATATGGTGCTCCATGAAGGGATTAAACCCCCTTGTCATACCTTTAGAATCGATACTAGAGTATCTCCTTCACTTATCAAATTCTGGTCTAAAGACCAATTCGGTAAGAGTCCATCTTAGTGCAATTGCAGCTTCTTATAAGCCTCTGAATGGACAACCAATTTCCTCTCATCCACTCATATCAAGATTTATGAGAGGCCTTTTATTAACCAAACCTCCCATCAAGCCACCACCGGTGGCATGGGATCTAAATCTAGTTCTCGGGAAGCTCATGAAGCCGCCTTTTGAACCTTTGGCAACTACAGCCCTTACGTTTTTGACCTGGAAGATCATCTTCCTAATTGCAATCACCTCTGCCCATCGCATTAGTGAATTGCAAGCTTTAGTGGCTAATCCTCCTTATACTAGGTTTCATCATGATAAGGTTGTTCTTAGAACTCACCCACACTTTATGCCAAAGGTGGTTTCGCCTTTTCATTTAAATCAATCAATTTATCTTCCTGTATTTTTCCGAGGCCTCATGCCTCTAATGCAGAAAGAAACCTTCATACTTTGGATTGTAAAAAGGCCTTAGCCTTTTACATACAAAGAACACAGCAACATAGAAAGTCCTCGCAACTTTTTATAGCTTTTGACCCTAGTCATTTGGGACTTCCAGTCTCCAAAAGAACTTTATCTAAATAGATTGCCCAATGCATATCCTTTGTTTATGAGAGTAAGGGTCTTCCTCTTCAGGACCATATCACAGCTTATAATGTGAGAGCCATGGCAGCTTCTATGGCTAATCTCCACTCTGTGTCTATCAATGACATTTGTCGAGAAGCCACCTGGGCTTTGGTACACACCTTCACAGCCCACTACTGCCTGGATAAAGCCTCCCATTGGGAAGCCTTCTTTGGCCAAGCTGTTCTTCAAAATCTCTTTCAGACCTAAATCAACTCCTACCCACCAACCCTGGTGGAATGCCAGAGATCCATGGGAGGAAGGATTCCCACCTTCTAGGGTGGCACCTTCCTGGGGCTATCTCCCTGGCATCTTCAGCTAGGGAGTCCCCATATGTGAAGACTACATTTCTGCTTGTTCCTGGAGATAGCATAGTTGCTCACCTGTAACAGGTGATCTCCGGGAACAGCAGGAATTTAGTTTTCACAACCCACCCACCTCCCCTAGGAGTTGTCTCTCTATCTCTTTGTCTCTTTCCTCTCTCTATCCTTTCACTCAGCTACAAACTTAACTGAAGAGGGACAGTTGGAAAGGCGGGAAGGCAGCGTGCATGTGCTGAGGGATGCTCCCAAAAGCGTTTGTGTTGGACGCTGGGGAGCGTTCCCGCGCAGGCTCCATCAGTAGTGACGATACCCATATGTGAAGACTAAATTCCTGCTTTTCCCGGAGATCACCTGTCAGAGGTGAGTAACTACGCTTTCTGGCATCTACCCATGGATTTACCAGTTTTACAGTACCATTATCTATACATGTAGATGCTGCAGGTTGCATAGATGGTTATGGTTATGGTTAGGGTTAGGCATTTGATATACCGCCCTTTATGTATGCATCAGAGCGGTTTACATGTATATACTAACAGGTACTTTTTATTCCCTTGTCCCCGAAGGGCTCACAATCTAAGTGTACCTGAGGCAATGGAGGGTTAAGTGGCTTGCCCAAGGCCACAAGGAGCAGCCATGGGACTAGAGACCTCAGTCCCTCCGGCCTGAGGTTACTTGTCCCCATGCGGGAATTGAACCCCCAGCCCTCCGGCCTGAGGTAACCTGTCCCAACCACTGAGCCACTCCTCCCTCCAGATTTTGGGGGGCATGATTTGGGCAATCCATAAAACTATGGAGCTAATTCTATACAAGCAGCGCACATTTATGAACCTTCAAAGTGCACATATTCTGAATGACGTTTGCACAGGGATGGCCAGTAAGTCACAGGCACTATTCCATAAATACGCACATCAGGGCAATGGCACATAGCTTTGAAGTGGGTGACTGGGTTGGAGCTTGGGCAGAGTATCGCAGATTTTTGTGGGCATTTACACCAAATGTAAAGTTGGCATAAGTGATGGCATCTAGATTAGGCACCTACGTCTCACCACTTATGTCCCTATTACATAAATGAAAGTACATGCATACTTTATAGACTAGGCCCCAGATAGCAGTGTGTGTTAAACTAGAATAACCCTCTACATATAGATTTCCGATCTTACAATGGCAATTCACGTCGATTTTTAAAACTCTCCCTGTCGGCATTTACACCTTCTCCAAGGCAGGTATAAACATCAGCTACCTGCTTGTTTGGACATAGCGTCTTCACCAGTGACTAAGAGGGCAATTGTGTTTACCTCAGTGGTATCTAATGCCACCTGAAAAATATAAAAAGAAGTTATTTCACTCAGGTCCTTTATTAGTTTTTCTTGTACATACAGGTTTCCGAACTCCAGCTCTTACACATGTAAGTGCCACAAATACAGTAAATGTCTATGTTTCTAGACTGACATATGTATAGTTAGTATTGCTTATAATTGTAAAGCCCCAAATTTAATTTCATTTAATTCACAGATTTATATGCTGCTTTTTCCACCAGAAGGAGGTATATAGTCCACAATATGCAACTTCAAAAGTTTTCATATTTTTAGTCCTACAGAAAATCATCGGATTGCTATGTGGTTTAAAGCACATGTGCATCCCTAACCTGTTTCTAAAGGGTCATGGGAATTAGACATATTAGCCGCATGTCTAAAATGTCTGCACATTCAAAAATGTAAATGTTCTGTAATAGATTCAGATGTACTTCTGAAATGCCCCTCTCCCCCAAATTTCTCTTCGTTATGCAACAAAGAGAATCTGTGAAATGAAAATACTGTATATGTGCGCTTTCAGACAGCTAAAAATCCACTTACTCAGAGATGGCTTATTTAGGGGGGTTACATCTGCTTTTATCCAAGTTAATGGTTCCTAAGCCTTGGAAAATATATGTTTACTTGTCTCAATAATTAAATGTTAGATTTTGCAATGAAGTTGCAAAACTTTCAAAAATGCAAATTATATACTTTTTTCCTCATTGCTGGTTGTTCTTTAGGGAACCTATTGACTAAAGATTATTACTGTATGTATACAATGAAAGAAAAAGTCCAATTTACCCTGAAAGAAACATACGTTTTCTTGTCAGATCAAAGACTGCTAGAGGAGCAAGGTCTGCCCCCACTCAGTTTTTTAACAAGGGTCCCTAAGGGGAAACTCCTTAATTTGATTGCTTCCCTGTCAACTGCTTCTTCTGTCTCTGAAACTTCCTTTCTGGAAGTCTATGCCATTTCTAATTGTTTTGAAGATAAAATAATATTTACTAGGAATGTCTGGGCCTATTCAAATTAGAACTATGCCATTATTTTCTCCCCCAATTCCTTGAGTTGACAGAATTGATTTGATTGAAATTCTTTCTGCTCCCTATTCTCATGACTTTTTATAATGTTACTGAGGAGAAAAGAAAAATATTGAGCCTCTGCCTTTTTAATAATACTTATAATCAGACCATATCTATGGTAAAGTAGATTTTCTATGTTTCTGATAATGTTTGGTTGGATTTGTTGATCTCCAGGAACAAGCAAGAATGTAGTCTTCACATATGGGTGACATCCTTGATGGAGCCCATGCGAGAACGCTCCCCAGCATCCAATAGGAAAACCCTTGGGTGCACTCCTCTGTGCCTGCGTGCCTGCCTTCCCACCTTCCCAACTTCTCTCCTCAGTTCTTCATTTTCCACAGAGCCATTAGGACACACCGTCCTTTCGCCACTGAAAAGCTCTTTTTTTTTTTTGTGCCTTTTAGGGTATGTAGTGCTTTTTTGCCTTCCCGTCCATTCCGGTACTGTTGAGTCAAGACACTGGTCCCGGTATTTCTTTCTTTTTCTTTTCTAGTGATTTTCAACATGGTTCTCACCACTGGCCTAGGCCTCTAGGCTGCCATAGCCTTGTGTTCACGCTTCAAAAACAATTTTTTTCAGGCATGGAAAATCCAGTCAGTGGTTTTAAAAAATGTACCAAGTGTGCCAGTACCATTTTGGTCACTGACAAACATGATTGCTGTTTAAAATGTTTGGGTCCTGACCATGAATCCACTTCCTGTCCTCTGTGCCAACCAATGACAAAGAGAGGCTTCAAGATCCGAGCCAAGCAGTTTGGATCGTTGCTTTCCTTGGACTCTGCTTCAGTGGCTTCCACTTCATTGAGGGCATTGACTTCTTTTCATGGGTCTCAGGCTTCTTCGAAATCCAAACACAGAAGTAAGTCTTAATCTGTGTCCATTTCCAAATCTTCGGCATCGAAGGCTTATTCCAGAGCTAGGGAGAAGTCTCAACATAAGCATCATGACTCCTCTAGAGGTGCTTCTGATGCAGATCGGCCAGCCAAACAGACCCGGTGGAAAGATTTGTCCCCCAAAGCACAAGTGGTGCTCTGGGACACTCACAAAGCATTGACCTCCGCAGAGCTACTGGCTTCTTGTTCTGGGGCGGTGGCTCAGATCCCCATACGTGATTCCATCCAGACATCTGCCATCTCTCTGGACCAGCGCATATGCTGGCTCTTGAGAGCAGTTTGGCAGCACTCCTGGCAGCCTCAGTACCAGTAACATTGAGAGCTTAAGGAGTTCAGGCTTTGGTACCGAGTCTATAGCCAAGCACCATATCGGCCCTCAAACCGGCATCGTCAGAGCAGCTGAGGCTGATTCCTCAATCGGAACATGTACCCCCAGTATCCAACAGACTCATCCTTCCATTCCTCTCAGTGATGATACTAATACTGGCATCGGAACCGGTATCGACATCGACGTCGACTTCCACAAAACATCGAGGTCATAGTCATGATCACCGATACTTTGATTTCTTGCCGGACTCTGATTCAAATTCTTCAGAATCTGATGTAAGGTCACTCAATTCCCGGGAACTTCCTGACATCCGTTCGGACCATTCACTACCTCATGAATGGTGGTGGTCCCCACCAAAGGATATGTCCTTTCAGGACTTCATCCATGACATGGCAGCAGCACTCTCCATCATGGCAGCCTTGGAAAAGGAAACAAGGGTTGAGGAATTGGAGATACTCCAATACTCTTCAATGCCCAAAGAGGTTGCTACCTTACCAGTGCATCGTATCCTTCAGGACCTTATGCTCCGCATGTGGAAAGCTCTGCTCATGATTCCTCCTGTTAGCAAGAAACTCAAAACCATGTACCGAGTGCCAGAGTGCCCAGGTTTCCAAAAACTTCAACTTCTCCACCACTCAATGGTGGTGGAATTGGTGATGCGCCAAATAAAGAACTCCAAAAAACATTTGTCCATGCCTCCTGGCAGAGAATCAAGGACCCGCAATGCTTTTGAGCATGCATGTTAGCCTCCAGAATCAACTCTTACGTGCTTTACATGAGCATGTTTCTAAAGGATGTCACCAAGGATCTGGAGAGTTTCTCCCTCCTGCTTCTAGCGGACAAGCAGGGTGCATTCCAGACCCTCAGAACACTTCTAAGTTTCTTACCAGGGCTGCCTTTGATACATTTGAGTCCACCAGCAGAGCTTCAGCAGTCTGCATTGGGGCTCAAAGAATGGCCTGGCTGCATGCCTTAGACCTCAAGCAATGGGTCCAAGATAAACTCGCCAACATCCCATATACTGGTGAAAACCTTTTTGGCAAGGATTGGAGGGAAAAGCAGGGGAGATTGAAACAGATGATCTCACCCTAAAACGCCTTTCTAGGAAGACAGCTGACCCAATCAAAAGAAAGGCCCTGCCCAAGAAATCTTTTTATTCTAAAAAGAGGAGATACTATCCTTCTTAACCGCCTTATGCTGCCTATCAACCTCAGCTGAAGCAGCAGGACCCTTGCCAACCTACGAAACCCAGAACTCCTAAATCTCAGTCAGCTGCACAGGCCCAGCCTGCACCTGTTTTTTGACTTCTTCCTAGAGATCATTGCCAATCTGCCCCTGGAGGGCCTCAGCCCTTTCACATTGCAGGCAGACTTCTTCACTATGCCCACAGGTGGCATCTCATAACATCAGAGCAGTGGACACTTTAGATTGTCCAAAGGAGTTATCAGCTTCACTTCAAAATCTTATTCCCCACCTGCTTCAAAGGGAACTGTCCCATACATTCCCTTCACTGCACTCTCTTACAATAAGAGCTGGCCGCCCTGTTGTCCCAGAGTGCCATAGAAAGACTTCTTCCTCCTCAAGAAAGGTTGGGCTTCTACTCCCCATACTTTCTCATTCCAAAGAAAACAGAAGGCTTCAGGCCCATTTTAGATCTCAGAGACCTAAACAAGTTGTTGGTCTGAGAAAAATTCAAAATGATCTCCCTAAGAACACTGCTGCCATTCCTCCAGAAACACGATTGACTCTGTTTTTTTGTCCTAAAAGAGGCACACATTTACTGATACATTCCTCGCACAGAATGTATCTGCATTTCATTTTTAATGGAAACCATGATCAATACCGGGTTCACCCCTTTGGTCAAGCCTCTGTCCCAAGGGTCTTCACAAAATACATGGCAGTTATCGCTGCCTACCTACACATCCTGGGGGTATTCATCTTTCCTTACTTGGATGACTGGCTGATCAGATGAGACTCCTCCCAAGAGGTAACACTCTCCCTTTATTGCACCATCAAGCTGCTCCAACACCTGAATTTTGTCATAAACTTCCCAAAGTTGCTCCTTGCTCTGACCCAGTGACTGAGTACATTGGCACGCTCTTAGACACTTGACAGGCCTGAGCTTTCCTCCAGAGGATCACTGTGCCTGCCTCATTAAGCTGGCAAAAAAGTTACATCATCCAAACCATGTAACAGCTTGGGACATGCTACAGCTTTTGGAACACATGGCCTCCATGGTCCATGTTATCTTCTACACTCGATTACACATGCATAAAGTGCAGTGAACTCTGTCCAACCAATGGATGAAAGCGAAGGGTCGCTTCAGACACAAGATCCACATCACACCTCAACTTATCACGTCTCTTCAGTGGTAGTGTCTCCCACATAAACTACTCGTCTGGTCACCTTTTCAGATGCTTCCACCTCGATGCACTCTAACAACGGATGCTTCCAAACAGGGTTTGGGAGCTCATTTGAATGACCTGACCACACAGGGATTGTGGACACAACGAGAATCTACCCTGCAGATCAACCTGCTTGAGCTGAGGGCACTGACAAATGCTTTTCGTTTTTTTCAACCTCAGCTATCTGGGCAACCTATTCTAGTCTGAACGGACAACCAGGTTGCCATGTTTTACATAAATAAACATGGGGGAATGGGATCCCATTCCCTCTGTGTAGGCGATTCACCTATGGTCTTTTGCTATCTCTTACCGCATCCATCTGAGAGTGATTACCTCCCGGGTGAACTCAATGTCCTAGCGGACAAATTAAACCATATCCTTTGTCCACATGAATGAGCCTTGCATTTAGAGATGGCTGCTTGGATTCTTTCAAACTTGGGAAATCCCACCTATAAATTTCTTTGCCACTCCACAAAACACGCAGCTTCCTCGGTTCTGTTCCAAGGTTCCGTCTCTACACTGACAGACTCCAGATGCCTTTCTTCTCCATTGGGACAGGTGGTGCTCTATGCATACTCACCCATCCCCTTGATACCCAAGATGCTATTCAAGCTGAAGGCCGAAATGGGCTCGATGATTGTCATAGCTTCCTTTTGGCCCCATCAATTGTGATTTCCTCTGTTTTTTTTGCCTTGCACAGACTCAGCCTCTCAGCCTGGGTTGTGCACCTGACCTCCTCTCTCAGGACCACGGGACACTCCTCCATTCCAAACTTTGCTCCCTATGCCTAACAGCATGGTTGCTGAAAGGCTAGTGCTTGCCAACCTCGACCTACCACAGACGGTCAAGGATGTCCTTGCATCATGTAAAGATTCCACCAGGTGATCTTATGCTTTCAAATGGCGTAGGCTTGCCCTTGACAGGTCTTAAGATTAACTTGGTGAGAGTTCACTTTAGTGCCATTGCAGCCTCTCACAGACCAGTGGATAGACAGCCTATCTTCTCAAAACACTCAGTAGCACACTTCTTGCAGGGTCTCCTGGTATCCAAACCACCCATTAAGCCCCCTCCAGTGGCCTGGGATCTGAATGTGGTTCTGGCTCAACTTCTAATGCCACCTTTTGAACCTTTAGCCACCACCTCACTAAAGTTTCTCTCTTGGAAGGTCATCTTTCTTATTGTCCTCACTTCAGCTCGCCACATCAGCGAACTGCAAGCTCTAGTGGTGAATCTGCCCTTACTTGGTTCCACTATGACAAGGTGGTTCTGTGAACCCATCAGCATTTCCTCCCAAAGGTGGTTTCCTTCTTCCATCTAAACCAGTCGGTAATCCTCCCGACCTTCTTCCCTAGACCACATGTGTTTCGGGCTGAAACAGCACTACACACCTTACACTACAAGCGAGCATTGGCCTACTATTTGGATAGAATTAAATATCACAGAAGATCCTCTCAATTATTCATCTCCTTTGATCCTAGTTATCTGGGTCTACTGGTGATGAAGTGTACTCTATCTAAATAGATAGCAGATTGCATCTCTTTTGCTTATGCACAAGCAGGACTCTCATTGGAGGGTCATGTCACTGCTCATAATGTGTGGGCTATAGCAACTTCCTTATCTAATCTCTGTTCAGTGGCCATTGAGGACATTATCTGGGCAGCTACCTGATCCTCCATTCATACTTTTGTTGCCAACTATTGTCTGAACAGAGACTCCTGTCGGGACGCTGTCTTTGGCCAGGCTGTACTCCAGCACCTCTTTGGGATTTAAATTCAACTCTTATCCTCTGTCCATTATGACTACAGGATACCAGACTATCATCGGAGGAGTATCAGCTTCTGGAATGAAGTCCAATAGCCCACATCTCTTCCAAATTCATCGACTACAGGTTTTTGCCTCAGGGTTCGCAGTACTCTCTCTCCCCCTCCCCCCCCCATACCAGTCTGGTATCTGGGAGCTATTGAGTTCAATATGTGAAGAATAGGAGTTGCAGGCTTCTTTTTTTGTCTTTCTTCTTCTTTCTCAGCTATAAACTCAACTGAGGCGAAAAGGTGGGAAGGCAGGCACACAGGCGCAGAGGAGCGCTCCCAAAGGCTTTCCTATTGGATGCTGTGGAGCGTTTCCATGCGAGTTCCATCGGAGATGTCACCCATTTGTGAAGACTGATTCCTGCTGTTCCTGGAGATCACCTATTACAGGTGAATAACTATGCTTTGTGAGTAGTTAATTCTGATTTGGGGTATGAATCTGGTTGCAGTCAGTTTGCTCATTTTTATTAATCTCAGTGGATTCTAGGGACACAAGAGCATTCACAAAGGACTGGAATAAACTTTTTTTGAATATGGATTCCCAAAATGTTAAAAACTGAAGATGTTAAAAGCAGGGTTTGAGCTTATTTTTTTCCATGTTATGATGCCTAGTGAATCAATTTTTTAAAACTCTCTTAACTTATTATTGTGAACCTGATTTTCAGCCATATATAATTGCCTTGATCTGTGGCTAAAAATATTTTTAAATCTTACGAGAGAAACCTTTTTCCAGCTAGATTTACAACAGCCATTTGGGCACTGGCAGTAGTGTAGTCAAATTTAGCCAGTGAGAGCAGAAATTTTGCATTGACCACCAAATCCTGAGTATGCCTCTGAACCCGCCACTTTTTTTGTGCTGGCTAAATTTATGCAACTTGTGCTAATGGTTAGCATGCAGTTTACCGTGCGCTAATCATGCTGTGCGGCAGCGTGATTAAAAACCCCTCACTAACTGCTTAGCATGTGATGGGGTGGTGACTGGGCCAGGTTAGGGCTAGAGCGTGGAGGTTGAGGACACATCATGGTGAGTGTGGGTGTCATTGGTGTGCGCTATCTGCATATGTCACCATTAGCATGGGTGTACTTATCGCCTTCTCAGTGCATGAAAATAAGTGCACCTGCTTTAAATGTACTTACAGTATAGTCCATTGAGGTACGTCTTCCCACAGTAAATTTAGGCGTGCATCCCTGACAGCGTTGGTCTACTCTCCATCTGTTGCTAACCTTTGGGGCTTAACGCATGCTACAGTGGCACATTTAATAAATGTGCTTCTTGTGATTTAAGGTACACAAATGCAGCTGGATGGGTGAGGGGAATTTCTCTGTTAACTTTCAAACTTAGCTGATAAATCTTTGGAAGTTCATCCATTCTTGTTTAGTGTAATTGAAACTTTGCAACTCTATCGTATATCTGCAGAATTAACCCTTTTTTCAGTGAAGGGTTAATAGATAACGAATTTCAAATGTTAGTAAGCACCTGGAGCATCCTTTTATTGATAAAAAGAAATAAAAACTGAGGAAAATAAGGGTTGAAAAGAGAATATGATGAACTTTACTTTTACATCTTTTTGAAAATCATGTTCCTGGTGATGTTCACATTTTTTTGTATGTTATTTCAAGGTTCACAAAGGACTCATCAGATGATGGTGGGGATAGGGAATACTTTTAACAAGCAATTAGAATCATGTTTTTTCTTCATAAGATTCTGGTCATTTTAGAAGCCCTATTCCTTTTTTTCACCTCTGAAAATACCAAAAATGGAAATCACATGAATGTCCCCAGAGACCATTTAGAAAGCCCTGAATCTACATGTGTCTGGCGCAATCACATCCAAGTCGCACAGGGGTATGTTGGGGGTGTGTCTGGGGTGGGCCACAAATGATACACGTGTGTGTCTGATTTTAGACCGGTGCTGCACATATCAAGTCGCAGCTGGAGATATCCTGGTTACACCTGCTCCAAAGCACGACTAGCACTCAGAAAAGTTCTCATTTTAGCAGCTCAACAATTGTAAGAAAAATAGGGGCATGCTTGCTCACTCCCCGATATTTTACGCTTCTTCAAAGATTCATGGCAATAAGTAAAAAAGCATTTGTCCTAGCTCCATTGCTGCCGCATGTCCCCGCTTTCAGGATGGTAGGCTGGGATGTGTATGTAGTAAGAGATATATGAGCATGTTCTGAAATTGGGCCGTGGGCACGCAGAAATCCATATCTGACACACACAGGTTTCTAAAATCGGCTGCAAACTTTCACTTGCAAATCCATCACTCTACACGTCCCCATTTCCCCTTTTATCTCATGGACATGTGTCTTTCAGGGTGAGGAACAGCACTTACCACATGCCCACCTTCTCTACTGCTCCTCCCCCTGATTTTCAGATGTTCTGACTTGATCGTCCCAAATTTCACCTACACGGCCTTTCTAAAATGTGCTTTTGCATGCAAATGACAATGATACATGTCAATCAGAGGTCTCAGCAACTTGTGAAATGACTGAGGCAGATCACTAGGATAGGGGGAAATCTCCTAAAGTGACAGATGTAAAGAAACAAATTGCAGAATATGTAATGATAAATATGTTTCAAAATCTTCAAAAGTATAATAATCCTTAAAATACTGAAAGTAGGTGATGCTGTATATCATGGTTCTTCCACTAAAAGCTGCCAGGATGAGAAAGATAAAATGTGTTGAAAACCTCATAAAAAATGGTTAATGGGGGCATATTCCAAGCATGTGAGCCAGTTAGCAGACCCTGCCGCCTAGTATGCAGGGGCACTAACCAGTTAATGCCGCTAAATATCCCCACAGACCACAAAGAAATGCTCGGTTAAACCAGGGTGGTCTGTGGGTAGCTCAGGGGAGTGACAGTGCCTTTCAGTCATTAACTGGATAGCTTCACTGGTTAAACTTAGGAGAGGTGAATGGGCAGATGAACACTCCATCGCTGAATATCTGGATTTTGTTAAAGCGGCGGTCGCTAGGTGCTTTAATTAGCTTAGCAGTCGCCACCGAATATGCTACCCTAAAAATCTTTAACAAAATCAAAATTAATAGATTGTTAATGCTACTTACCATATGCTATATAGTTCTGGTCAAGGTGCTATCGTATAACAATATATGTTTTGTGATTAAAAATATTGCTCTTAATTGTGATATGCTGATATTATCATACAATCCATCTGTAATGGGGTATTAGACTCAGCTCTCTCAGACGGGCTCTCTGTTTTTTAATTAAAGTTTATCAGTTTATGGTAGTTTATTCCTTTATACTGCCCCATAGTTTACAACCTTATTCTGTGACACATTATACTCAAAACTCTTGTGCATGCGTGGATTCCTATGTTCACATATGGATGTTAGACAAATATTACTCCGCTTGTGATGTCTAATTTAATGTCATTAAAGACATGTATTTGTTAAACAAAAAAACCTAAAACAAACAAGGCAGGTGGAATTGATCAGATTTTATAATGCTCTTCAATGGACCAATGGGATTGCAATTCAGATTTGACAGTCAAATGCTTAAAGAAATGCAGAATAGATCACTGAGCTCGGAACAATAATTTGCTGAGATTGATGTGCCTCACTGTAATCTGATCATTTATGGATCAATTGATTCTATTTTGGTTTAATTTACCATATGATTGACTGGCGGCTCTGAATTATAGTAAAATATCCACACTAAGCTTAGTTAAAGTAGCTTAGTCTTTTCAGTACCGATGCTGTGTAATCAAACCATAGTGTAACAGGCACAGATCTCTAGAGGACAGGAAAAGGAGATTTCTTTTTTTAAATTAGATTTAAAAAAATTGTGACTTCAATAGTAAGTTAAAGAAAAAGGAAATTACATATAAGACACTGTAAAGCATCAATAATTTATCTATTAACAGCAAAATTTATATGTATTTTTGCTCTGTTGCTTAGGAGATATAGTAAAACCTTTAGCATTTCCCTCATAATTTCAAAATTAAACAAACATCTTGGCATTTCAAGACCATTAGCTGATAAACTTAAGCCCTGTGAGATTGTTATACTTACTACTACTACTACTATTGCTATTAATCATTTATATAGCGCTACAAGGTGTACACTGCGCTTTACAGACACATATAAAGATGGTCCCTGCTCATCAGAGCTTACAATCTAATCAAGACAGACAGTACAATAGATGAGAACAAGGGTACAGTAGGGAAGGTTAAAGAGATAAAAGGAGAACAAAGGATTAAGATCCAAAAGAGGTCTGAAAGAGGTGTGTCTTTAGAATGGATTTGAAAAGGGGGAGAGATGAAACCTGACGTAAAGATACAGGTAGTGTGTTTGAGGCATAAGGTGCAGCAAGGTGAAAGGATTGAAGTCTGGAATTAGCTGTTGAAGAGAAGGGCACAGAGAGAAGCAAGCCAGAGGAAGAGCGGAGTTCACGAGGAGGGGTGTAGGAGAAAGCAGAGAGGAAAGGAACTGAGGAGCAATAGAATGAATGCACTTATAGGTCAGAAGGAGAAGTTTGTATTGAATACAGAAATGGAAGGGAAACCAATGAAGTGATTTGAGAAGAGGGGTTATATGAGTTTATTGGGGCTGGCAGAAGATTTCAGAAGAGAGATGGAGAGATTTTAGGGGGGCATAGTTTAGGTGGGCCAAAAATCTATGGGGAATGCGGCATACTCAAAAGGATAACATGGTTAGCAGACCTGCTAGCTGCATTTATCCTGGTAAGCGGGATATTCAGTGGTACAAAGACATTTTGTGCCTCTGAATAGCCTCTTCGCTATACTCTCCCATGCTAACCATGTAGCACCAGGGTGTTCCAGGGGCGTTGCAGGGATGACGCTTGAGTTTTCCGGCCAGCAGCCGTATTCAGCTGCTGGCCAGTTAGCTTAATTTGGCTACAGTTAGGCTAAAAAAAGGCTGGCCTAACTGGTCAATTTAGCTGTCCAACCAGCGGCTGAATATCACTGCTGACCGGTTAGCTAAACTTCTAACTGGGCCAACTGGATATTCAGTGCTAGTGTTCTGGTTGCTGGCATTGATCAGCCCTTATATGTGTATTCCTTATCTTTCTCTGGGAATACTTGTCTATGTAAAAATAATTTCCCGGTTAGCTTTTGCACCAGCTCAGAGGCAGGCGCACATTTTAAAAAAGTGCTCATTTCAGCCAGGACTTTACACTAAAGATTAAGGGAATAATTCTCCTTAATCCCCTGTTTTATTTCCTCCTGAAAATTTTAAGAAAAAACCTGCAGCTTTGCTAGTTCGTTGGTGGGCATTTATACATCTAGGATTGTTAAATGACCCCCACTTTGGGCCCAGTTCTGCAAGGCGACTAGTGGGGCTGTACATCCTGGTCGGATATCCAACCCTGCTAGCCGCCTGAACCGTATGCCGCCTCTGGACCCCCCTGTATGCACAGAGCCACTATGCGTGCTGCAAGGGATGGGAGTGGAGAGTGGGCGGGACTGACCACCGGACATACAGGGCCGATTCCGGTCACGGACCTGTACATCCAGGGATCGCCAGGGGGGGATGGCCAGCCTATTCCACCTCTGATCAGCCAGCCAGCCCCCTGGATCAGCCCCCCAGTAGCGACAGTGGCAAGCAGGGTGAGTGCCCACTGCCCAGTCCAGGCCCCGGCTGCCTCCATCGGGGTCAGGCAGCAGGGAAAAGGGGGCTCCAAGGCAGCGGACATGTTGTGCCATGGGGAGGATGTCCCCACGGTGATGCAGGGGACGCTGGGCCATCTCTGAGGTCCCAATCTTGCACCCATGGGAACGTCTGGCTCCCGCGGTTCAGAATCAGATCCTGATGGGCCCGTCCTGTTCAGGGCTGCCCAGATGGCCCAGACGTGCCCCTACTGGAATCAGACTCCACATGTATGGGTAGCAACACTTTCACGTAGGAGTTGCATAATCACTGGTTCCACATGTAAACACCTGCACTTGTTCATAGAAGCTGTGCTCCTTTGCCTCCTTATACATATTTTATCAAAGGCTTTGTGTTTGCTAAAACACCCCTGGTTTAGAATGTCAAACAAGCCCCCTCCCCACAGAGACCTTGGAGCCCCCCTAAGCCCCTGTAGAGGACTACCCTAAAGACTCTGAACCCTATGATATTTCATTTCATTTTTCATTTTTTATTTCACTTGATAAACCGCCTATTTATTACATCAAAGCGGTTTACACTGAAGAGTTAGGGGTATGTTTATTAAACCGTCTTAACATAGCAGTGTCGATGTTATCGCACGATACGTAACGTTATCGCACGATAACGTCGGCAGCAGCGTTAAGGCACACTAATGCTGTGAAAGCCGGGTCTGAAGGGTGGAGTAAGGTTCCCCAGAGGGCGGAGATAGGGGTCAATGGGCGGAGAGTGGGCGGGGAGAGGCTCCATGCACACTAATGCCGTGAAATGAAGGTCTGAAAATTAGCACCAGTGAAAACCTCGCGCTAGAGGCACATTTGCAGGAGAGAGAAACCATTTCAGTCAGCAATGTACAGCAAAGGCAGGGAAACCCAGAAAAGTGATAGTAGTGATACATGTGCAGGAACCAAAAAGGCAAATAAACATATAAAATGACCAAAACCACATTTGAAATCCCAATAACCAAACTGGCCAATAGTGATATTAATGATAAACATAAAGCAACACTACTGACAAAGCATAAAAAGGAAGATATCATGTTTGGAAGAGTCTATGCTCTGTCCCCCTACAAAGTGAATGATCCTACATTGAAATAGCGGTGATCAGGGTTTTTGTCATTTATATCGGGCAGGTTTGTTATGGCGTGCACATGTGCAGCAACAGCAGAGTGGGCACGTAGGAAAGGGCAACTGTACTGATGCTGTAAATGGTTTACAGGGGGCTGCAGGCGGCACATGCTGTGGTGCAGCTGGGGCACAGTGCGGACTAGGCGGATGCCTAGGTGGTACATAGGACTGCCGAAACTGTAAAGCAGCAAGACAGCAACTGACGAGGGTACAACATGGGTACGAGTGTGTGACTCACAGTGTCACAGAGGATATTACCCAGCAGGTACCCCCAAGGGCACATAACATTGGCAGGCGGTGCGGGAGGGAAGTGCGCATGTCCATGTAGGCACCCCTACCCGAGAACCCACACCATAGGCATCTGCCTACTGGCACACTGGATGGCCTGGGACTGCGCACCACCAGCACCACCGGCATAAGGGCATGTCAGCATGGTGGCGGAGGGGTGCTGGTGGCGGAGGGGGCAGTGGCATCTGCCCACAGCAGACCACGGCCAAGCCCCGTTTAGGTGGGTGCCGTGCACTGCAACTGACAAGGTCTGTCTGACGAACAGTCATGGTATCCCCAGAGAATGATCTGCCCCTGTGGCAACAGTTTGGTGCAGTACACACAGCCAGTGTGTTCAGGGTCAGAAGGTCACAAGTTCAAGTCCCAGCTGTGGCTCCTGCCAACCCTGTCCCCATATTTTACCCAGTACTAAACCATGGTAATAAAGACGGAACCTTTATTGCAGATAAAATAAACATGCCTGAAATGCCTGTATTTTACCCTACAGAGCACAGACACCATAAACATGTGCAATCCCTAGAGCAGAGTTTCCCAACTGCAGTCCTAGAGGGCCAAACACCATTCAGGTTTCATGCTGTCCCTAATAAATATGCCTGTGCCGCCCCCATTGTATGTAAATGTATCTCATGCATATTCATTAGGGACAGCATGAAAACCTGAACAGTGTTTGGCCCACCAGGACCGGAGTTGGGAAACTCAGCCCTAGAGCAGAGGCCAACAGGGGTACAAACACCCACACCCACAGGCTCCACTATCCAACGCCTAATGGAGAGTTAGGTTGTTGGGCCCTGCACGGAGCAGCATCTCCCAATACTGGCACCTGCATACCTTAGCAATGCCGTCCTAAACTTGGGAACACGTTCCACATATATCAAAAGGTTGCTATGATTAATGTCAGATAACAAATCCTAAGTTAAACATGATTTGTTGATAGAGATTCATCATAGCAACCTTTCTGATATCTGTGGAGTGTGTTTCAGTTATTGATTCTGACAGTGTTTACCACCCTGGGGAGTGACCCCAACAGTATTGCGTACCATAGCAATGCCTGCACTGTGCCACAAACCTCTATATTTGCACAATGCTGGCATAGGTGTGGGAGTGTGTGTGTATCTGTCCAGTGTGTTGTGGCTGCCTACATCTTACTGAGCCCACACTGCTTGTACTGTTTTCAGTGTTAGCCTGCCAGTGTGCATAATGAGGAGCAAGGTACTGTGGATATGGGCCGGACAGGGTGGCCTGAGCAGGATGCATCTGCACAGGGTATAGGGCAATGGTTGGGACATTGTAGTGCCCGACCACCACCTGCATGGACAGGGTGACCACAGCATGTCATGCTGGGAGGTCACGCTCACCCTGACTGAGCAGTGACCACGGCATGGCTAGGTTCCCCCATAGTGCTATGCAGCATTTCTTTCAAGTGATTTTTATGGGTTCCCTTTTCTGGGGCCCAATCACTGACATACCTGCTTGGTGTGTGTGCTCACATCCCATTTTTGGGTGCACACAATTCCTCCAGGAACATGCACTATGTACTAGCTAGCAGACTGTCTGCAGTTAGTATGTGTATGGCTGGAATATCTTGCAGGGTGCAGCGGGTGGAGACTGACTGTGCCCTCTGCTGGTGAATGTCAGATAGTGGTGGGGGGCAGCTGAGCTTCTCCCGTGTTCTGCCTGTCTGCCATTGCCTTATGTGTGATGTGTACAGATCTGCATCGACTGCCCTGTAGGGTGCCCATTCCCCAGCAGGACTGGGGTTGATGGTCCTCTCTAATGCCACCATTGCAGAGATGTACAATGTGGATCTGTTGGTGGGAGATCCTGTCCCCCCACCCTGAGCCACAGAGGGCGGGTTGGGTGATGCTACATAATCCGCTTTTGGGTCCAAACACCCCCTTCACCTATAACATGTGACCATGGCACCCACACATTATATGCACTATTCTGGGTGCATCATAATCCACAAGGGCTAGACTTGACTGGAAAATACAGATGGACACAGGTGTATCCTAGGTGTGTCTGCAAGGACTACCTATCACACACTGGCACTGATGGGGACCTGCAGCATAGCCTATCTCAGCCAAGCCAGGTGCTGCAGACCTGGTGCTGGGTGTCCCACCTCACACTCAGGGTGAGCACAGGACCCACACAATGTGACGGTCTGTAGCTATTCTGTGCCAGTAACACACACGGTCAGTTCCCCCTAGCAGGCCTAGGTGCTGTGGGGGTGCATACCCCATTATGTGATCAGCTGTAGACTGCTGATCTGCATGTGCAGTGCATCATGGATATGGATGGGTTTACCCTATCCTGGTAACCACAGCAGACAGTTTGTGTGGTGACCTGCAGTCTTTCTGTAGCCAGCCAGCAGTGTGGTAGTAGCTATAGAGATGTAGCCTACTGGTTACTTCAATGACTGTGGAGGCAGAGGTCATGGGTTCAATCCTGTAGTGGTGTAATCTAAAAAGGCTGTCTAGGCATTTTCTTTTAATTTAAATCAGTGCTGCCAGCAGAAACACCCTCACAGTGCTGTAACCTAAGGTGCCTCATAGGCGCCCTGTAAAGCGCCCTATACAGTGCCCTATAGGGCAAATTATAGGGTGCCTTGGCAGACAGAGCACTTTATAATGTGACCTATGGGGCGCCTTATAAGGGCGCCTTATGAGGCACCTTAGGTTAGGGCACTGTGAGGGTGTTTTTGCTGGCAGCACTGATTTAAATTAAAAGAAAATGCCTCAGACAGCCGTTTTAGATTACACCACTGCAGGATCAAACCCATGACCTCTGCCTCCACAGTCATTGCAGTAACCAGTGGGCTACATCGTTATAGCTTATAACACTGCACTGGCATGTACTTAGGGTTAACGCGTGTTAACGTGCCACGGCGCCCACTATCGCGCGATACATATTCTTGCTACCTTAGGACTGGAACGCCCACTCCTTATATGGCATTCTTCACATTATCGCTGCAACTAGCGCCGGTAACATTAGGACGGTTTAGTAAACATACTCCTTAATCATCTTAGAGTAGGCTCAAGGCCAGAAGAGGAAAAGAAATACAATGGTAACAGGAAAGCGAGATAAGAGACAGTTGGACAAGACATAGAACAGAGAGACATAAACAGAGATATTACCAGGTCACATATGCCATACTAAGATCTTGGGGAATGTCTTGAAAATTTGGAGCAGTTTGGGTCTGGAAGATTATAAGCAATTGCAAATAGGTGTGTATTTAGTGCAGTTTTGAAAGGGGAGTCGTTTTTTTCTAGGCGGAGAGGTGTGGGCAGAGAATTCCAGAGAGCGGGCCGAGAAAAAAGAAAGCTGCGTGGCAAGTGGACTGCAAGTGAGCACATGAGGGGGAGGGAAGGTGAAAACGGCTTATATGTAGTGATCGGAGATTGCGTGTAGGAATATAGAACTGGAGGAGATCAGATAGATATTGTGGAGTATGGATGTTGGTGACCTGATGTACTAGTGTAAGAAACTTATAGTGTATGCGGTGTTCGATGGGGAGCCAATGTAGGTGAAAAAGTAAGGGAGTAACATGATCTCTGCGTGATGAGTAAGTAAATATCCTGGCTGCGGTATTTTGGATAAGTTGTAGCCTGTGAAGCTGGGTGTGGGTGATACCTGCAAGGGCTGAGTTGCAAAAATCAAGACGTGATATAACAGGAGACAGGGTGAGGGTAGTCAAAGCAGAAGGAGAGAGGAATGGCTGGATGGATCATATCTGGCGGAGAAAAAAATAAGACTTCTGGGCAAGATATGAAATATGGTCCCTGAAGGTTAGGTTAGAGTTAAGGATCACCCCCAAATACTGAAAGGAAGTAACCATAGGAATAGGGGAATTACCAAGCATAGGGGTGTCAGAGGGACAAGGACTCCCGAAAGTAAACCACGTGGAAGAGTTCTTAGCTAGATTCAGGTGAAGGTAGTTAGAGAACAACCAGTGCGCTATCATGGAGAGACCAGAATTCAAAGGTCCAAGATCAGGCAGTAGAGGGGTAGTATGGTGAATAATAATGATGTTGTCAGCATAATAAAAGGCTGATAGACCAAGTTGCTGAATTTGAAGGGTAAGAGGGACAAGGATATTTATTTTTGTGTCCATTTATAATGATTTTGATGTATATATTCTGCAATGGTTCTGGGTATATGAGATGTACATTTAACATCAACTTCTTAAAAAATAAATAAAAAAAAGACTCTGAACCTCCTGGAACCAGAATGAAGAAACCTACCCCTGAAGACCCCCCTATCCCAGAAGACCATCAGGACCTACGTTTAGATATCCCTAGAAGTCTAGGTAGGCTGGCAGGAGCAATCCCTCTCATTTCTGCCAGTGCAGGGTTCAAAATGATGCTCAGGATCCCCTAGCAGTAGTCTTGCTGTGCTATTGCTGGGTGTCAACCCCAGTGTAGTACTGCAAGACTACTGCTAAGAAATCCCCGATGTTCTTTTGAACCTGAAACCCATTATTCTTGGCCAGGCAAAATAATGCATGCTTTGAGTTGGCGTTATTTTCTCCTTGGAATAATGCAGCTTGTGGTTATCACCCCAAGCTGTGTTGCTCCTTTACTGTGGGAGTCAGTAATCTGCGGTACTGAGTTATCGCAGGTTAGTGAACCCCACAGTAAACTAAGCTGTGTAAAATGTCAGATTTTACCACAGCTTATTTACTACCCCCCTTAATTTCCAAATAAATTAATGTGTTAATGTTTTGCTTTTTCTTTATTTTTTATTCAGTTAGTGGGGAAATAGGAAAATGTTTTCAGTCAATTTAGATATTTTTATCAGTCACTCTGTTATAAATCTAAATAATCACACAGATAGGTTACCCAAACCACATTTAAAAAATGCTCTAAGGGCAAGAAGTCCATGTGAATGAATCAAACAATTGATAACCTCAGAACAATGGGACAGCATCAATTATTGTCACACTAATTGCCAGAACATTCAATTATAGGTTCCACAGTCACTTGTCCAAATAAATTTTTTATAATATTTTATGCAAATAAAACAAGAATAAACGTTCCATAATAACAATTCTTCCCTGCAGGCAGGTTGTGCTGCCTGCCGTGAAGTAGCCTCATTATGCAGCGTGACATGATTAAATCTCCCAAATCCTTATGTAAAGCAACTGGTACTGTATATGACACAATGCACCTAGAGATGTTAGAGAACTTTGCACTGTACCATAGAAGTGCCACATTTTTAGGGAGCAACATAATGTCAGAGATAAATCAATGCATACATATGACGTGTACAGTAGGTGCTAATGTTGTGATTTAGTATACCAGCATCCAGAAACCCAACTGATATTGAAATCAGCAACAGATATTATAGTGTATTAAAAACTTGATATATCGCCTCTCAATAACATATCAAAGTGATTTACAATTAAAAAAAGAAGAAAATGAAAGGAACTACAAACTAAAATAGGACAGTTAGAGAGCACTCACTCTACAGAGAAGAGGGATAGAACTGCGGAGAGTCAGTAAATGGTAAGCATCTTGAAGGGTACTCAGAGTAGGAAATTGTAGACTCTGTGAAACAGATGAGTTTTGAGGAGTATCTTAAAGTTTAAAGGAGGGTTCTAGCCGTAGTTCAGACGGAAGAGAGTTTCAGAGGTGAGATCCAAGATAATAGAAAGCACCATGATGAGTAGATTCAAGTCTTGCCAGTGATGCTTCAGGAAGGTGAAGATGATTTGCATGGATATTACGGAAAACATGTTGGGGGGCATGGGGGATAATGCGAGTGCCAGATAGTGAGAGGTGCCTGTATGTACAGCCTTGTGAACCAAAGTGAGAATTTTGAACTGTATACAAAAAGAAATTGATAAGCAATGATTCTGAATAAGTAGTGGCATGACATGATCAAACCGGGAAGCATGGGAAAGTCGTCTTACATCAGTGTTTAAAATTGTCTGTAGTCATTTTAGCTCATAGGATGGAAGTCCAGTGAAAACGACATTACAATAATCAAATTATGAAATGACAAGAGAGATGAGCAGAGTTGTTAGTGCGGCAGGGAGAAGGAAAGATCGAATGCTCGAACTTATCCTTGGTTTACCCTTACAAATGTAGGCCAGGGTGACAAGATGGGAAATATGCAATTTTCTTTTGGGGGAAGCCAGAGATTTTCAAATAAATCCATTTATTTATTCAGCTAGCTAGTGAATTCCATATTTGGGTGTTAGATTGGCAATCTCCTATGCCCCACTCCATCCATTGACCAGCTAAACTTTGTCCAAGCAAATTGGAACCCATAAAAAACGTTGAATGGCAAAGAAAAAATGGATCCTGGGATATTCTGTGCTGACTGGATGAAATTATCTGGTTAAATCTGACCGAATCAGGCTGAATATCCAGAGAGTTAACTGGACACAGCTGTCCAGTTAACGTTTTCTACACATGGCCGGTTTAGTACTGATCTCTGTGCCCCCAGATACAATAGAGAAATGTTACACTTTGAGTATGCATAGAGTATGGGTTACACAGTGTCATGAGGCATGTGTCAATAAAGATGAGTGTTTGAAAAGAAATCCTGTTTCTTTTAAGGAACTAGGTGTGCAATTACCCCCAGGCACAGCTAGAGGGAGCAGGAACAGACATTCGGGAGTTAATGAGCCTAGGAACTCTGATGACTTGCACCTGGAAAGGAACCCGGAAGTCATACCAAGCAGTTTGCTTTATAAATCAGAACAGAATGCTTCTGGAGTAGAGAAGGAGGAGAAGAAGGAGAGCCACCGAGAGAAGGCTGAGAGCCACCGGGAGGAGAAGAAGGAGAGCCACAGAGAGAGAGCTGAGAGGCACCTAGAGAAGGAGGAGAAGAAGACTGAGAGCCATCAAGAGAGGACTGAGAAGAACCTGAGTGGGAACAGACTTCACAAGGTTGGGAGCCAGAAGGCCCAAACTGACCCTGCTGCACAAGGGAAGTTTGCTAGAGCCAGCTCTAAGGTGAGAGTGTCTGCCACGCCCTGTTCTTACAGTCTGCCTGAATCCAGAACAGAGAGACGGAAGCCAGGAACCAGGGAGAAGGGTTCTGAGAAGAGCTTACAATCTCTGAAGGATTATTACCAAGTTTTACCCGGTCAGAGAGCGAAACACTCTTATGGTCAGCTGGAGTTTTTACCCAGAGAGAGAGGAGAATCCAGGACAAGTTTTACTCAACTGCCTAGAAGCGCAGCTGTATCCAACGCTGGTAGGCAGAGGCTCAGCTACCAAAGGAAAGTAGCTGGAAGAGAATACAGTGGTGATTCCAACTCATCGAAATCCAGGTATGAAACATTAACCAATGACTGTGAATATTGTGCTCCTAAAGGCTCTGCTAAAACCCGTGCTCCTTATGAGAGGGGAAAGAAACCAGATTGGTTCAGTAAAATTCCTGCAGCCGTAAGAACCCCTGGCTATGGGAAGCCAGACTCCAGAGTCCTAACCTACAGGGCTGGGTCAGACAGGGACAGTGAATATTCCTCTACTGAGTATAGCGAAGGGGAGTCCATGGAGATTGAATACCCAAATACTGTTCCCTTATCTCTACCAGAACTCATGGAATGTGACTGGTGCACGGCCTCAGCTCCAGAGTCTGTATGCTCTATATAGTGAAGAAGAATGAATGAAATGTAAGTGCTGTTTCTTGTACTGAAATTCCGGTAATGAAACCTGCCTTAGTTGTGAAGCAACAATTAAGCAACCATTGTAAATACTGGTACCTTTTGACACAAAGGACTTTCCGTTTCATGGATTATCTCTTATGTTGAACCTTTGCATTAACCAGGGAATAAAAGCCTTATTTCCCTCCACCTGGTCTCATTAATGAGTGCTCCTAGGTAGTTGGAATCTGTGAGGTCACTTCTCTCAACTACGCCGAGTGAACTTACATTCCCTTGACTGCCTAGCATAATCTTTGCCCGGGGTCACCCCAACATTAATAAGGCGTAGACGGGGCGCCCCCGCGACAACAGATAGAAAATGACCTGTTCTTATAGCTACAGAATTAGCACAAATAGTTTCAAAATTTTCAATCCCATCAATTTATTAAATGAGCTTATCTTTTATGATGATTTTCAATCCACTAAAGGTTAGTGGTTGTGATTGTTCTCCTTTGTAGAATAATTTCTCTCAACGCCTCACTTAGCGCTAAGTGAGGCCTTGAGAGAAATTATTCTACAAAGGAGAACAATCACAACCACTAACCTTTAGTGGATTGAAAATCATCATAAAAGATAAGCTCATTTAATAAATTTTGTATTAACTTAAGAATTTCAGCACAAGGGAAAAAGCAATTTTACGGGTGTTATTAGCATCACCAAAAAACCCCAAAAGAGTAACAGACCCAGTAGTCATTGATGTTTGCAAGGCACGCTGATTTTCATCAAATTCAGTGACTATCGATGCCTAGGTAATCTGAGACTACATATTGGGCAATGAAAGATTTATGGTAAAGAAGCATTATTAAACACCCCAACCTCAGCTGTTAGTTGAAGTGGAGCAATAGGTATATAATTACTCATCAGATCTCATACTTAACAGCAAATTCATGGAAATCCATTCTTCTAGGACAATGGTTCTCCATCCAGTCCTCAGGACACACCTAGCCAGTCAAGTTTTCACGATAACCAGAATAAATATGCATGAGAAAGATTTGGATGCACTGCCTCCATTCTATGCAAATCTCTCTTATGCATATTCATTGTGGGTGTCCTGAAAACCTGACTCACTAGGTGTGGTTGTCCTTTCTGCTGCTGGTTCATTGTATCTTTAACTTTGATGAAACGTTTGAAACTTACACAAATGTTAAGTACCCTCTCAAAAAAGGTTTCTGTATTCTAGTAGTTGTACGTACTTTGTTACTAATAACCAAGGTCAAGAAGAGTACAGAGTGCAGAATCACATAGCATAGTTAGTATTTGTTGTCATAATCATTTTGAATAAAATGGTCTGCTATAGACACAGTTGGGATTATAGGAGTGAGGCACATTCACCAAATGTTGTTCTCAGACCTGTTAAATATGGCTCTTATTGTTGTGTCATGTGTGTTATCTGCCATCTATTCTATGTTGATACATGGTGGTCTTAATTGCTGGTACTTAATGCTGTCTTATAGGTTTTAAAAAAAAGGATTTGATAATACAATTGGAAAATTGGCTAGGGCGTGATAAAGTAGATGTGAAGGCATATTTTAGGGCATGGAGAGGGGAATTGAGATGTCCAGGATGGGATATGAAAAATTCCCATAGTATTTCACAAGGAACTATGCCAAATGCTGAGCCTCTTGTAAAATAATTGCAGGATTGCATGCAGATGTCTCACCACATCCAGAGGGTGCATCAGTTTTAAAAGGTTGCATAGGAACATAGAAACAGAGAAAAATGATGACGGAAAAAGACCACATGGCCTATCTAGTCAAACAAAACATGTTCAATTAGCCTGCATGTGTGTGGAAGCACATACTGATCCTTTGGCCTCAGAACTCCTCTCAAATCACCCCATGACTGCCGATAGCATCAGATCACCCTTATCCTCCCCAATCATCCAGTCCCTGCAAAAAGAAAACCCTACCTGATCATCCTATCTCTCATCTTCCATCCGACCTCCTTTCTATCTGACCTCACAACAATGAAATCCCTCTTCCATCCATTCCCCCCTCAGAACTCCCCAGCCAAACATCCACTGTGCAAGAAGAGCCTCCACACTGCTGATCTCATCCCCAGTTTTACTAGGGATCCTTGATGTCTAGGGTGAGCAAAAGGGATCCACAGCCGCTTCTGCTTTCCTTGGTCCTGGTTTCAAAATGGCATTTTGCCCTTATTTGGCAGCCTAACCCCAAGTGGTAATATCATGAGATTACCATTAGGGATCATGGATGCCATTTTATCACTAGGGTTCATGGGTGCCATTTTGAAACTGGGATTATGAAGAACAGGAGCTCACCCTTGACACCAAGGACTCCGGTAAAGCCAGAGGTGGAATCAGGGGGTGAGAAGGAGCAAGGATTTATAGGGAGGGTTTGGAAGGGAGGGGGTGATTCTTTCCTCAGAGGACATTGGGTGGAGATGTTCTTGTGGGGGCATCAGATGGAAGGGGGGGCTTCCTTATTTGGGGCCTTAGATGTAAGGGGGATTGGCTAATCAGGTAGGGTTTTCTTGTTGGGCAGGATTGGATGATTGGGGGAGGGGGTGAAGGCAGATCTGATACTGGGGGCAGGTTGAATCAGAGGTGGGGACATACTTTAGTATTTACACCTGCCTGTTCAGGCAGGCATTTTTTTCCATACTAGCTGCTACAGATTTGAGGGTAATGTTATCAAAGTGCAATAGCTGCCCCTTGGTTTGGCAAGCTAACTTCCTCTCTCTCTCTCTCTCTCTCACCCAACCCAGTCCTGTTCTGCGAATCACCCACCTTTTGGGAATTTAAGAGTGGTGGCTAAGTTTACAAATGTTGGAAGGGATATTCAAAAGGACGTATCCAGTTAGCAGAACCTGCTAACTGGATAGGTCTTGGTGAGAGGGATTTTCAGCATTACTGTCCTGATAGTGCAGCTGAATATTTCCTCTGACTGTCTTGACACTATCTGAATTGGGCAGAGTTGAGGCAGAGCTAGTAGTTTGCAAGATAGTGACAATTTTCAGCACTGCTATCCGGACAACAATCCTCATAACTTAGGACTGCAAGAAAGCTGTCCTAAGTGCTATGTGGATTGCCTGTCCAGATAGCAGTTGAATATTGACGCTGTCTGAATAGTGCCAGCTTTGATCACTAAAGCTGGATATTCAGCACTGCCAACATCTGGATATTGACATTAAATATCTGCTTTTTTTAACCATGGCCATTTAAAAAAACAAACAAACAATGACCCATCTCTGACTGTCACTGGCTGAATATAACCCCTCCCCTCCCCCAGGTTTATCTGGCTAATCCAGTTTCAAAGTCCACGGCATTACTTTCATTGCACTGCAGCCACACCTAGTTAGTACCTGGTTGGGAGACCACCCTGGGGAATACTAGGTGCAATAGGTTTACTGGGTGGAAGAAAGGCCCAATAATCTTCTTCCAGTCGTACCTTGCCAAGTAAACCCAGTGGATAGCCACAAAAAATGTACTAGTATCCACAAGGTTGCCAGGAGTCAACATTGACATGACAGCACTTACTAACAACAACTTCCATTGTACCTTGTTAACACTGTATGGTTTTATTCTTTTTAGTCACCTTTTGGTAGGTTCTTTTGTGGTTTATTGCTTATCTTCTTTTGCCATGTTCTATGGAATAAACCTTTCATTACCAATGGATTTGTTCTATTTTGGATATTCACTAAAACAAGTCTTATCCTCTACTGCTTTATTTCCTTCATTAGATTTTGCAAAATTTAGCAGTTATTCACATTCTGTTGTCCCTTTAATCAGATATTTCATTACTCTCTTTGAGCAATATATCTTCATATCAAATGCTTCAGCATCCATAAATATTAATAAGTGTCTACTGTAACATTCATGTGGTTCTGCAAATTACTCCAATTAACTCTTTGTTCTTTATCTTGATGCAATGTTTGGGGTTGCTTTTTGGCTTATAGAAGAGGAAGGAAGAGTGTTGCCAGATTGTTGCCTGTTGCTTTTTTTGGATTTAGATGTAGAAGTGGCAGTCTGAGGTTGACAGTTTGTACGAACAGCTGATTTTTCTGATGATGAAATTCTTTTGAGGAGAAATCCTTGGTAGATCATATAGGAAGTTCCCTCATGCTTTATAAAAGGAAAAGTAAAGGCATCTTTTCTGAAATCTGTCTAGACCATTTTAGGCAGTTTTGGAAATGATGATTTTCTACTTGAAATTCTAATATTGTTGTCAGTGAGGATTTTTACTTAGGCTTGCATGGTCCTGCAGTCACTTACTAAAAGTCATACTAAAATACAGCTCTTGTTCAGAGTATGCATTTTGCTGTGTATTGACCATGGCGTAGAAAGACTTTTGGAGAGATGTTGAGTTGCTTCTAGTTGAGAGAGAACTCAAGGAGCAGTGCTTGCCTTACTACTAGGTAGACTAGACATCTGCCTAGGGAAGCAGGCTTCGGGGGTGGCAGCGAAGCACCGGCACAAAAAACAGACAGCATAAGGGAAGCCCTTTAAAACAGCTGTCAGGGGTGGGTTTGTGGGTGTCTGTGTCTACGCATGCATGTGTACTCAAGGCCTTCCACATCCCACCCCTATGTTGGAATGGACAGGATGTGGTAGGCCTTAAGTGTACATGCACTCAGATACTCAAAGGCCCACCAATGATAGCAGTTTTTAAAGAGGTTCCCCAGTCTGTTGGTTGTGTCGGTGCTGTGCAGCCACCCCCAAAGCCCTGAGGGACTTGGCGAAGGAACTCACTGGGTTCTCAGTTGGTCTGGCAGATGAATCCCTTGAGTGCTTCCGGATTCTCATTTCCTCAAGGAATGCTCCAAATTCCAGACTCAAGCAGCTTTCAATGGCTTCGAGTCCATGGCTCATGTGGCTGCGGTGGGCATTAGTGCCCGCTGCCTGGCTTGGTTACGTTTTTCGGACTTGGAGCAATGGGTACAGGGCAAAACTGGCCAATGTCCCCTGCTGAGGAGAGAACCTCTTTAGTAAATCCATGATCGACAAGCGGCTGAGTTGGAGTCAGAGTTCATGACCAGGACTAGGCTGACCCTTCCAATCAGAAGGCTTCAGGGGAAAAAGCCCTTCCACCTGAAGGGGAAGAAGGCTTATAGGAAATACCCCCAGTTTCCGGCCTACCAAGCTCCCCAACAGAATCAGCAGGCCAAGGGCCAGGGGCACGATCCCCGTAAGCCAAAAGCCCCCAAGGATGATCGAGTCCAGATCACCTGGCCTCTGGTGTGGAACCGACCGAATCTTATAGTCAGTCTACCCTTCCAGGCCCCGCCGGCACAAGATGTCCTAACCACTCGGCCAGGGCCTGGAAGGGTAGACTGACTATAAGATTCGGTCGGCTCCACCACCAGAGGCCGGGTGATCCGGACTCGATCATCCATTGATGGCTCCCCCTTTTGAACCCCTGGCTATATGCCATCTCAAGATCTTGTCATGGAAAGTGGTGTTCCTGGTAGTGCTCACTTCAGCCAGAAGTGTTAGTGAGCTACAGGTGTTGGTGGTCCACGCCCCCTACACCAGGTTCCACAAGAACAGGCTTTTATTTGGTGGGCTTGTCTGTTTAATGTGATAACATTGTTACAATAATAATTTCTGTTTTGCCATGCTTATTTAACGTTGAGGAGATGATGCATTCTGTCTCTCAGTATGCTGATTAGTAGTGCTGATATTAGCTTGGGAAGAGGGGATTTGAACATATACTGTAGATGTAGTACTGGTGAACTGTATGTAGACTTCCTGATATTGTTCATCTCCTCTCTATTTATAACCTGTCTGTATTTTGACAGAATATGAAATTTCTCTGATCTTGACCTGAATAAAAATTGTTTACACAAAAAAAAAAAAAAGAACAGGCTTGTTCTCTGGACCCACCCGAAATTCCTGCCTAAGGTGGTGTCCGCTTTTCACATGAACCAAGAAGTGGTCCTTCCCACCTTCTTTCCCAGGCCTCACACATCCTGAGCGGAAGCCTCGCTACATACCCTGGATTGCAAGAGGGCACTGTCCTTCTACCTTCAGAGGACACAGCCCCATCATCACTCGTCGCAGCTGTTCATCTCCTATGACAGCAACAGGCGTACCCTTTCTACCTGGGTGGCAGACTGCATCACCTTCACCTACGAATGGGTTGGACTCTCCCTGGAGCATCATGTTACTGCTCATAATCTGAGCACCATGGCAGCCTTGGTGGCCCACCTGTGCTCGGTCTCTCTGCTGAACATTTGCTGAGCCGCCACCTAGTCTTCGGTCCATACCTTCACAGCGCATTATTGTTTGCAGGAAAGCTCACAGTGTGACAGCGCCTTTGGCCAGCCAGTACTTTGTCACCTTTTTGGGGAATAGTGCAACTCCTTCCCTCTGGCCTGTTTTGTCCAGGCTACAGATGAGGTGATGCCATAGTCAATATTGGGGCTGCATCTTTGGACTTCAAGCCTTTCAGCTCTCCTTGCTGCCCTGCATGGTTTGCTTTTTTGGGATGCCCTTGGCTCCTACAGGTTTTTTTGGTAGCTTGTAGTTTTGGAGTCCCATATGTGAAGACTGACTTCCTGCTTGTTCCCAGAGAAAGCGTAGTTACCCACCTGTAATAGGTGTTCTCCGGGGACAGCAGGAATCAGTCCTCTCAACTCTCCCTCCTCCCCATGGAGTTGTTTTTTCTTTTTTATGCTCTATTAAGCTATGTCATCATACTGAGGTAAGATGGCACCCTTGGGTGGGAAGGTGACCACGCATGTGTGGTCTAACTCCCAAAGGCTTTCTTTGAAAGCTGAGGAGTGGATCCACGTGGGCTCCATTGGTGCCGGTGTCACCCGTATGTGAGGACTGATTCCTGCTGTCCCCCGAAAATACCTGTTACAGAGAAATATATATATATGTCTGGATATGTAATGTCTGGATAATGGAATTATCATGAATTGCAAATACTAATATTGTAGTCTTTTGCATACTTTGCATGCTTACTGATTTGATTATAAACTCCTTTCATACCCAAGGGGAGGCGTGATATAGCAATCAATAAATACAAATATGGAAAGTTGTGCTAAAGTTTTGCATCTAATGTGTATTAACAGCCAAAGGCGGAAGAGTGCAAAACCTACAACAACTATTACTACTAGTTATCATTTGTACATCCTTTGTGTGTAGTTAATGTAGCTCTGTAGGGAATGCAGAGCAATGATTCTACTGGGTGTTCACAGCATGGCTGATAATGCAGATTGCAATTCGCTACATTTCTGGAGGTGTAGTTAACTGTCCCACATTATCTGGTACATTAGACATTGACATACAATCACACAATAATGATCTCTGCGTTTTCTGCAGGGTGCAGACCCCATTCATTCTTCACTCATAGTAGGTCCCCTAATAGGAAGATAAAAGTATTTGACATTGGAAAGATGATTAAACATGGAACCACTGACCTCTGATATTCTGGGGCAATTTATCATTTAGGTGTTACATTTATAGTCTAGTTTATAGTTTGTTGTGGATTTGCTGTATGTCTTTTGCCGAGGCATCAAGATGGTTTGCAAAGTTTAAAATAATAGACTCTAAAATTATAAATAGTCCTTAAAATTATAAATAATCCTTAAAATCATAAATCGTTGTCATTTCCTATCAGGTTTTTATTGACTTCTTTAGAAGAATAACAAAAATAAATTAAAACTGAAGTATATATTCTCTAGATTCCCATTTTCATTTGCTTTGAATAGGGGATCAAGTTAGATCAGAGGGCCAATGGCTGTTGAGAAAAATTGATTGTGATGGTTGTGTAATCCAGGATAGTGTTATGGCATTTGCTTATTCCAGCCATTCCAATAT
Source organism: Ichthyophis bannanicus (assembly GCA_033557465.1). Lineage (NCBI taxonomy): Eukaryota > Metazoa > Chordata > Amphibia > Gymnophiona > Ichthyophiidae > Ichthyophis > Ichthyophis bannanicus. The sequence continues at coordinate 66,506,452 of CM066047.1, read as the reverse complement.
TTTACTGCTTAGCATAAACACGGACTTCTGTTCTGCAAAGATTTCTCCTTCTGCATAAATGGTTAACCAACAACTGCATTCCAGATAGGTGTGTTTGCCAAAAAGAGGGCAGGTTCAGCTGAAAAGTGATATTTCTTCCTCAAGGGAGTAAAGAATGCCTAGTCAGAATTAAAAAAAAAAACAGGAAGCGTGCAGACATGAGACCTGCCTGGGAGCAGTTCAGGCTTGTACTCTAATCATTTATGTGGGATGTTGCCCTTATGTTTACTCTGATATTCATTAAAAAATAAATTCCATAGCAATCTCTGACAGTGTTAAAGTAAATTCAAGATACTTTACTTCTTAACCCTTTTTTCTCCTGAACATTTGGAAACACGTTTGATTTTTTTCAAGAATCATATCATGCCTCCAAGCAATGGTATCTGTCTTGCAGAAATATTATTGTACACAGCACAGGAAGAGCAGCTTTCCCTCCAGTGGTATGGAATAAGTAAAGCTTCCTTATCGCTTCTCCGGGCCAGTCCAGGGAACGTTAGGGTTGTCAATCCCCTTTAGCAGCTGAGGACTGAAGACTTCAAGTTTTCTTGAGAGCTCAAGCCACTCCCCCTGAGGTCAATGTGCCAGTCTTTCAGTCCTCAGCAGCTAAAGAGGATCGATTCTGGCTATCTCCCTCACGAACGAATCACTTTCTTATTTTTATTTCCACACAAATAGATAGCAAGTTGGCTCTAGCAGGGCTGATCTTGCTCTATATTTCCTGGAACTGATTGTAGTCGCCAGAGTTTAACGGATTAAATAAGAGACGTCGAGTTCACCTTTAATTATTAGCGGGGTAAGGTAGAGCCTACCTTCCTGTCCGCCTCCGTCTCTTTTTAGGTAGATTGGTCCTGGGAGCCCCAGTTACCCTCTGCCTCGGTAAGCCACCGCACCCTCGCGCTTCCCGCTAGCAGCGGGTCAGCGTCTCAGCGGTGCCGCGTTCTTCAGCTCGATTCAGGTGAGCCTTGCTTTTGTGCATTCGGGAGTGTTTGGCGGTGCGGCGTCGTTGCTATCGGGGTGAGAGCTCAGGCACTTTCTTTCCTTCAGCGCTCTGTGGCACGGCTAGAAGGAGTTTTTCCCGGGGTGATCTGCGGCGGTGCGATCGGTAGCAGATGGGCGGTAAACTTGCTTCAGAGTCAGAGAGGCCCTCTTTGCCTGCGGAAAAGTCGGGAAAGGCGGCCATTTTGAGTGCGCGGGCAATTTCGCCCGCGGACCATCACAGGCCGGGAAAGAGAAAGTCTAAGTCGAGTAAGGACGTTTCAGAGGTGGTTAAGCCACCGCAGAACCTGCCTGAGGCTCAGGAAGGGATTTCTGCTTTCTTTTCCCCGGAATTTATTCTGGCAATGCACAGGGCTTTTTTACTGAAATCCTCTCAGAAAAGCTCTGCGGTGCCACTTTCTGCCTCGTTGGAAGTCCCTTCGGGTTCTCCAGTTGCAGAGGATCCTGGAGAGGGTTCTGCTAAAAGAAAAGTAGCAACACAGGGCCCTTTGGGCTCCTGGTCTCTGAACCCCAGGGTCAGGAGGATGGAGAGGTTATTTCAGATGCTGGCTTGGACCTGGGTCCAGAGGAGCTTGCGGAGGGTGAAATTGCGCCCGGCGAGGATCCGAATATTTTTTGGGTGTTTCACAAAGAAGAGCTTGGGGCGCTTATTTCACAGTCCTTATCAGCATTGAACCTCCTTCTTCCCTCGGTTTCTCCGGAGCCGTTGGAGGATCTGTTGTTGCAGGGGTTTAAGGCGGAACAACGCTGTTTTCCGGTACACCATGTGATAAAACAGATGATTGAGTCTGAGTGGGAGTGTCCGGAGGCTATTCTCAGAGGCAGTCGCGCCTTAGCTCGCCTTTACCCCGTGCCTCAGGATGAGAAAGATTTATTGCGAATGCCTAAAGTGCATGCGATCGTGTCGGCTGTGACTAAAAAGACTACCATTCCCGTAGAAGGGGCCGTGGCGCTTAAAGATCTCCAGGATAGGAAATTGGAAATTCTACTTAAACAAGCGTTTGATTCTAGCGCTCTGGCGCTACAGGCTGCCATTTGTGGGGCATATGTCTCTAGAGCGTCCATCTGGTGGATTCAAGGGGACACTTCTGCAGATGCGGCATCTGCTTCTGCAGTAGAAGGTGCAAAGTTAGAGTCTGCAGCAGCTTACATGGCGGACGCTTTCTATGATTTGGTGCGGATTGCCACAAAGTCCATGGCGTCTCTAGTGGCAGCCAGGCGTTTTCTGTGGTTGCGTAACTGGGCAGCGGATGTTTCCTCTAAGTTACGCCTTAGTAAACTTCCCTATAAGGGTAAGTTACTTTTTGGAGAAGCGTTGGAAAAGATTGTTAAGGATCTCAGGGACTCCAAAGGGGGCCGTTTACCGGAGGATAAGCCTAGACTGGTTAGAGGAACTGGGGGGCTACGCGGATCAGGTCGGGACGCTCGCAGATTCAGGGGGGCGCGGTTTGCTCCCTATTCCAGAGGCCGTGCCGGCTTTCGCGGGCAGTCCTTTCGAGGTGCCAGAGGGTACGGTAGATCCTACTTCAATGCTCCTCAGTCCTCGGTCAAGAAGCCGCAATGAAGGTTTGCTGGTCCAGGCGCAGATTCCTGTGGGAGGGCGACTGCAGGGATTTGTTCAGGCCTGGACCGCGATAACCTCAGACAGATGGGTGCTGGAGGTCATTCAGAAGGGTTATGCGCTGGACTTCGCTTGCACTTTGACCGACGCTTTTGTGATGTCTCCTTGTGCTCCGGGTCAGAAGTCACAAGCAATCTCGGACACGCTTTCCCTACTCTTACGTCTGCAGGCGGTGGTTCCAGTGCCTCGCGACCAATACGGCTGCGGTCGATACTCGATTTATTTCGTGGTTCCCAAGAAGGAAGGTTCTTTTCGGCCCGTGCTGGATCTCAAATATGTAAACCGCACCTTGCGAGTTCCACATTTTTGCATGGAGACGTTACGTACAGTTATTCGGGCGGTTCGGCCGGGAGAGTTTCTATTGTCCATAGATCTCACGGAAGCGTATCTGCACATTCCCATCAGACCGGCTCATCAGCAGTTTTTACGATTTGCCCTTCCTATGGGTCATTTCCAGTTTTGAGCATTACTGTTCGGTCTGGCCATGGCCCCACGGACCTTCACGAAACTGATGGCGGTAGTGGTAGTGGCAGTGGCTCTGCGGAAGGACGGAATCCGGGTTCATCCGTATCTCGACGATTGGCTAATCAGGGCAGATTCTCGATCAGCCTCAGTGACGGCGACTGCTCGAGTGGTTCAGCTTCTGGAACAATTAGGTTGGGTCATCAACCAAACCAAAAGTCACTTGCAGCCGGTGACACAACAGACCTATCTCGGAGCCTTCTTCGACACGGCTCAGGGTGCACAAGATTTTGGAGCAGGTGCGAGCATTTTTGCAGGTGTCCACTCCATCGGCGTGGACCTATTTGTAGCTCTTGATGTCCATGGCGGCAGCCTTGGATCTGGTGCCGTGGTCCAAGGCTCATATGCGGCCCCTACAGCAGGTGTTACTTTCCAGATGGTCTCTGCAGCTTCACCCTCTTTCGCAGAGACTCGTCTGTCCGGAGCTGGTACGTCAAAGTCTGGAATGGTGGTTAGACCCCACGCATCTGAGAGCAGGGGTACCTTTGCAGGAGCCAACGTGAGTGTTAGTAACCACGGACGCCAGTCTCGCAGGCTGGGGAGCTCATTGTTGGTCGCAGGTGGCTCAAGGGTGTTGGTCCACGGAGGAGAGCTCGTGGTCGATCAATTGTCTAGAACTCCGCGCAGCTTGGCTCGCCCTTCAGCGTTTCGAAAGCTTCCTCAAGGGGACAGCGGTGCGGATTTTTTCAGACAATGCGGTGACAGTTGCCTATATCAATCGGCAGGGGGGTACCAAGAGTATGCCTCTGCTCGACAAATGCCAGGAGTTGATGGCTTGGGCGGAGAGCCATCTCCTGGCATTATCGGCGGCGCACGTGGCAGGCAAGGACAATGTGCAAGCCGATTATCTCAGTCGCGATGTTCTCGATCCCGGGGAGTGGGAGCTGAACGTGGCAGTTTTTCACGAGCTGACAGTGCGTTGGAGTCAGCCGATTATGGATCTAATGGCTACTTTCGGCAATACAAAGGCGACTCAATTTTTCAGCAGACAGAGGGAGCGCATGTCAGAAGGACTGGATGCTCTAGTTCAGCCCTGGCCTGTGGACTCCCTCTTGTACGTTTTTCCTCCATGGCCGATGTTGAGTCGGATTATTCAGCGTAAAGCGGGACACCGCAGTACAGTGATTCTGATAGTGCCGGATTGGCCTCGTCGTCCTTGGTATGCCGATCTAGTTCGGCTGTTGATAGATTCGCCTTGGCAGCTTCCGGTCCGAGTCAATCTGTTGAGTCAGGGTCCGGTTCTCATGCCGCAGGTGGATTGCTTCTTGCTTACGGCTTGGCTCTTGAAAGGGCTTGATTAAGACGCAGAGGTTACGAGAGTTCCGTGGTGGCCACCTTACTTCGGTCTAAGAGACCAGGGACTTCGCTGGCATATGTTCGGGTTTGGCGACTCTTCGAGGATTGGTGTGTACGGCGGGACTTTCATCCTCTGTCATCTACCTTGCCACAATTGCTTTTGTTTCTCTAGGAGGGGTTAGATAAAGGTTTGGCTCTCAATACGCTTAAGGTTCATTTAGCAGCTCTGGCGTGCTTTAGGGGTGCGGTGCAGAATCGCCGTCTCTCGGTGCACGCCGATGTGCAACATTTTTTTTGGGCGGCTAGGATTATCCGTCCTCCGTTACGTCGTGTCGTGCCTCCGTGGGACTTAAATGTCGTTCTGGAGGCATTAACACGTCCGCCGTTTGCGTCAGCTTCTTCAGAGCATTTGAGAGAGTGTTCCTGGAAGACAGCTTTTCTGGTAGCCTTGTGTTCGGCGAGAAGGATTTCAGATTTGCAGGCCTTGTCCTGTCAGGAGCCTTATCTTCAATTCTTACCTGAAAGGGTACTGCTGCGGACGGTGCCTTCCTTTCTGCCTAAAGTAGTGTCCGCTTTTCATGTTAATCAATCGGTGGCCTTACCGATTTTTTCCGATCTATCGGATTCGTGGATGGACCGTGCTCTCCGCAAATTGGATCTTGGCCGTGTTTTGAAGTCTTACCTTAAGATCACTAAACCTTTTCGGAAGACGGAAGGATTGTTTGTCCAGTTTGCCGGTACAAAGAAGGGTCAAGCGGCGTCGAAGTCCTCGATTGCTCGATGGGTGAAGTGTGCCATTGGGGCAGCTTACGAAGCCTGTGGAAGGACGCCTCCTATTGGTCTAAAAGCACATTCCACTCGGGCTCAGGCGACGTCCTGGGCGGAGTTTGCCTTCGTTCCTCCGGTGGATATCTGTAGGGCGGCGACGTGGTCTTCACTGCATACGTTTGCCAAGCATTACCGGTTGGATGTTCAGGCCAGGGAGGATGCGAAGGTGGGGGCTTCGGCTCTTAGCGCAGGACTTGCGGGTCCCTCCTGAGTTTAGGTACTGCTTTGGTACTGCCCTAACGTTCCCTGGACTGGCCTGGAGAAGTGATAAGGAAGGTGAAATTAGGTCTTACCTGCTAATTGTCTTTCCTTGAGCTTTCTCCGGGCCAGTCCAGGGTCCCACCCTTTCTATATTTGTTACGTCTGCCGAAGCGCAAGAATGATATCCGGTTACCTTGTTTCGTGCAGTTGGCGTAACTTGGGGCTTCTACGATTCTTTTCTGAAGAGACTTGATGTTTTTTAAAAAAAAAAAAAATTGACTAGTCGTTCCGGGAGAATATGGAAACTTATCAGTTCCTAACGAGTTAACCTTGTGTTTTCAGATGTTTAATTGTTGGCTGCTTTGTCAGGAGAAGACTGGCACATTGACCTCAGGGGGAGTGGCTTGAGCTCTCAAGAAAACTTGAAGTCTTCAGTCCTCAGCTGCTAAAGGGGATTGACAACCCTAACGTTCCCTGGACTGGCCCGGAGAAAGCTCATTAGCAGGTAAGACCTAATTTCACCATATGATGCACAGTGACAGCGGTGATCGATACTGGCATGCCCTGGATGCATTGAAGTCAAAATGTAAGAGCCTTCAATCACCCCAAAATTGTTGATAATTCCAGAGCAATATGCACCATATTGTGTATTATTGCAAATATAAAGTTAGTAATGGAGTGAAGGAGTAGTCTAGTGGTTAAAGCAACTGCCTAGTACCCAGAAGATCAAGGGTTCGATTCCCACTGGCACTCCTTGTGACTTTGAGCAAGTCACTTTACCCTCCATTGCCTCGGAAGAAAAGGCTGGCAATCTACTTCCGGTGATATATTGCCTAGAAAACCCAGAGGTAGCTGGGTTGCTATGAGTCAACACTGACTTGATGGCATTAAAAAAAAAGAAAAAGTTAGTAATACAATGGCTATATATAGTCTACTGATTAAAAAAACACACTACTCTAAGGACTAAAATAAACCTAACAAAACAAAAAAATGCCCCTTAGAAACTCTCCTATTAATACCCTCCAAAACCAAATTAACTAATAAAGGGCTGAACATTACCATTCTTCTAAGGGGCATTTTTTGCTTTGTTAGGTATATAAAGTCTACACCATTTTCCAAAATGTTTTAATTTTCATGCCTTACAGCCTAGAAGTAAAATGCATCAAAACGATGTTCCATGTATCCTCACATCCTACTCCATAACTGTCAAATTACTACTATTACTACTATTTATCATTTATATAGCGCTACAATGCATATGCAGAACTGTACAAGCACATGTAAAAAGATGGTCCCTGCTCGTAAGAGTACTTACAATCTAGTCAAGACAGACAACACAACAGCTGAGGACAAGGATACAGTACATCCAGGTAATGGTAAAGAGGTAGAAAGGAGACTAAGCAGAATAGGATCCAAAGGAAGCCTCGAAGAGGTGAGCCTTCAGCATGCATTTGAAAAGGGGAGAGATTTGATTTATATAGCAAAGCCTGATGTACAGACTTCAGTAGTCTGTTCCAGGCATAAGGAGCAGCAAGGTGAAAAAAACGAAGCCTGGGGTTGGCAGTGGAAGAAAAGGGCATAGACAGAAGCAATCCGCCAGAAGAGCGGAGTTCACAAGGAGGGATGTAGGGAGAGATGAGAGAGGACAGGTAGTGAGGAGCAGCAGAATGAGTGCATTCATAGGTCAGTAGGAGAAGTTTGAACTGGATATGGAAATGGATAGGGTGCCAATGAAGTGATTTGAGAAAAGGGGTTATATGAGCATATCGGGGCTGGCGGAACAGATTGAAGGGGAGAGAGATGATTTAGAGCAGGGGTCTCAAACACGCGGCCCGCGGGCCGCATGCGGCCCGCGAGACAACTTTGTGCGGCCCGCGACGGCGGAAAACAAAAAATCCCCCAAAACCCTGGCTTCTGCTGCTGCCGTTGCCGCCGTGGCAGCAGCAGAATCAATTGTTAAATTAAAAAAAAAAACCTGACTTCTGCTGCTCAAGCAGCTGTCCTGCGGCCCCTTTCCCTCTGCCCGGAGATCCGACTCTGCTCTCAGCGGCGTGCTTTTCAAGCCGCGAAGAGAGTATTCCCCTCTCGCAAACCGCGCGAGAGGGGAATACTCTCTTCGCGGCTTGAAAAGCACGCCGCTGAGAGCAGAGTCGGATCTCCGGGCAGAGGGAAAGGGGCCGCAGGACAGCTGCTTGAGCAGCAGAAGTCAGTTTTTTTTTTTTAATTTGACAATTGATTCTGCTGCTGCCACGGCGGCAACGGCAGCAGCAGAAGCCAGGGTTTTGGGGGTTTTTTTTGTTGGCCGGTAATGAGCTATGGAGGGGCTGACTGAACTGGAAGTGGGCTATTGGCAGAGGGGTGAGGGGGGGGGGTTATGACGGGGAAAGGGCTGGGGGGGGTTATAACGGGTAAAGGGCAATGGTGGGGGCTAGGAAAGGAAATGGGCAGATGGGGGTTAGGACTGGAAGTGGGCTATTGGCAGGGGGGGTTATGACTGGTAATGGGCTGGGGGGGGTTATAACTAGTAATGGGCTATGGTGGGGGCTAGGACTGGAAATGGGCAGATGGGGGTTAGGACTGGAAGTGGGCTATTGGCAGGGGGGGTTATGACTGGTAATGGGCTATGGTGGGGGCTAGGACTGAAAATGGGGTGATGGGGGATACGACTGCAAGTGGGCTATGGGGGGTCTAGGACTGGTAATGGGCTGGGGGGGTTGCTAGGACTGGAAATGGGCTGAGTGGAAGGGGGGCTTGAACTGCAAATGGCTGATGGGGAGGGGGGCTTGGAATGGAAATGGGCTGTGAGGGGAGGGAGCTAGGATTGGAAATGGGCTGATGGGGGGCTAGGATTGGAAATGGGCTGATGGTGAGGCTAGGATAGGACTGGAAATGGACTGATGCAGGGACTAGAAAGGAGCAGATGCTGGGTGGGGCTGGAACTAGAAGGGAGCTGATGTTGGGGGAGGATTAGAATGGGATGGAGCTGGGAAAGTGAAATGGAGAGGGGAAAAATATTTTGTCTGGAAGAGAAGACAAATCTACAATTGGCCAGGTATTGGGAGAGTAAGTGGGGATTGAGGATGGAGGGGTAAAATTTGAGTGGATGAAATAGGAATGAGGAAAGAGCAAAAGGAGAAAGATTAGTATGTTAAAGCAGATGTAGAGAGAGAGAATGGAAAAAAAACTAGAAGAGAGAAGAAAGGACAAATGGACAGCAGACGATGGAGATAGCAGAAGACACGAAGAAACCAGAAGTGGCTGGAGCAATTGCAACTGAAAAAAAATGCACAAAAGGTAGAAAAATATCTCTTTATTTTGAATTTATTAACTGGAATATGTCAGCTCTGGGAAATGTGCATCATTAATGTCTGTGCTTTGGTACAAGAAATTATTTATAGTTTTATTTCTACAGTGCTGAGGTATTCTGTGTAATTCCTATTTGACATTGCTACTTGTTCTCTTTTCCCAGTAGGTCATGTATTGTTCTCTGAAATGTATTGATTTAATATTTGCAGTGTTGCCTTTTGATAGGTAGGGTCTGGTGCTTTGTGAGTCCTGGTAGTGCTGTTATGATACGGGGGGTTTGCTATGGGTTCCAAATGGGCAGTGTTAGTAGTAGTTCCTAATGTGCCTGGCGGTTGGCACTGGATTATAGTAAGATAGAAATTTTCTAGTCTTTCTTTATCCATGCACTCATTATGCAACATTATGCAAATATTTATGCAAATGAGGCCCCTTATGCAAATGAGGCCCGTGTCTTATGCGGCCCCCGGGTTACTTTACAAGTCCTCATTCGGCCCTCAAAGCAATTTGAGTTTGAGACCCCTGATTTAGAGGGAGACCAGCAAGAAGGAGTTAGTAATAATCTGGATGGCAGGTGACTAAAGAGTGGATAAGTGTCTTAGTAGTGTGTTCGGAAAGGAAGGGGAGAATTTTGTTGAAGTTTAGAGAAAGAAACAACAAATTTTAGCAATCAGTTGAATATGTGTGGAGAAGGAGAGGGAGGAGTCAAAGATGAAAAATATATTCCATAAATCCTTAGAAAATGAAGTAGAATAAAAAAAATACTGTACATGGAATAGCTTAGTTAGATGGGTCAACCGCCTTGTTCTTCTGTAGCAGTCCTAAATGCTTGTGAGGGTAATTTCATAAAAGGGCATATTTTATGCTCTAAAGTATTTGCTTACTTTGGCAATATTTTAGTCAGTTATATGGCCTCTTATAAAATATCGACCAGCGTAAAAGTACATACATTCACACAATGGCATATACTTTGCTGATGGCTGTGCACATGGATAGAGTTTGAATATTGTGGGTGGAGCGTACAAGTATGCTTGTAGATTAGAAAATACTATAATTTGCATGTATGTTTAAAAAATATATAGGCATGGACATTTCCACCAACTATAGGACTGGTGTAAATATCTGCACCTGCAACGTAGGCATGCATTAGGCCACTTATGCTACTATTTTATAGGTATCTACTTGTCTTTAAAAAATAGGCTTATAATAGGTGTCTTAAAATGTACCTTAACGAGGTACTCCCTTATACTGTAAAATTAGCCCCTAAGCTCTGGTGTAACCAATGAGCTTCAAAAGTGAATTGTACCTATTAGGTATGTGCATGACCAGAAAATGTTGTTTGTTTTCTGATTTTTCCAATTTTTCCCAATATTTTTGTGCGTGTTTCTGTTCATGTCACATATCTGTTTCTAATTCATGTATGACACATGTGCGTTGGAACTTTCTAACATGCTGATCAATTGTTCACGTTAATTCATGGATTTATGTGCATACTTTCAAGTTTGCATGCACTAAAATTTTTAAGGTGCCTAAATGAACTGAATGTGCACTACCAAATGCATATCCCTAGTACTAATTCATAGGATGGTAGGATAGGTTCAGCATTTCTAATGATTTGTCTCTACCGAGTAGTGCATTTCAAAGCAATGACTCAACTCTGGGCACCAAGCAGCTGGCAAAAGAATTCTCCAGGACCAAGCAGGAAGTCAGTCCTCACATATGGGTGATGTCGGCGCCAACGGAGCCCCCATGCGGAGTATTTCCCCAGCTTTCAAGGAAAGCCTTTGGGAATGCAGCATGCATGCGCAGTCCCCTTCCCGCCCAAGGGTGCCATCTTTCTCAGTCTTTCTTTTTCCGCGGAGCCCGACGGACATGAGTTCGTGTCACCCAGGAAAACTTGATTTTTTTTCTGCGATTTTCGCGTTGTCTTATCCAGTTCGACGCCGGTTCCCCTTCCCGCCTGGGCTTGGTACACCGGTATCGAGTCCGGAATTTTGATTTTCGGTTTTTGTCCTTTGTGACTAGCGTTCGCGCTCTTTTTGTGTTTTCACTGGCAGCCCGGTCTTTTAACCTTGCAGGGCCCTTTTTCCCCTGATGGCTGCCAGAGGGTTCAAAAAGTGTGATCAGTGCAAGAAACTTATGTCTCTCACCGACACACATGACTGCTTCCTCTGATGCCTCGGGCCTGACCATGACCCGCTGGCCTGTGGCCCGTGCGGCAAAATGTCGTTGAAGGCGCTTCGGAGCCGTCAGCATCAACATGAGCGAATTTTCTCTGACTCTGCATCCGGCCGGGCCCAGACTTCATCAGAGGCCTTGACATCTCAGAAATCCGACCCCTAGCGCTGTCGGGGTTCCTCTGAAAGGGAGTCTCCCTCCCGGGAGCACAGAAGGAATAAAAAGCTTGCGAGGGCGGCATCGGTGGAGGCTCCTGGTTCCTCGAGGGCCAGGTCACGTAGCCCTGACCGCCGCCATAGGGTCTCGGAGTCAGAGAGGCCTTCCAAGCTACCTCGTGTGGAGCCGGAGTCCCCGAGTCACGTAAATGCAGTTGTCCTCGTGGACTCTCCGCCGGGGGAGCTGACGTTGGGCCCGATGCTGTCGGGGCCCGAGCCGGGGGCTGCTGAGTCTCCTGAGCTTGGAATCAGGTTGACGGCCTTGGAGAGCAGCTTGGCTGCCTTCATGGAACAGCAGCGGGTGCTGAGCGCCGGCCTCACTGGTGCATCTGCCCCGACCACCGGGACCTCGATATCTAAGTCAACCCTGGAGACCCAGCCAATCCTCGAGTCAATGAAGTCTCAAGTCGATCCTCGGTCAAGGTCACCCTCGACCTCTCGTGTGGGTCCGAGGTTGTCAATGCCGAAACCCTCGGTGTCGGGGCAGGTGGTACTGAGGCCCACATGGCCGGAGCCGCTCGATTCCTCCTCGGAGGAGTCGGAGTGGGAGATGGAGGACGAGGAGTCCCCGGACACCTTCCGAACCCGTGCCTCGGAGACGGTCCCCCCCCCCCGGAGGATACTCGGTTCTTGGACTTTGTGAGGGACATGGCCAAGGCCTTGGCCTTCCCTGCGGATACCAAGGAGGAGCCTCGAGCCGAGGAGCTCGATGCCCTCCAGTATGACTTTCCTCCGAAGGAAGCCTTTACTGTACCAGTTCCTCCGATGCTGGAATGGCTGCTCTTCCATGTGTGGGAGGCACCAGCCTCGATGCCGGTTCTTAGAAAATGGGTCAATTCCATTTATCGAGTCCGTAAGAGCCCTGGGTTCCAGAAGGCGCAGCTACCACACCACTCCATGGTTGTGGAATTGGCCATGCACCTTCTGAAGAGTCTGACGATGCACTCCTCGGTGCCCCCCAGCCGGGAGGCCCAGAACCTGGATACCCTCAGTAGAAAGTGCTTCCAGGGCTCTATGCTATCTTGCCATGTCCAGACCTACCAGCTGTACATGGGCATGTACCTACAAGACCTGGCAAAGGAGATTGCCGGGTTCTGAGCTGGCCTCTCCGAGGAACCTTTGCAGAAGTTCAAGGCTTTGTCAACAGGGATTCGAGAGTGCTCAAAGTTTATCTCTTGAGCAGCCTATGATGGCTTTGAGGCTTCAGCCAGGGTAGCCGTGGCCGGCATCAGTGCACGCTGTCAGGCCTGGCTACAGTCATCAGACCTGGAGCCATGGGTGCAGGACAAGTTGGTCGATGTTCTCTGCCAAGGTGAAAACCTTTTCGGTAAGCCCATGACTGAAAAGGCTGCGGAAATCAAGACTGAGACTCTAACCAGGACAAGGCTGTCCAGGAAGACTTCTGCCCCTTCTCAGAAAAAGAAGGGCTCGGGAAAGAAGCCCTTTTTCCCGAGGAAGGGTGCTGCCTATAAAACCTACCCTCAATACCAGGCCTCTCCAGCTGCCCAACAGGGCCAGCAGGCCAAGGGGCAGGGGCATGGGCCCCCATAGACAGAAGACCCCCAAGCCGCCAGCTCCGGATCCTGCACAGCAGGGAGCGGGCTTTTGACTTCCACAGCATAGCCTCTTCTCCACAGCTGGCTCCACTCAGCACAGTAGGTCGGCTGACCCTGTACGCCTACAGATGGCCAGCCATCACAGGGGATACCTGGGTACTGAGCATAGTCCAGAAGGGCTACTTGCTCCACTTCCACCAGATACGCCCCTCCTACTTTCCAGGGGAGCCTCCAAGACTCCCTCTGCACAGAAACCTCCTCCTTCAGGAGTTGGCAAGTCTTCTAAAGGAACAGGTGGTGGAACTGGTGCCTCACCACCTGGAAGGGCAAGGCTTCTACTCCAGGTACTTCCTAGTACCAAAAAGGACAGGAGGCCTCCGGCCTATCCTAGACTTGCGAAACCTAAACAAGTTTCTGGAGAGGGAAAAGTTCAAGATGCTTACCCTTGGGATACTGCTGCCCTACCTCCAGCAGGGAGATTGGCTATGCTCCTTAGACCTAAAGGATGCTTATATTCACATTCTCATCCATCCAGACCACAGACAATATCTCAGATTTGTGGTGGGAGGAAACCATTTTCAGTACAGAGTTACGTCCCTTTGGCCTAACTTCTGCCCCCAGGGTTTTCACCAAATGCCTGGCGGTGGTGGCAGCCTATCTCAGAAATCAGGGAATTTTTGTTTTCCCATACCTGGACGACTGGCTTATCAGGGGTCAATCTCTCCAGGAGGCCAGACAAGCCACTCTTCACACTGTCTCTCTTCTTCAGCATCTGGGCTTTGTCATAAACTTTGCAAAGTCCACTCTGCTCCCCTCACAGAACCTAGAGTTTATAGGGGTGAGACTAGACACTCTTCAGGCAAGAGCTTACTTGCCCGAGGGCAGGGCCCACAGACTGATGGACTTGGCCAACCAGTTCCAAAGCGGTTTTCAGGTCTCCGCCAGACACTTCCTGCGGCTCTTGGGCCACATGGCATCCACAGTACATGTGACCCTGAATGCCCGTCTGCACATGCGGCCTGCTCAGTGGTGCCTCAGAACTCAGTGGGCGCAAGCCACAGGCAACCTCCGAGACAGAGTAAAGGTGTCCAAACCACTCTTGGACTCCTTGCAGAGGTGGCTACACATCCCAAACTTTCTCAGGGGGGTACCCTTTCTGGCCCCGGCACACACAAGGGTGCCGACGACCGATGCTTCCTTAAAGGGCTGGGGTGCACATTGCCAGGGCACGTGCACTCAAGGCCTCTGGTCTCCTCGGGAGGCCACACAGCAGATCAATCTTTTGGAGTTGCGAGCAATCTGCTTAGTTCTACAGACTTTTTCTCATGCCCTCTCTCGCCAGTCTGTCTTAGTTCAGACAGACAATCAGGTAGCAATGTTCTATGTGAACAAGCAGGGAGGCATGGGCTCCAGACTCCTATGTCAGGAGGCGCAGGCCCTTTCCTCCTTTGCAGTCAAACAAGGCATGTTTCTCAAAGCAGTTTATCTACCTGGTCAGGAGAACTTCCTGGCAGACAAACTAAGCAGGATTCTCCAGCCTCACGAATGGAAGTTGAATTCACTGGTGGTCCAGCAGATCTTTCTACGATGGGGACTTCCATCCATCAATCTCTTTGCAAGTCCACTGAACCGTCAGCTGCCCCAATTTTGCTCCATGCAGCCGCATCCCCTGAGAATGGCAGCAGATGCGTTTCTGATCTCTTGGTCTACAGGCCTCCTGTATGCGTTTCCTCCCACGCCCCTGGTGGCCCGAACTCTGTTCAAGATTCTACGGGACAAGGCCTCGGTGATTCTGGTAGCCCCCAGATGGCCGAGGCAACCGTGGTTTCCACTTCTTCTGCAGATGGCGTTGGAAACTCCATTCCCTCTGGGATTGCAACTCGACCTCCTGTCTCAGGATCAGGGTTCCCTTCTGCACCCCAATCTCAGATCCCTCAATCTGATGGCCTGGCTGCTGAAAGGATAGTGCTAGCTCCCTTACTTCTACCTAAGGAAGTTGAGGAGGTGGTCTTGGCCTCTAGGAGGCAGTCCACCAGAAAGTCCTATGCCCTCAAGTGGCGTAGGTTCTCAATATGGTGTGCTCAATGCAATGAAGATCCTTTCTCCTGCCTTGTGCCAGTAGTACTACAATACCTGCTTCAACTGTCAGACCTAGGCCTTAAGTCCAACTCTGTTCGGGTCCACCTCAGTGCTCTATCAGCACACCACTCACCGGTGGAGGGACAGTCTCTGTCGGTTCATCCCTTGGTGTCCCGCTTCCTCAGAGGCCTGCTTCTGCTCAGGGTTCCGATTCGTCCACCAGCCACTGAGTGGGATTTGAACGTGGTCTTGCAGCAACTTACTCGCCCACTGTTTGAGCCGATGGCTACTTGCCATTTACGTTTCCTTTCTTGGAAGGCGCTCTTACTGGTAGCTCTTACCTCGGCCAGACGTGTGAGTGAACTTCAAGCTCTGGTTTTTGATAGACCGTACACACGGTTCTATAGGAACAGGGTGGTCCTATGGACCCATCCGAAGTTCCTCCCAAAAGTTGTCTCCTCTTTCCACCTCAACCAGGAGGTGGTTCTTCCGACATTCTTTCCCAGGCCGCATTCCAGCCAGGCTGAAACAGTCTTGCATACCCTGGACTCTAAGAGGTCGTTGTCCTTTTACATAGAACATATGCAGAGGCATCAAAGGGCTACTCAGCTCTTTGTCTCTTTTGACCCTAATAAACTGTGGGTTACCTGTCTCCAAGCGTACTTTGTCCACTTGGGTAGCAGATTGTATCGCCTGGGCGTACGAGGCAGCCGGCCTCTCCTTGCAGGGTCGAGTCACGGCCCACCATGTCAGGGCGAAAGCCGCGTCAGTAGCTCATCTCCGCTCTGTTCTGTTGGCAGACATCTGCCGGGCCGCTACTTGGTCTTCAAGCCAGACTTTTGCAGCCCACTACTGCCTTGAGAGAGAGTCCCAAAGAGACAGTGCTTTCGGACAGGCGGTACTCCATAATCTCTTTGAGGTTTAGGCAACGTCTACTCTCCAGCCCTTGTGTTGGGCTACCGTATGGGGGCGTTCTCAGAGGATATTCTTATCACGGATGCTGAGGCTTTTGAGAGGGAGCCATTTTTTCAGCTTTGGGTTCCCGGTAGCCTAGAGCTGGGGAGTCTCATATGTGAGGACTGACTTCCTGCTTGGTCCTGGAGAAAGAGTAGTTACTCACCTGTAACAAGTGTTCTCCAGGAGCAGCAGGAATCAGTCCTCACGACCCTCCCTCCTCCCCTGGAGCTGCAGTCATATACTTCATTTTGATTTTTGCTGTCTTTTAGCTATGTCATGAGACTGAGCAAGATGGCACCCTTGGGCGGGAAGGGGACCGCGCATGCGCGCTGCATTCCCAAAGACTTTCCTTGAAAGCTGGAGAAATGCTCTGCACGGGGGCTCCGTCGGCACTGACATCACCCATATGTGAGGACTGATTCCTGCTGCTCCTGGAGTACACCTGTTACAGGTGAGTAACTACTCTTTCTGGGACAAAGCTATAAAAAAACACAGAGGAGGGGATAGGTGTTAGCCTGAGGCCCCAGGGCATTGCCATGAACATGCTGGATGCAAGGGGGATCATTGACGTTCACCCTCTCCTGAGCCACGCAGTCAGCGCTGGGAGGATACTCCACATTTCTTTGACTTCCTCTCAGAATCCAAGTCAGAATGGAAAACTGAGGCAGAATCAACAGTGTTGGATATTCGGGCCCAGGATATCCTGTCCGACCATTGCCCCCTCCAGATTGGCAGAAGTTGCCCCCGGAAGACATGTCCTATCAAGATTTTGTTCAGGATCTGGCCAAGGCCACCCCCTTTTCTCTGGAATCGGAAAAGGAGCCGAGGGTGAAGGAACTGGAAGTCCTCCAATACCCCTCGGCCCCTCGTGATGTGGTGACATTTCCTGCCACCATGTCCTACAGAGGCTGCTACTGCGGCTGTGGAAGGTGCCACTCATGCTTCCGGCTGACAGCCGCTGGCTCGATTCTCTGTACTGAGTCGCGAAGACCTCAGGGTTTGAGAAGCCTCAATTGCCTCACAATTCCATTGTGGTCAAATCTGCCTTGAAGCTGGCAAAGAGTGCCAAAACACACTCCTCAGTGCTGCCCACGTGGGAAGCATGGATCCTGTACTGCTTCAGGAGTAGGTACTTCCAGGGTTCCATGCTGATAGCCTGGATCCCGGCCTACCAAACTTATATGGCCATATTCCTCAAGGATGTCATGCTGCACATCGAGGATTTCGCTTTCCTCGTCCCCGAGGACTGCTGCGAGTCTTAAGCATGGGGGCATGGGTTCGTACTTCCTGTGTTGGTAGTCTCTCTGCCTCTGGAGGCTCCATGGCATGGATTTCAGGTCAATGTATTTGCCCAGCGAAAGCAACGGCTTAGCAGATCACCTCAGCCTGGTTCTTCAGCCACACGAGTGGTCCCTCAAGAGGAAGATGGTGGACTGGATCTTTTGGGAGTGAGGCACCCCCAACCTGGACCTCTTTACTATGGCACAGAATGCCCAGGTAGGTCGGTTCTGCTCTTGGAGGCTGACTAGCGATCGCCTGACTCTGGACGCCTTCCTTATCCACTGGGGGAGAGGCCTGCTCTAGGCCTACCCCCCGATTCTGCTCATCATGAAGACTCTTCTGAAGTTCCAACGCTGAGAGGGGATCCATGATTCTCATCACTCCTTACTGACCTCGACAGCCATGATTCCCGTTACTGCTACAGCTCTCGCAGAAGGAGCCTCTTTGCCTAGGCTCTGACCCAGACCTTATCTTATTTATTTATTTATTTATTTACATTCTCTTATATACCGCGCTGTTCTGCATCAGTGCGGTTTACATTGAACAAACTGAAATTACATTGAACAGGGCATTATAACTTGGAGATAACTATTTTATAGGGAACATGGGCTATGGAGGGTTAAGTGGCTTGCCCAATCTTGCAGGAGGATTCTTGTTGCATCCCAACATCTGCTCCCTAGCACTCACAGCATGAATGCTGAATGGGTAGCGCTCGCGGAGCTTGCCCTCCCCTAGGGTGTCACCAAGATCCTGCTAGCATCTCGCAAGTAGTCAGCACGTAAAGCCTACATGTTCAAATGGTGACGGTTTGCAGTCTGGTGCACTGGTTGGGCATTAGACCCCTTTGTCTACCCTGTGGACCAGCTGTTGGACTATCTCCTGAACCTCTTCAATTCTGAGCTCAAGTCCAACTTGGTGCATGTTCACCTCAGTGCGATAGGAGCATTCCATTGTGGCTCTGATAGGCAGCCTGTCTCGGCTCAGTTTCTTGTATGCTGATTCATGTGGGGCTTGCTTCTTTCGAGCCTCCAGTTAAGCCCCCCTATGGTTGCTTGGGATCTGAACGTGGTACTCGACCAGCTCATGCAGGCTCCTTTTGACCTGGAAGGTCCTCTTCCTGGTGGCCGTCACTTCAACCCGGCGAGTGCGCAAGCTCCAGGCTCTGGTCACACACACTCCATATACCAGGTTCCAAAAGAACTGGGTGGTGCTCTGCACACACCGACGTTTTCTGCCAAAGGTGGTCTTTTCTTTCCACCTCAACCAGTCTATTGTCCTTCCAATATTTTTCCCCCGGCCTTGCACTAATTGCAGTGAGGCAACATTGCACATGCTGGATTGCAAGTGTGTGTTGGCCTTCTACTTGGAATGCACAAAGGCGCATTGTCAATCCTCTTAGTTGTAAGTCTCCTCCCCAATAGGCTGAGGATTACTGTTTCAAAGCGTACACTATCCCTCTGGCTCGCTGATTGCATTGCCCATGTGTATTCCTTGGTTGGTTTGAACCTTGTGGGTCATGTCAGGGCTCACAATGTCCATGTGATGGCTACATTAATAGCCAACCTCCATTCTGACTGTGCAGAAGAGATCTGCAGGGTTGCAACATGGTCTTTGGTCCATATCTTCGCAGCCCATTACTGTCTGGATGGGGATTCCTGATGATACAGAAATTTTGGCCAGGTTGGACTCTGGCATCTCTTTAAGTCTTGAAGGTCAACTCCTGCCTACTGGCCCTTCTGTCCATCCAGGCTACCTGCTCAAAATTCCCTTGGTCGATGCCGACTGTGGATACTGCATCAGATGAGTCCCTCAATGGATTTGCCTCTGGTCTTCCTGGCTTCTTCAGTTCTTGATGCCCAGTTGGACTATTCTTTCTCCTTGGTTCCAGTAACCTGGAGATTGGGAGTCCCATATGTGAGGCCTTATTTCCTGCTTTTTCATGGAGAAAGCGTAGTTACTCACATGTAGCAGGTGTTCTCCGTGAATAGCAGGAATAAGTCCTCACAACCCTCCCACCTCTCCAAGGAATTGTCTTTTGGCTCCTGCTGTGTTATCATATTGGAGAATATGGTGCCGCAGAGGGTGGGGAAGGCAGGTGTGCATGCATGGCGTACCTCCCAAAAACTTCCCTTGGAAGCTGGGGAGCATTCCGTGCAGGGCTCCATCATCACCCATTTGTGAGAACTTATTCCTGCTTTTCACAGAGAACACCTGCTACAGGTGAGAAACTATGCTAAAGACATGGGTATGTAACAAAGAAGTTTACAATAAAACACATTATAAAAAGGCAAATAATGCCAACTCATTACAGTGAAGCAATAGAAAATCTTATAAGAACACTGCCAAACAAAAAAAACCCAATCACTGTCCCTGATAGTCCAGGAAAGCTTTTTCAAAGAAGTAGGTTTTAAATTTTTTGAATGATGGTTCACTCTGGATATAGTCAGGCAGTGAATTCCATAAATGTGGTGCCAGAAAGTAAAACACTGATCTGCGAGTAGACTCAAGATAAGCAACTGAGACGATGGAAGAACCAAACAATTTGTATTTTATATGTGTACGAGTGGAAGAATAGTCTAGTGATTAGAGCAGCTGCCTAGTACCCAGAAGATCAAGGGTTCAAGTCCCACTGCCACTCCTTGTGACCTTGGGCAAGTCACTTTACCCTCCATTGTCTTGGAAGAAAAGGCTTGGCAACCTACTTCCAGTGACACATTGCCACAAAAACCCAGAGGCAGCTCCTTGGCATTAAAAAAAAAAGAATATATATATATATATATATACTGTATATGTGTGTGTATACTGGGATATATGCACAAAGAAGTCCAGACAGTTGCACAACAAGTCATTTCTGACATACACCACTGTTTAAAGCTTGCAGATGGCTTTGAAAAGTCTTCCCTTCCTGTATGCAGTAAGTATTGAAGCCATAATAGCATTAGTGCAACATCAATGGACCATTTATGCTTTTATGGATGCTCAGTAAAATTATCACCTCACAAATGATTCACAAAGATGAAAACTCAGCTTTTCACACTGTTAACTTCTGGTAGACTTTCACACATCTCTAGTGTTCAGCTTATAAAAAATAGATCTTTTGTTACTGCATAAATGTACATCCAGTCTTACAGAACGGTAATATTTAACCAGTGCTTGCTCTTTGTTTTTCTGTTTATCAACACTGTGTACCATATCAATGTGCTGCTATACAGATCTCTGTAAAGTAGTTTTCCATGTTTAGCCTATTCAATATTTCAGGAAGCACATTTGGTCTGTACATGGATTTAATATATAAACTCTACATCTTGTTCTTGTTAGTAACTGGGGATTTTTCACTTCCAATCATTCTTTAATATATGGGGACACGGAGGGCTTTGTATGTCTCAGGCGATGAAATATATTTGCATTGCAAACTTTCCATTACAGAAACCCCCCTCCCTCTATTGTGTGGATAAATGCAAGCTGGTTGTTTTTAATGCAACATGAGAAGTTTATTGCCTACACATTTCTATTGCAAATCTTGTTAAACTGAAACACATCAGACTATCAGTTGGTAATTTATTAGAATAGTGAACAGAGATTTTGGAAAAGGAAATTAGAATCTTATTCTTTATATGCTGTTTTATTTGTGCCTTTATTTTATTTTAACTTTATTCCCGTGGCAGTTTTCTCCTATTCCCAGGGCTGGCCCTTCCACTAAGCAGGCTAGGCGGCCAACTCTGTGGGCAGCAGGCCATGTGTTTGACACACATGGCCTGCCACCCCCTCACCCCCCCCCCCAGTGCTGAGCCACCCCCTGCTGCGGGGGGGGGGGGGGAGGGGACGGCTAGGCTTGGCGGCAGGCCATGTGCTTCGGTACACATGACCTGCCACTTTTGAACCCCCTAAATTATGTCGGAAGGGGGTCATAAGTGGTAGGCCATGTGTGCCAAAGCACATTGCCTGCTGCTGAGCCAAGCCATGCCCTCCTCAACCCTGCCACTGGAATCAGCAGTAGCATGGCTCAGCATGGGGGGGGGAGGGGACACGGCATGGCTCAGGGTAGTGGCACGGATCAGGGGGGGTGGCACGGCCGGGGCTTCTGCCTAGGCGGCAGAAACCCTTGGGCTGGCCCTGCCTATTTCTTTGGGCTTCCAAATGAATCAGAACCTTTGGCACTGCTTGATGAGTCTTCCCGTATCTTATATCTCCTTCCAACTTTCTTTAGAGCAATCATGGCAGTGGCAGATATTGGTGTGTGACCATGCACCAAGACTCCTTCAGGAATTCTGCAGTTATGGCCCCAAATCTGGCCACTAGGTGTGTTGCCTTATGACTCCCTCCTCTACCGGGGGTTGTGAGTGTTCCCTCTTTAGCATCCCCAGCCATAGTCAAATTAGGGAGCAGAAGATCCGAGTTAGGAATCAAATTGAGGTCCCATTGCATGGCACTGCACAATGCAATCAGCCCATGAGGTCACACTCTATCTTAATGTTTTTATTTTTCGCATGGATGTAAAATCAGAGAAATCCTTCACACATCTAGCACTAAGGGGCATGTTTACTAAACTGCAGATGCCTACTGTGCATTCAGCACTGAAAAATGAGACCCGGGCTGGTGCTGGACTTGCACAAAAAAATGGAAGCATGCCCAGCATGTCCCCATGTAGTTACTGCAAGTTTTGCACCACCCCTACCCTATGCTGTCATCAATGTGGGTGCACTTATTGCCACCCATTGAGGTGGCAGTAAGTGCAGCATTTCTGGTTAATGTGCACCAGAGATGCCCGCAGTAACTGCGATGTGCACGCTCCACCTCTGAACTGCCTAGTCTATACCCCAAACTGCGCTATGTGGGTAGCTTGGGGTTTTTAGCGCAGCTGCTTTTTTGGCATGTGGTAAATGCTATTACGGTGCACTTGATTCACACTGAACTCTGTGCTAGCCATTAGCACAGTTTAGTAATCAGGCCTCTTAGAGAGTTAGTAGGGCTCAGAAGGATTGAAAAAAAGCCTATTTTTACAATTTCTATGTTTGTGCTGCACCACAGAGGATAAAAAAGCTCACAAAATTGATAGAATTTGTGTAAAAATGTCACATTTCAAATTGCATATTATTGCATTTTGTGTAAGTTATAGGAACTTTAATTTCTGTTGGATGTTCTGCAACAAAGAAATAGTATGCTATGCCTGGGTTTGAATTTCCAGTCATGCAGCACGTGGGAGTTGTATATGAAGCACCAGGATTAACATAGCTTGCTAAACTAGTTTCACATATATATCAGCAGATACCCTGTTGGTTTTGTCAGCATACATTTACTACACATTTGCAAAAAGACAATACCAATTGTTTTACTAGTCCTGACAGGTCCTTTTAAGTTTAAAAAAGTGTCAACACACTAAAGACTGGCTTTTTTCACCCAACTTTAAATTATCCTGATGGCACTCACCTTATGAGTGACTTGTAAGCATTCCATGAACAACCTTTGGGTGCAAAATTAATTTAAGAGAAAGTTTTCTAAGGGGGAGTTTCATAATAGAGTGCCAATATGAAATGTCCAAAGGAGCCCCCGTTTTACTGCTATACTACTATTACTACTACTACTGAGCATTTGTATAATGCTAGACGTATGCAGCACTGTATAGACATGTAAGAGACAGTCCCTGCTCATCAAAGCTTACAATCTAGTCAAGACAGACAACACAAGGAAAACACAAGGAGATCAGATGAGTCAAGATCCGAAAACAGCAGCAAAGAGGTGAGTTTTCAGCCTGGATTTGAAAAGGGTCAGAGAAGGCACCTGACGTACCGACTCAGTTTGTTCCAGGCATAGGGTGCAGCAAGGTGAAAGGAGCGAAGTCTGGAGTTAGCAGAAGAGAAGGGCATGGATAGAAGCAATTTACCAGAAGAGCGGAGTTCCCAAGGAGGGATGTGTAGGGATAGATAAGAGAGGAAAGGTAGTGAGGAGCTGCAGAGTGAGGCACTTACATGCCTTTATAAAGTAGGCTCTGAGAACTATCTGTAATAATGCACAAATTCTGCCACACAAATTGACACCTGCTCCCAGGTTTGGACAAGTTCCTGGAGGAAAGGTCCATAAACCATTATTAAGAAGGGACCCAGGATATCAATGCTTGACCTAGTACAAGCATTGCAGAACTTGTGTCTTCTGGGGAAACTGCTAGGTACGTATGACCTAGATTGGCCACTGTTGGAAACAGGATACTGGGCTTGATGGACCTTGGTCTGACCCAGTATGGCATATCTTATGTTCTTATGTTCTTAAAACAACAGATAAAGGCTTGCAAGAAAAAGCTGAATTGACTAGTTAGATTACCTTCTTTCTTTGTGGACAAGCAGGAATCCTCACACATGGGTGACATCCCCAACAGAGCTCCACATGGGAACACTTCCCAAATTCTTTTGAAAGCTTTTGGGAGGCTCCACCGCGCCAGCACGCTTCCTTCCCGCCTGCTGCCATGGCACCATCTTCATTCAGTCTTTTGTTTTCCGCGGAGCCCCACGGACACATTACAGACACCACTGCTGGTAAACTTCTCTATTTTCTCCTCATGGGGTTTTTAACTCAATTGCCTGCCATCACGATTCTCTCCTCCATTTTACTTTTTTTCTCCTTCAATTCAACGGCATTTATTTTTATTTTTTTTTTATTTTTTTTTTGAATTTAATTTTTATTGAGATTATACATAACATCAAGACATAAGCAATATAATAATCACAGAAATAATTAGAAAACTAACTTAGTCCACATCACGGGGAGCGGTGAGAGAACATTCAGCCAACTGCCAAATATAACAAAACTCTAATTATTACATACAATGCTAATGGAAACAAGCTAAAGAAAAAACAAAGAAGAACTAGCATACTTAAATGCCTATGCATCTGCTACAACCTGAGGATCTAATCCCTTAAGAAATACTTCTAATGATCCAACATCCATAAACACATATTTAGTATCCCCAGAGGTGACCAGGCATTTGCAAGGAAATTTCAAGAAGAAAGATGCACCAGATGCGAGAACCCTTGGCTTAAGAGCCAAAAAGGCTCTGCGCCTAGCCTGTGTTTGCCTGGCCACGTCTGGGAATATATTAACCTTTCCACCACAGAATTCAGCATTCTTATTACGAAAGTAAAGTCTCATAATAGTACTCTTCTCCATCTCCGAAGAGAAGGATACTAAGGGGCTTGTTTACAAAGCAGCGGTAGTGGTTCGCGATCGCGATCGCAGCCGCGGCCCCATTGAAATCAATGGGGCCGCGGCTCCGATAACGAGCGGAAACCGCTACCGCGGCTTTGTAAACAAGCCCCTAAGAGAGTAGATCTAATTTCAATTAAGTCACGCGAAGACTCAATAAAATTAGTTATATCTAAAGAGTCTGCAGTTCAGCCAAGGCCACAGATTGCCGTTCACCAGAGGTTAAAGACCTCGGGCCAGGCAGGTAATATATTTTAGTAATCACAGGCATAGTATTTACTTGATACCCCAATACGTCTGTCAAGTATTTTTCAAATAAAATTTTTGGCGACAATAATCTAGTTCGAGGAAAATTCAAACAGCGAATATTTACCGCCCTCAGATTATTCTCTAACAACTCTTGTTGAGTATGTAACGTTAAACTATCCTTCATGAAAGACATATTAGCTGACTGTAACAGAGAATATTGTGCATCAAATTTCTGACATTTATTATCTAAAGCAGATATTTGTAAATCATGCTGGGTCAACTTGGCAACAGAATCCTGTGAAAAACCATTAATCTGCATAGTTACTAAAGATAACGAGCGCTCAATCCTGGACAGAACACACCAAATGTCCGATAAAGACACAGTCTGAGCAACCTCAGGGGAAGCAGAAGCACCTTCACTTTGAATGCCTCCAGTAACCACAGGGAGTGGCGGAGTGTTGCATCCCGGGGGGGTGTGAGAGGAGTCCAGCTGATGCCCGACTGTGGTCTGTACCTACTCTGTGCGGTTGGGGAGTCCTACCTTCCGGAGCAGCGGTGCGACGCAGCTATTGGCCCCGACGTCATCTCCGGGGCTAGAAATCCGCGGCTGTACCGCGGTTGCGCGGTCGCGGTTGCGTTTTAAGGGGTGCGTTTAAAGGGGTTTGTTAGGCCCCTTGTGCGCCCCTTAGGCGCACGTGGCGCGCTGGGAGCGGAGGATCCCAGGACTGATATGGGTAAGCGGAAGAAGAAGCTAAATGTGAGTAATCCCAACCCGGATAAAGCTGTAAAGATCTCCGGTCCAATGGACAGGCATATTGTAACTGTTCCTGGTGATGGGAAATCACTTGCTCCCGTATCTAAGCCCTTGGTATCCTTTGATAGCTCCATTGGTTCTTTAGGGGGTTTTAACTCTGCCCCACATGCTAAGATAAGGAATCCTGACCTTTTAACGTCTTCACCTGTTGAAGGAGGGCCCCTTGTGGGCCTGGAACCTATATCATCAGTGGTAACATCTAGTTGTCTGGTGGACATTGCGGCAGTGCCTCTGCCTCAAGCCCTCCAATTCAACGGCATTTACATGGTTTGCAGGTCACCACAGATTTGGAGCTGGTGATTTGTCTTTTTTCTTTGTATTACCTTTGAAGTACCATTGGTTTCAGTTGTTGATGTTCCCGTCTCCTTTTTCCTTTTATACATACCCTAAATATATGGGGCCCGATATTGATCTGTGCGCATTTTGGAAGGTCTATGCGCCTCATCGGCGCATAGCCCTCCCTGCCAACCTCTATCCCGGATATTCAATGCTGCGATGACAGCATTGAATATCAGAGAATCGCTGCAAACACAGGAAGCCATTGAGGCTAACAGGGCAGCAGCAATATTGCATGCTGCCCTGTTAGCTCCTGCGCATTAAAGATTTTGCTGCTACCTGGTTAGCGACAGTCTCTGCCTCCGCCCCGCCCCAGAATGCCCCCAACACACCCCATTGCTAACTGGATAGCATTGGGGCACATAAGGGATTTAATAGGGGATAGTCGATGGCACTAACTATGTAAGTGCCGCTGAATATTCCAATTTAAAGCATTTACACGGTTTACTGGGCAGTAAACCATGTAAATGCCTTTTGAAAATTGGGCCTATGCATTCTAGAGGACTGTATTACACCCTGTATCTGGGAAATGACAGTTCCCAACAGCTCCAATATTGTTGCACTGCCAGCCTCCAGTTGGCAAGTCTGCGTAGCCTAAATGAAGAATTTTGCTGTTAAATGTACTTAGGCCTGGAAGAGTTATAGGAACAGAAGTGAGATTTTATTTAGCCCAAGATGCGGAAAATGTCCGGCTGAAATACTATGACATAGGGCTAGATTTAGGTGCATGTTTACTAAACTGTGTTAACGTGGCAGATGGTGCATACTATCAAGCCCTGTTGTTAAGAATCAACACATGCAAAATACAGATAATGCAACAATTATGTGCACTATTTACGGAAAGTGTATTATCTGCGTGAGTGGGAGGGATTAGGGTGGAGAGAGGGCATGTCTGCAATGCACAGTTACCATGGGTCTCAATAGTATGCATTAACAGCACAGATGCTACTAATGCCACCTTAATGGGTGACTTTAGATGCAGCCACGCTGCTGTCTGATCGCACTCTGCATTTTCGGTTCATTATCTGCTGAGTTACTGTGTATGCCTGCAACAGATGACACCTGTTTTTTGCAGCTGATACCCCCCTATCTGCACTTTTTTGCCACGTTAGCTACAAAAGCTACAAAAGCCTAACAAGTTTTAGTAAACATGTCCCTTAGTACATTGTTAGTAAATAGGGCTCATTGCATGAAATAGCATTGTTAATAAATAAAGGCCATTGCATTGCAGTAGATAATTTATTTATTTATTTGAACTTATTTTTATACCGCTCCTTTCCGTGATCAGCAGCGGTTTACATTTTAACATTTAAATTATGCATAAACAGCATTTACATATAACAGTAGGAAATAAAACAGAGATCAAACAAATTTTAAACTACATAAAGAGAACGAGTATGTTTATCTAACTATATACAGGATATTTACAATATTCTCGGAATAGGTGTGTTTTGAGATTTTTTTCGAAATGATTGGAGATCTTTATTGGCTCTAAGTGTGTCTGGGAGTTTGTTAATGCTGTGCAAACGAATACAGCACTGCACTTTAGTTAAATGGGACAACTAATCTGTTAAGCCCATGGTGGTGATCCTTTGGCAAGAGATCCCAAAGCCATACTAATGATCAACTCTTCTGGCAGGGAAAGAATAACAGAGAGTGAAATGGAGGTGGTAGAAGAGACAGACTGATACGCAAGACAAATTTATTTTCAAACATTGGATTCTCAGATAACAAAAATCTTGCTGTCCTTGACATTGTTAGTGTAAGTAAGACCAGTGTAGGCATTTAGAGTTTTGAGGCTAAGATCCATGTGAGCCTCAAACGTTTTTTGTAGCTATCCAGTTTTTGAATGAGGGCAGAGCATATGTCTATGAGCTTTGATGCAGGAGCAGACTATGCGGTGCTGCCATTATGGTGCCTACAGTACACTATAGAATGACCATGGAGTGGAGAATCAAATGGCAGTGCCCTTCTGAGTCAGAGCAGCAAAGTTCCTCCCTGAATCTCCCTCTTGCAAGCTCCTTTGTAGGATAGACAACCTCCCCTCCACTAGGAGCAAAGGCGTTCGGAAAACTAAGCTATGTAAAATGCTGTCTAGCATTTCATTAGCAGATCAGCATCTGGGCGAAGGGCAAACTAACAGAAGCAGTCACTGCTGGTCAGCAACCAAATGAAAAGTTCTGGCTAAGATCTGAGGCGGCTGCTGCCACATTAATTATAACCAGATATTCAGTCCTGGAACTTATCCAGCATTTGGCACTGAATATTCGGTTTAGCTGGACAGAGCCCACAGACCACCCCAGCTTTTTCTGTAGTCTGTGGGGATATTTCAATATTAGGTCCTCCTAATTGGCTAAACCTTTTTGAAAATGGTTCCCTAAATTGTTACAAATAAAGCGAAAAGAAATGGGGAAAAAGTGAGGATAACATTTTGCCCCTATATAGATTAATGATGCAACTGCATCTTGAGTATTGTATGTAGTTCTGATCACCCCATCTCAAAAAGAATATGATGGAACTCATTCCTGCTCTGATAGCTGCCTCTCCCAAAATAGTGCCGCCTGACCCAAATAAGGACTGCACATTATAGAAGAAGCAGCTGCTGGGCAGGAGCAGATGGGGATCTCTCCTGCCCTCATCAACCCCAAACATCTTGGAATGAGTTGGGGACCTGGGGGAACAGTGCAGGGCCTTCCCTCAGTTTTTCATTTATGCCCCGTGGTGGGACTGGGGAGTCTATGGGGGTTGCTAGGTAACCAGTTAATGGATGCTCACTGAGAGGGGGGGGGGAAGAGGGACCTCTGAAGCAGCTCAGAGGGCTCTTCAAATTGTACTGTTGCCACATGAAATGGACTTTCTTTTTAAATATTTTTCACACGTTGCCACAGTAGGAAAACACAATGTTCCTGGTCTTGGCAAAACATGAAAAATTACTTCTAAAATTTAGCTATTAGTCATCCTGTAACTAATTTTTGCAAAAACAGGTACTAACCCTCAAAGATTTTCACGGGTGACTACACAAGGACCTTTCTTTGTTTACCCCTTGGAAGACACTAGGAGAAACTAAGGGAAAACTGAACCAAGTAGACTCAGTTTAGCATGCTCGTGTTATTGCCCTCTGTAAATTATAGGCTTACATTAAGTCATCCCCAGACCAAATTAGGTGTTAAATAGTCATAATTTGCCAAACACTTCCAAAATAGCATGGAAAGTGAGAATACCACATTGTTTAGGGTGGGCTTAGTAACCACTCATTTGCATATTATATTATTTCACTTTCAGGCACAAAACGTTTAACATGCTGTTGTTAATAGCTGTTCGGACAACTTTAACATGTATATTAAATCCTTCCTGCATAGCATGCTATTCTCAGCATGTATTGGAGGCCTTACCATACACATTCAGATTTATTGCAAAGGTTTCAAAGAGTGGGAGACTGCAGTACTCTTTTTAAACAAGCATATCAATGTTATACCATCACCTCATTTCACATCGTACTTGAATACTTAAAATAGATTCTAAGAGTTGGTGAGAACTTCTTATGTTGTCCCCATTCAACACTGATGGAACCCATTCTAATTGGAAAAACTCATGACGACCTGCTTTGTTCTAAATAATAGTTTCTTTTTCTTACACTGGGACTTCTTTCATGTTTGCCAGTTTTGTTCAGAGAAAACCTAATTATATGGGTATTATAAATGATCAGAGATGTATCATGGGCCTTTAGTTTCAAAGCCTTTAAGAGAAACATGCCTATGCAGCTGTAGAGAAATGTGATATAATCACATGGTAACAAGTGATCTGCTTATATTAATACCTCTATTTATTTTTCAGGAAAGAGGACAAACAATAAGTAACAAAATAACTTCTTGTTTCTTTAGCTTCAGGAGTTTTCAGTAATACTGATATTGTTATCTAGAAGTCAACAGAAACAAAAAGGAGTTGAAATAGCGCAAGTCTACAATTTGTGAGCAGTAGAACCATGTGTCAATGCTTCAGCCCTGTCAACAAAATCAATCCGAAAGAGTTTTAGCTTTTAAATTCCTGAGAAATGAATAAGAGGGGGATGACAGTATTTTTATTTTGAAGCAGATTTCCTAGGAATTCATGTTAGTGCATCTATATTTGAAAAAAAAATGGAAGACATTCAGTGGAAAATATATAATCTCATTTTAGAGTGGGAGGGTGATGCTGATGGTGATCAAGTGGGTTTTTTTTTTTTTTTGCAGCAATCCATGGCATCTATTTCAGCTGATAGCAGGGATGCACTGACCAAACATACATAAGAACATCAGAAATGCCATACTGGGTCAGACCAATGTCCGTCAAGCTCAGTATCCTGTTTCCAACAGTGGCCACTCCAGATCACAAGCACCTGGCAGGCTCCCAAAAAGGCAAACAGATCCCACAATGCTTGTCAGGGGGCAAGCAGTGGATTTCCCGGGACCTCTTTCATAATGTTTTATGGACCTTTCCTCCAGGAACTTGTCCAAATCTTTTTTTTAAACCCAGCTACACAGCAGCCTTCACTACATCCTCCAGTAATGAATTCCAGAGTTTGATTACACGTTGAGTGAAAAAATATTTTCTCTTATTAGTCTTAAATGGGTTACATTGTAGCTTCATTTCGTGTCCTCTAGTCTTTCTACTTTTTGATGGTGTTAAACAACCGAGCTAAGTTTACCTGTTCTACTCCATTCATTAATTTATAGACCTCTATCATATCTCCCCTCAGCCGTCTCTTTTCCAAGTTGAAAAGTCCTAAACTTTTAAGCCTCTCCTCATAGGAGTATCCTTCCATCCCGTTTACCATTTTGGTGGCTCTTCTCTGTACCTTTTCTAATTCTGCTATATCCTTTTTAAGATATGGCAACCAGAATTGTACACAATATTCAAGGTGTGGTCGCACCATGGGATGATACAGAGGCATTATAATATCCTTGGTTTTATTCTCCATTCTTTTCCTTATGATTCCTAGCATTCTATTTTCTTTCTTGGCTGCCACTGCGCACTGGACAGAGGGTTTCAATGTATTGTTCACAATGACACCTAAATAGTTTTCCTGGATGGTGGTTTCTAATGTGTAAACTTGCATCGTGTAACCATAGTTCCTGAGCGGTCCTCCAGTTTACTCCTCCACATCCGGGTAGTGCACTTCCTCCTGCAGCATGGAGACTGGACCAATCAGAATCTTGTCATCCCAGGATGTATGCTGCTGGAGCTCCCATAAGCCCCCAGTGAACAGTGTGTCCAGTCTCCTTGCAGCTGGAGGACGTGTGAGCCTGGCACTGGGCTCACTTTAGGACTAGATTGGCAACACTAGTTAGGTTTTCTGTTTTATTTTGGGAATTCTTTACCTTTTCTTTCTTTGGGTAAAGTTTAGAGTCATGTCTCTTTAAAAAAAAAAGAAAAAAAAAGAACGAGGAACGAGCCGAGCCATTCACTGCTCATCTGCCTCTGTCCTGGCTGAGCGGATCTGAGTGCAGGCAGCAGTCTGAAAGATCTCTCCTCCTAGACGGCACGGAGGGGAGATCAGGCTAGCGTAGCTTCACTTCCTGCTCTAAGGGTTTGCAGGGTGAAGATCTTGCGCGCCAACGGACACCTGTGTTCAGGTCTCTCCGGCTCCATTTTTGCACACCCCGGACAGGAACAAGGGTGGCGTATCTCAACAGGCAGGACGGTACAGGAAGTTTAGCCATGGAAGAGGAGTCGGAGAAGTTGTTCGAGTGGGTGGAGCCTCGTCTGTTGGCCGTTTCAGCGGCGCATGTCGTGGGCAAAGACAACGTGATGACAGATTTTCTCAGCAGAGTGCGGGTGGACGCCAGCGAGTGGGAGCTTCACCCGCAGGTGTATGCGCAAATAGTTCGCAGATGGGAGGCTCCGGTCATGGACCTCATGGCGACCTTTTGCTCGGCAAAAACAAGCAGGTTCTTCAGCAGGCGAAGGGAGCGGATGTCGGAAGGCATCGACGCGCTCATTCAGTCTTGGCCGGAGTCCGGTCTCCTCTATGTCTTTCCGCCGTGGGCTCTGATCTGCCGGGTGGTGCAACAGATAGAAGCGCATCGCGGCAGGGTCTTGCTTGTGGCTCCGGATTGGCCCAGACGTCCCTGGTATGTGGATCTAGTGCATCTGCTCGACGGAAG
Source organism: Ichthyophis bannanicus (assembly GCA_033557465.1). Lineage (NCBI taxonomy): Eukaryota > Metazoa > Chordata > Amphibia > Gymnophiona > Ichthyophiidae > Ichthyophis > Ichthyophis bannanicus. The sequence continues at coordinate 66,474,644 of CM066047.1, read as the reverse complement.
GCTGTGGAGGCTTCCTCCCTTGGTGGATCTGCTGATTCAGGGGCTGCTGCAGATGCCTCAGGTGGATCGGTTCTCGCTTACGGTGTGGCCATTGAGAGGGCTAGGTTGAGGAAGAAGGGTTATTCTTTGGCGGTAATTGCCATTCTTCTTCGCGCTAGGAAATCCTCGACTTCACTCGCGTATGTCCAGGTGTGGCAGATTTTTGAGGACTGGTGTTCTAGACATCATGTTCGGGCGGCGACGGCTTCGGTGCCGGTGATCCTCAGTTTCTTGCAGGACGGTTTTGAGAAAGGATTGGCTGCCAGTTCCTTGAAGGTGCAGCTGGCGGCACTTGCGTGCTACCGGGGTAAGATTCTCGGGAGTCCGCTGGGGGCGCACTCGGATGTTCAACGTTTTCTAAAGGCAGTATTCAGGCTTCGTCCTTCGCGCAGAGTGTCGGTGCCCCCGTGGGACTTAAATCTGGTGTTACGGGCCTTGGTTCAAAAACCCTTTGAGCCACTCAGCCAAGCGTCCATTAAAGATCTAACGCTGAAGACAGTTTTTCTGGTGACCATTTGTTCAGCGAGGCGGATTTCGGAGTTGCAGGCTCTGTTGTGTAGAGAACCTTTCTTGTCTTTTTCTAGGGATAAAGTGGTTTTGAGACCTGTCCCTTCCTTTCTGCCCAAGGTAATTTCCCCGTTCCACTTGAATCAATCCATTTTTCTGCTGGTGTTTAGCTCGGAGGCAGAAGGTGCTGTAGGCCGGGGATTGCACCGTCTGGATGTGCGACGAGTGCTGCGTCGGTACCTCACGGTTTCGGAGACGTTCCGTAAGTCCGACCGTCTGTTCGTGCTTTTCGGTGGAGTTCGGAAAGGTGAAGCAGCGCCGAAGGCTTCCATTTCCAGGTGGATTAAAGAGGCGATTGCCTCGGCGTGCATTCTGCAGGGGAGTGTGGTCCCGCTGGGGTTGCGGGCTCACTCTACTAGAGCGCAAGCGACGTCCTGGGCAGAACATAGTCTTGTTCCGCCTGTGGAGATTTGCAGGGCGGCGACCTGGTCGTCTCTTCATGCTTTCAGTAGGCACTACCGGTTGGATGTGTTGGCCGCTCGGGATGCTAGTTTTGGTTCAGCGGTGTTGTGCGCCGGTTTGCAAGGTCCCGCCCGGTGTTAACTGCTCTGTTACATCCCGGATGTGGAGGACTAAACTGGAGGACCGCTCAGGAAATAGAAATTACACTTACCTGGTAATTGTAGTTTCTGGAGGGTCCAGTTTAGTCCTCCTTCCCTCCCAAGAGACAGGTTTGTTGGTGCGGCGCGCTTGGTGTAAAGGCGGAGAACTTTTTAAGCAACTTTTTTCGGGTCCTTTTGGTGGGATCCCTCAGCTCTCTCCTTTCTTGTCGCCTGTTCAGTCTGTGTTTGTCGGTTCCTGTGACTGTTTCTTGGTTCCGTTGACAGGGCGGACGCAATGTGCAGAGTTCTGGCTTCTTCGTTTGGGGAGGGAGTCAAATTAAAGATAAGGGGGGTAAGTTAGTTTATAGTTGAGGTGTTTTTTACTTGACTAATGTGTTGCCTCTTTTGGTCTGCTTTGTTACTAGTTCACTGGGGGCTTATGGGAGCTCCAGCAGCATACATCCTGGGATGACAAGATTCTGATTGGTTCAGTCTCCATGCTGCAGGAGGAGGTGCACTACCCGGATGTGGAGGACTAAACTGGACCCTCCAGGAACTACAATTACCAGGTAAGTGTAATTTCTATTTTGGGTTGTTTTTTCCTAGGTGCATAACTTTGCACTTGTCCACATTAAATTTCATCTGTCAGGTGAAGAGATATAAATTTGAGAATCATCCACATAGAAGTGATACTGAAAGCCAAGAGATGAGATAAGGGAATCAAGCCATTGTGTATAAAGGGAGAAAAGGAGTGGGCCAAGAATGGATCCTTGGGGAACACCAACTGTGTCTCTTGGGGAATCTGCTAGGTACATATGACCTAGATTGGCCACTGTTGGAAGCAGAATACTGGGCTTGATGGACCTTGGTCTGACCCGGTATGGCATATCTTATGTTCTTAAAGGAGGATGTACCTTGAGAACAGACACTGAAGGAGCGATTAGAGAGATAGGAAAGGAGCCAAGATAGAACAGAGTCTCTAAAGACAAGAGAAGATAATATAGCAAGGAGAAAAGAGAGAGTGGTAAACAGCAGCAGAAAAGTCAAGAAGAATAAGAATTGTGTATAGGCCTTTAGACCTAGAGACCTTGGCAAGGGCTGTTTCGATTGAATGAAGAGGGCGGAAGCCACACTGAAGGGGATCAAAGGGAATGCGTGGAGAGAAAGTCAAAACAGCGAGAAACAGTGGCATGCTCAGTGAGTTTGGAAATAAATGGAAAAAGGGAGATGGAACGATAGCTAGAGGGAGCAGTATGGTCAAGGGATGTTTTTTTTGAGAAGAGCGATCAGAACATGCTTATAGGCAGCTGGGAAGATGACAGTGGAAAAAGAAAGTTGATAATATGGGAAATGGCAGGGATAACGGATGTTGTAAGAGGAAGTAAGGGAAAACATTTTCTGCATAGGGGTCCGAGGGCGTATCAATGTGAAGGTTAAAGTCACCAAGAATAATAGCGGGGGATGATGAATCCAAAAATAAAGGGAGCCAAGAATCAAAGTCATTGAGAAAGGAGGAAATGGGCTTGTCAGGGCGATACAAAGAAGGAAGGGCTAGAACAGATGAATGGAATGAAATTCAAAGGAGGGGAAAGCATGGGATTGAGATGGGAGGAAGGGATGAAACTGACAGGAGAGAGAGAGTAAAAAGCCAACTCCACCACCACAGCTAGTGGCATGAGGGGTGTGGAAGAAATGGAAGCCCCCAAGGGAGAGTGCAGCGACAGAGGCGGTGTTATCAGGATGGAGCCAGGTTTCGATTAGAGCCAAGAGCTAAAAAGCATGGGAAATGAAGAGATAATGTATGAAAGAAAGTTTATTGGAAATTGAATGAACATTCCAAAGAGCACAGGAGAAGGGAGGAGAAGAGAGGGAGATGAGAGGGATGTTCATAAGAGTGCAGTGGCATGGAGAGGGAGACGAAGAGGGGCCAAGATTAGGATTCATGTCACAAGAGGATAAGATCAGGAGAAGAAGAAGGAGGCGAGGGAGGGCAGAAATAAGAATGAGGCTGAGAAAGTGAGGAAGGAGAGGAAAGAATATGGGAGGGGAGATGGTAACATTTGAGAGCAGAGAACAGTGAGGAGGAAATAAAGGCGGAGGGAAGAGGAGGGGAAAAGAGTCTGAGGAAGGAAGGGGTAAGATTGCGAAGGAGAAGAAAAAGACAGGCCAAATAAAGAGGGGACATAGGATGCAGAGAAAAAAGTTAGCAGTAGTGCACAAGAAAATAAAACAGAGAACAAAATAAAACAAAAAGCAACATCATTGAGCTGAGTTATGTGATACAGACCAACACAAGCCTCCAAGAAATGTTCAGAGCATAGCAGTCTAAAGGAGTAGCAGTACTCAGCAAGCATACATGAGAAAGGAGAAGGCTAGATGATTGAGCCATCGTAGTACATGCAGAGGTCTAGGCCTTAGGCCATGCTCCATGGCCCATTCCTAAGGGCCACGCCAAATGACCTTTTGGCAAGGCCCTCAGGCGCGGGCATGCTGAGGGCACTTAGATTTAAAGTGTTCCACAGATAGAGGTGATTGTCAGCTGATAGGAACAAGGAAGAGTTAACCCCTTAGTGGTCTCTATCAGTGTTTGCCCTTCCCACTTTTCCTTCTCCCCTAATCTCTGCACGCCTTGTGTTATCGCATCTTGTGCTCCCTCACTTTCCTATCCATTACACAGGTACACTAAAAAAATTTTTTTTTAAACTGCCTCTAATGTTTCGATTGATTTTTACGTTTTTTGGTGCGCTGAATCCAAATCTGGTAACCAATTTGCTCCATCACGTACAGATTTTTTGCTACATTGGGTTAGCAGTTTGAGGTGAACGTTTCAGATTGAGTGCGATTGAGATAAAAGTTTCTTGGATGAATTCTTTATACTAATTGTTTAGTAGTTATTCAAATAAGAATAAAGAAAATTGTAACAAGGCAGCACATAAGAATAGAGTAATGTCAACAAAACACACTGTGATGGTAGCAAAATTGTCTGCACTTAAAACAGCCACATACATGTGCACAAACATTGAGCATATAAGAGCGAGGTTAGACACAAAGCAAAGCAAAGAAATGTGCAAAAAATGTTGTACAGGTATGTATGTAAGAATAGAAAACGCAAACCGCACCATTGCAATACATGAAGACAAACACCCGATGGTGTGAAAATAAAATTCTAATAAATGAGATCCGACACTGTGGTAATAACTAGCAAATTTTTATTTCAAAGTTTAGTAAAAACACGATATTTGTCAACACAGTTTAGATTTTAAAGTCATTCTTGGGTCAATCAATCTCCTGGTGGGCCCGTTTCTTCTTCCCCCGAATGCTTCTCTTGGTGCGCTGCTTGGCGTATTTTTCATCTGGGGTTTCCCGCAGCAGCAACCAGCAGAAATCAGCCATCATAGTGGTGTTCCATCTTCCTTGGTACCTTCTCTCTGCGTCCTTGATGTCCTGGTGAAACCTTTCACCTTGTTCTTCACTGTACGCCCCCAAGTTTTCGGGAAAGTAGTTCACATGGGAGTGCAAGAAATGGACTTTCAGGCTCATGTTACAGCCTTGTTCTTTGAAGGCATTGAGCATCCTGGCAACAATATCCTTATAGTTCTCATCCCGCCTGTTCCCCAAGAATTTGAGAACAACATCCTTGAAGGAATCCCAGGCTTCTTTTTCCTTCTCAGACATCGTTTCAGCGAATGCTCCATCTGAAATGAGTTTCCTTATATCAGGGCCAACAAACACTCCTTCCTTTAGCTTTGCTTCAGAAAGTCGGGGGAACTTTGAGCAAAGGTACCGAAAGCACTCACCATCTTTTGGAAGGGATTTGATGAATTGCTTAATGAGACCCAACTTAATGTGGAGAGGTGGTAATAGAATTTTATCACGAGGTACCAAGCTCTCATGAAGAACATTTTTCTCACCGGGTCTCAAATACTCCCGAATTGGCCAGTCTTTTTTCCCCCAGTGTAGGTCGCGGGCCCGGCTATCCCACAAGCAAAGGAAGCAGGGATATTTGGTGAAACCGGATTGCTGCCCTAATAGCATGGATAGAATTTTAAAGTCTCCACAAATCATCCACTTATGCTCATCATAACGAATCTTCTGAAGAATCAGGGCCAAATTCTCGTATTTTTCTTGGAGAATAACAGAGTGAGCAATAGGAACTGAAGCGAATGTGTTGCCATTATGAAGAAGAACACCTTTTATGCTGTCTTTTGACGAATCAATGAACAGCCGCCATTCAGCAGGATCATACTTGAGTTTAAACTTTTCCATCACTCCGTATATATCGTTGCAAAATACCAAATCTTCCTCTTTGCTGAAATACTTCAAAAATTGTGTCTCGCGGTTGCGGTACCAATAAAAAGTTGTTCCTGGTGACAATAGATTTTTCTGTTTAAGCCGAGAACCGAGCAGTTGGGCAGCATCTTTTGGGAGTCCTAAATCCCGGACTAAATCATTCAATTCAGCTTGAGAGAAAAGTTCAGGTTTCGGATCTGGTTCAGTTTCAAACTCGGAAGTACTGGACTCATCGGGAAAAGCCATCTGATGAGTCTCATCATGATCAGAACCGTCCACACAAATATGATACAAAGATTTTGGTGGTTCAGACACAGGTACTTCGTTGCTATGAGGCATAGGCCTAATTGCTGAGGGAAGGTTGGGGTAACTTATTACGTTCTTATTTTTTAAGTTGTATCCCTTCACAATGCAAGAGCAAAAATAGCAGTCACTGCTGTGGTCTCTTTGTTCACGCCACATCATAGGTATTCCGAAACGAAATGCTTGTTTTTTACCTTTCATCCATAAGCGTAGATCTTCCTCACATGTCTTGCACACTTTGTGAGGAGCCCACGGTTTGTCTTGATCGCCTAACTTCAAACCGAAATAGGCGAAATATACTTTTTTAATAAATGCAGAAATGTTCCTCTGCCGCTTTTTCACGGTATATTCCCCACAAATAAAACAAAAACTGTCCGGAGAGTTGACGCAACCTCTGGCTCTGTGAGCCATCACAAATACACAGCACTGCAAACTACAACTGTAGTGAACCACTTCGGAATAAAGCTGGATTACGACTGAGCAAACAAAAGGTAATAATGAACTTGCAAGAAACTGAAATTTGACAGGAACGTTCATGTCGCAACCACCGTGTTTGAGCGAGCGAACGAGGCGAGGCGAACAGGAAAGAACATGCGCCAGCGCGAGTACTGGATTTAGCCCCCCGCCTCCCAATTGTCCTGTTAATGTATAAAATGAATACAAAACACTCTAAAATATCATGAGGGAGTGTTTCTAGTTAGTTAACCATTACAACCTCTATTTTGGGCCAAGAAAATAAACTGCAGTCGGCTAAAAAGAAATTATGTGAACATTCCTTATATGGGTAAGAAATCTAACTTTGCAAGAAAACGTGACGTGATGGAACATTTTGGCTATTTTTCCTGGATTCAGCACCCCAAAATCTATAGGAATCAGTTGCAAAACTGGAGGCAGTTTTTTGGTAGTGTACCTGTGTTATTGGCGTTCTTTTCTAGGGTTTATGCTATTTTATTGTAAACTGTTCTGTTGTCCCCACTAAGGGCAGTATATCAAGTATTAGTAAATGAAATGAAATGAAATGGTGAACCTGTCAGTTCCTCTACACGCTCAGAGCGCTTACAGTCAAACGTTTTCTGCAGACAGAGGTGATTGTCAGCTGATGAGAGCAGGAAAGAGTTAACCCCTTTGCTACTAAGATAGATGGTGAGCCTGTCAGTTCCTCCACATGCCCAGGGCACTTAGATTTAAAGTGTTCCGCAGACAGAGGTGATTGTCAGCTGATGGGAGCAAGGAGGAATTAACCCCTTCGCTCCTAAGGTAGATGATAAGCCTTTCAGTTCCTCCACATGCCCAGAGCACTTAGATTTAAAGTGTTCCTTAGATGGAAGTGAATGTCAGCTGGTGGGAGCAGGGAGGTGCTAATCCCTTCGCCCCTAAGGCAGATGGTGAGCTTGTCAATAATTCTTCTGATAAATCACCTTCGTATACCATTTCAGGCATGGGTAACTTCCCTCATCTTCTTCAGTAAAGACTAAAGCAAAGAATTCATTCAGTCTCTCCGCTATGACCTTGTCCTCACTTAGCGCCCCTTTTACCCCTCTATCATTCAATAGTCCAATGCACAGGTTTTTTGCTACGAATGTACTTGAAACATTTTTTGCTTCCATGGCAAGCTTTTTTTCAAATTCTCTCTTTGCCTGCCTTATCAATGCCTTGCATCTAACATGCCAGTGCTTATGTTGATTCCCATTTTCATCATTTGGTTCCTTTTTCCATTTCCTGAAAGATGCTTTTTTGGCTACAACAGCCTCTCTGACCTTGCCTTTAAACCATGCTGGCAGTTTTTTAGCCTTCCTTCCACTTTTCTTGAAGCGTGAAATACATCTGGTCTGGGCTTCCAAGATAGTATTTTTAAACAACATCCATGCTTGATGTAAATCTTTCATCTTTTGCAACTGCTCTTTTTGTTTTCTCTTAACTATTTTCCTCATTTTATCGTAATCTCCCTTTTGAAAGTTAAAAGGTAGTACTGTGGATTTCCTTGCTGTCCTGCTTCCATTTATTAAATCAAATGCGATCATGTTATGATCACTATTGCCAAGTGGCCCCAACACCCTTATCTCTTGCACCAGATCTTATGTTCCACTAAGGACTAGGTCTAAAATAGCTTTTCCTCTTGTTAGTTAATGAACCAGCCTTTCCAAGAAACAGTCATTTATTTCATCTAGAAACTTTATCTCCCTAGCATGTCCTGCAGGGACTGTCTCTTACATGTCTGTACTGTACAGCGCTGCATACGACTGGTAGTGCTATATAAATGCTGAGTAGTAGTAGTAGTGACACTAACCCAGTTGATACTGGGGTTATTGAAATCACCCATTATTATTGTGTTGTAACTTTTGTTAGCTTCCCTGGTTTCTCTTAGCATTTCATCATCCATCTGTTCATTCTGACCAGACATCAGTAGTACATCCCACTGCCATCGGCTTCCCCTTTTTACATGGGATGAATTTGATGTGCCCTATGATTGTGATATAGTTTGTACCCAGATATCAGTGTCCCATTGATTGTCTTCCTTCCACCAGGACTCTGAAATGCAAATCATATCTAACCTTTGGTTTGTGCTATATATTCTAGCTTTATGCATCTTATTCATATTAATATGGTTATCAGTTGATAGGTGTAATTTGGAATCTTTCTGCTCTGTACTAAAGGGCATCTAGGTTACTTTATCTTTATTGGAACCTCTCTGTGGGATGCCTTAACTTCTCTCTTTTGCTAGTATCTTTCAAGGATACATTCTTCCAAACCATGTGCTCTTGGGCAACTGTCAGCTTTCCCCTATTATCTAGTTTAAAAGCTGGTCTATCTCCTTTTTAAAGGTTAATGCCAACAGCCTGGTTCCATCCCAGTTAAGGTGGAGCCCATCCCTTCAGAAGAGCCCCATCCTTCCCCAGAATGTTGCCCAGTTCCTAACAAATCCAAAATCTTCTTCTTTGCACCATTGTCTCATCCACGCATTGAGACCCCGGAGCTCTATCTGCCTTTTGGGTCCTGTATGTTGAATGAAAAGCAGTTTGGAGAATGCTACCTTGGAAGTTCTGGATTTCCTACCTAAAAGCCTAAATTTGGCCTCCAGAACTTCCCTTCCTCACTTTCCTATATCATAGATACCAACATATACCAGGACAGCAGACTTCTCCCCAGCACTATGTAAAACCTTGTCTAGGTGGAGCATGAGGCCCTTATACCAGGCAGGCATGTTACCAGATGATCTTCATGTCCACCCACCACCCAGATATCTACATGCCTAATGATCTAATCGCCAACTATAATGGCTGTCCTAACCCTTCCATCACCTGGATCACTTCCTGCTGCACCATGGTTATGCTCTCCTTTCACACGACCTCTTTCCTCCATGGCAACTGAAAGGCTGCCAGACTGGCAATGGGACTTCAGTACTACATCCCTGAAAGTATTGTCTATATACCTCTCTATGTTCCTTAGGTCCTCCAAGTCTGCCAATCTAGCCTCCAGAGATCGGACTTGTTCCCTGAGGGCAAGGAGCTCCTTGCACCTAATGCATACCTAAGACCCTCATCAACTGGGAGAAAATTGTACATGTGACACTCAGTGCAAAAGACTGGATAGCCCCCATCTCGCTACTGGACTGCTTTCTGCATCTTAGTTTGAAGGTTTTGTTTAACTATTTAAGTTTTCTACTTAAAGTTGCTAGAGATACTTGTACTGATACATCTATACCTAATAAGTTTAAGGGACTTTGTTTACCTCAAAATTAATTAATCTATTCCTGGTGAAGATAGCCAGCTGAACCTGAAAGTGAATTTGACCACCTCTTTCCCTTTAATAGGTTTAAGAGCCTTTAAAGCAAAGATTATGCCTTGGTGGGCGGGAGTTGGGGAGGGAGGGAGGGAAAGAACACTTAGTGCATTGTGTAGCAAGCTAACTTTTACTAACCTGTGTTTCTAAGGTAATCTCTTAAACATTTCCTGGGTTATTCACACAGCTCTTGGTTTGATAGAAGGAGCCTTTCAAATTGCCCCTTTGAGCTGTCACTTTGCTTTAACACCTATTTAAAACAATTTCACAGGTCTTTTGCCCCCTAACTGGAAGACCTCTTTGTAAAGTTCTCTAGAAACAATTTCTTTCTTCTCAAAGAATATTTACCCTATTCTTCCTTCTATACTAAGCTATACTATAATTTGATTTAAATTAAAATATCTCTGCTGCTACTCTCTAAGGTTTAAATTTAAATTAAAAGCTCCCTGCTGCTCCTGACTGAGGTTTAAACTTAAATTTATAGCTCATTGCTGCTACTGACTGAAGTTTAAATTTTAATTAAAAGCTTCCTGCTGCTACTGATTGAGGTTTAAACTTAAATTAAAAGCTCCCTGTTGCTAATGACTGAGGTTGAAATTTAAATTTCAAGCTCCCTATTGCTACTGACTGAGGTTTAAACTTAAATAAAAAGTTCCCTGCTGCTGCAGACTGAGGTTTAAATATAAATTAAAATCTCTCTGGTGCTACTAAGTCCTGAATTAGCAAATACGCTGGATTCTAAAGTACACAGATTTATCAATTATAACTTAAAGAATTCTCTTTTCCCTCAAGATTTAGATAATTTCCCAAAAGTAAATACTTACAAGTGCAGACTTCTTTCTGACCACAGCAGTCCCTTTTGATAGTCCTTCAAGCCTGAGAATCATAGAGCTTGGTTGACCTATTTATGTCTGTGCTTCTTAGGTAATGTCTTAACAATTTCCTGGGTGATTCACGCAGCACTTGGTTTGATAGAGGGAGCTTTTCAAATTGCCCTTTGAGCTGTCACTTGGCTTTAACACATATTGAAAACAATTCCACTGGTCTTTTGCCCCCTAACTGGAAGGCCACAGAGACTAAGAATGGATGATTTAGGGGGAAAAATAAGAAACTCAGTTTTGGTCATGTTCAACTTTAAGTGGCGGTGAGACATACAAGCAGTAATGTCAGAAAGGCAGGCAGAGATCCAGGCCTGGATTGCCAGAGAGAGTTCAGGTGTAGTTATCAGCATAGAGATGGCACTGAAAGCCATGGGAGGAGATGAGTGCACCAAGGGACTGGGTATATAGAGAAAGAAAAGGAGTGGACCGAAGACAGATCCTTGGGGTACACCAAATGAGAGCGAGATAGCAGTAGAGGAGGATCCACCAGAAGAAAACTAAAAGAACGATGGGAGAGATAAAAAGAGAACCAGGATAGCACAGAGCCCTTAAAATCAAGCGAGGACAAGGTATCAAGAAGAAGGTTGTGGTCAACAGTGTCAAAAGCAGCAGAAAGGTCAAGAAGGATGAGGATCAAATAAAGGTCCTTGGATTTTGCCAGGAACAGGTCACTGGAGACTTCAGCAGGAGCCGTTTCATTCGAATGTAGAGGATGAAGGTCAGATTGTAGAGGATCCAGAAGGGCTTGAGAGGAGTGAAAGTCGAGGGAACAGTGGTGAACACACATTCAAGTAGTTTAGAAATGAAGGGGAGAAAGTGATGAGAAGCCATAAAGAGAGAGATGGAGAGGTACACAGAAGTCAGAGGATGTAAAGGATAGGTGGTCAAGATTGCAGTGGATAAGGTGCACCTGTGAGTGATCATAGTATTTGGCACAGGGCAGCTATAAGAGACTATAAGCCATGGGGTGGGTTGGTGGGTTGTTGGGAGAAAGGGTGGTATAATAAGGAAGAGGAAGGAGAGATTGTAAACTCTGATGAGTAGGGACTGTCTCTATCTGTGTATGTACAGTGCTTTATAAATGTTTAATAGTACAGTAGTAGTAGTTGAGTTGCTTTCTGGTGGGTGGTGCTGATCGAGATGGTGCTCAAGGTGGGGTGCTTATCAGGGGAGGCTCAGATTGGAGGAGCTTTTATCCTAGGAGGGTGGGATTGGGACTTGAGGGGGCTCCTATGGTACTGGGCCCACATTTCCTGCCTTGGTAGGTAGCACAGGTGCTTCCATGCTAGGGAATGCTAGCCCATGTGGTAAGTGTCTTCCCTGTGTGCTAATTGCAAGGCAGGTGCTTGGCACATTCCCTGCATTTACTGCACCTTAACTTTTGCAGTTAACGTGTGGTAAGTGCAAACACTTACTGCACTTTAGTAAAAGGGCCCCATACTATTAAAGTACAGTTTTTGGTGGGATATTGGAAGTGCACACTAAAGAAATGAATTCAGTCACAGGAAAAGCAAATTTTTAAGCTTTTTGTACAGGTAAACAGCTCTTAATGTATGTCAAAAACCCTGCTGAATATTGTCCCCTCTCTCCCTCTGCTAGCAGTATCTCTGCTATTTCACAGCACAAGTACTTTAATGCATGATAAAAAAGGGCAGATTCAGGGCAAAAGAGAGGCCAGAGTTGGCCAACCATACATGGTTATTTCATTTTTAAATTTTTGTGGGTGATTTAAGTCATGGACTTGACCCTTGCAGGAAATCAGGTGCAAATTTTGTGGATATATTAGGAGCCATGGTGTGGCCAGCCCTTGCATTATCTGTCCTTGGTCCAATTCCTTTTAACATCTTTGTTAATAGTATTGCAGAAGTGATGTTGGGTAAGGTTTGCCTCTTTGTGGATGATACCAAAATCTGCAATAGAGTATACACCCAGGAAGAAGTAGATAACATGAGGAGGGATCTAGCTAAGCTTGAAGAATGGTTGAGAATTTGTCAGCTGAGATTTAATGCTAAAAAATGCAGGGTCATGCATTTGGGCCGCAGTAATCCAAGTGGAGGGGGTGAAGTACTTCTTTCCAGAAAAGAAGAGTGGGACCTGGGCATGATTGTGTCTGGTGATATAAAGTAGCTAAACAGGTAGAAAAGGCGACAGCGAAAGCTAGAAGGATGCTTGGGTGCATAGGGAGAGGAATGGCCAGCAGAAAAAAGGAAGTGATAGTGCCTCTATATAAGTCTCTGGTGTGACCTCATTTGGAGTATTGTGTGGAATTCCGGAGACCACGGGCCAGATTTTCAGCTGGGTGGTGCTATGTGCCGCGCCGGCGCATAGCCCACCCCCCTTCCGCCTAACCCGGATTTTCAGTGCCACATTGAAAATCCAGGTCTTGCTGCACGATCCAGAAGCCACAGGAGCTAGTTGAGTAGCACCAATTTTCGATGCTACCCGCTTAGCCCCTGTGCCTGAAAGATAGATGAGGAAAAACCTCGCCTATCTTTAAGGTGCAGAGGGCTAAGCGTGTAGCATCGAAAATTGGTGCTAACCAGTTAGCCCTTTCCTCCGTCCCCGCTCTGCCCCGGAATGCCCCTAACATGCCCCAATGTTAACCGCATAGGGCTTGATTTCTACATGGATGTGTCAGCCCTCTGGGCGCCCGTTCAGAACCAGGATTCTGATCCTGGGGGCACATCTAGCCCCATGGGATCAGAATCGCGACCAGGCCTGTACATGCAGGCCGGGATTCCGATTCAGTCCGGCCTGCATACAGGCCTTGTCCAGATAGCTCAGTCAGGGCTGTTCAATGGAGCCGTGGCGCCATGGCATCCAGTTGCCGTGGCGCCATGGTGTCCGGTTGCCGTGGCACCATAGCTCCAATGAAAAGCCGCGATCCCTGGCTGCTGGCTTCAAAGGTGCTTTCCCTACAGCCCGACCCCCGATCTGGCCTCCTAAGGCCAGAGTCGGGCTGTGGGGAATGTCTTTCCCCCCCCCCCGCCCTTTCTGTGCTATGGGGCCGCCATCCCCCATTGACTAGGGGAACTTATTCCATCTCCGAAGTGGAATAAGTTCCCCGTTCAAGCTGCCGGCCCTGGACATACAGGGCCGACATTGGAATCAGCCCTATACGTCCGGGGTCGATGACCGCCCACTGCCTACCCTAACGCTACCCCCGATCCACCCCTTTCCCGCCCCGTCTGCCTTCCCCGTACAAAGCGCGGGGAAGGTAGACGGGATTGGGAAAGGGCCTAAATAGCTAAATAGTGGGCATGGATGTACCAACGGGATGTCCATCCCCGCTATTCGTGCCTCGGAATGATCCCAATAGCTTCTGGATGCATTAGGGACTTATCCGGGATTTTCGAAGAGCACCACCCATGTAGGTGTCCTTCAAAAATTCTGGATATAGCATTTACACGGGTAACTAGGGCAGCTACCCATGTAAATGCCTTCAAAAATCGGGCCCCACACCTTCAAAATGATATAAACAGGTTGGAGTTGATGTAGAGGGTGGTTACTAAGAAATGGTTAGTGGTCTTCATTATAAAGCATATGAAGATAGACGTAAGGATCTTAATATGCATACGTTAGAGGAAGGCTGGATAGAGGAGATATAATAGAGATGTTTAAATACCTCCATGGAGTAAATGCACAGGACGAGAGCCTCTTTTGATTGAAAGCAAGCTCTGCTACGAAGGGACATAGGATGAGGGTGTAATACACGGAAATATTTCTGTACAAAAAGAGTGGTAGATGTGTGGAATAGTCTCCCAGTGGAAGTGGTAGAGATGAGGACAGTATCTGAATTCAAAAAAGCATGGGACAAACGAGGAGGATTTCTAAAGGAAAAAAGGGGACTGTTGTAGTGGTTGATATGGCAGGGCAGACTAGATAGGCCATGTGGTCTTTTTCTGCCGTCATGTTTCTATGGAACTCTGTGGGGAGTTTCCCTTTGAAAATGTGCTTACAGTCTTACGGGTATCAAAATTGCTCTACAGATATCCTGAAAGGACAGCAAAAATATGCTTTTTGGAGGATGACTGATAGCAAATGATATTTATAAAGAGATAGACTGCTGTAAATATGGGTGCTAAACACAGATTTTTCTTGTCCATGTGCATATATTATTAAAAATTAGCATTACAAAGATGGCAAAATGTTCTGAAAGTGTAGCCAAATGAAAGCCTTTGAAGAAACAGGATGCACCGAGGAGGCACTTGCGCACTTCTAAGGTTTTAATTTAAAAATGTAATTCATGAAAACTGGAAAAACAGAATTACTGATTGTGGTGCTAAATCAAGGGTCTATTTAATATGATATGTAAGAGCTAATAACTGTAAAGAATGTGCATCCTTTTTTGCAAGAATGTTATTGGGTTAGTATAATGTAAATAGGAAATCATATCCCTGGATAAACAAACCTCATGCCTGCTTTTACATGCAGGCCAATGGTAAGGCTTTGTGGCTTCTTTCCCTCGAAGCACCAAATGTCAGACTTTGAAATAAATGCCAATGATTTTCTTAAAGGTGGCCCAGAATATGCTTTGAAGTGTCTGTTGTGGCATGTATTGCATTATCAAAGCAATATAAATAAGTAAATATTCCTTAATATTTGATTTGAGTTTACTACAGCTAATATTAACTCCTGAAATTTGATTTGGTTATATTAGAACTCATTAAATTATGATTTACATTGTTCATTTGATATAAAACCAGGACAAATATACATACAGTACATATACCATAGAAAATCTGTCTGCAGAAAAGGCAGGTGTATAGGTCCAAATGTACAAGACAAGTTCTGTGTTCAAATCTCTTGATTACACTTGAAACATAGGGGCCGTCTTCCTACAACATCACCATGTTAACTGCTGGGGGCATGTAAAACATTTACTTGGCAGTTAACATAGAACACTTTCCCAAACAGGGGCTGCTTAGTGCAGGTGCACTTAACCCAGCTATTGAGGTGACGTTAGGCAAACCTGTACTAATACAGTTAGTGCATTGTGTGAACCCACCACCAACTGTGCTGAGCTCACCACACCCACTCTGCTCCTAGCCTGCCCATTTGCGATCCTAACGTAGATTACACAGTTAGTACAGGAATTGTCCCACGCTAACTGTCATGGCCTCACACTAGTTGGCAACGCATGTCATTAATTATGATCAGTTTGCAGATGATGCTGTCAGTGTCCTCTCTAACTTTTCAACTCTCTCCTTAGACCAAAAGGTTTTCTTCTGGAACACCGTTTTATCTAGTACATAGGATTCCCATGCCTCTAAGGCTGTAAGACTCATTAAAGGACGGAGTTCCCAAAACTCGTGGTATACCTTGGAACTAAAACTTCTTCATTGTAAAGTTAGCCAGGCTGAATGGAAATGACAAAGCATCCTTGTCCAACTAATAAAGTGGTTTGCCACTCTCTTCAACTGGAGTATAAATCTCGCATTCATACTATGAAGGTTTCTTTCTTTTCGGCACTGATCAATTCACAAGGAAATTTCCCCAAGCAAGTTTGTTCAGTCTTTAATTTCCTATCTCTTAAGGTATCTGGTTCACCAGATGCTGTTTACATTTCCCCTCCTCAATTTTCCATCTATTTGGAGACTAAGATCTTGATCCCACGGGTTGTTCCTTCATCATCACCCAACTGCTTTCCTCCCCTACCAGTAGTCCCATGAAGTGTTTTTCTCTCATTTTTCACCTCTTTCTCTTCACCTCCAAAAACATCTGGACTCCGTTAATCTTTCAAATTCTAGAGCAGATGTTATTCCTCCTATTTTGTTTAAGAATTGTTGGAGCTTTCTTGGCCCCATCGTCCTCAATCTTATAAATAGCAGTCTAGTACAAGAGGAGTTTCCATCATGGATGCACTCTATCATTTTCCCTCTGCTTAAAAAACATAGCCTCAACCTTACCCAGTACAAGAGCTATAAGCCCATTTCTAATCTTCCCTTCTCAACTAAGCTCCTAGAAAAGGCCATTTTAGAACAAGTTTCTAGGTTCTGGGAAGTGAACAATTCCTTCCACCCTCATCAGTCGGGATTCTGTGCTTATCATAGCACCAAGACAATGCTCATTGTCTTTCAAAATGAGTTAGTCTTGTATTTGGACAGTCTCAGGACGAACACATCATTCAGCTCAAGGTAAGTGCTGCTTTTGATGTAGTGGATCATTCTCTTCTTCTCAACTGTCTGTTTGTTTCTGAGATCAGAGATTCAGCCCTAAATTGGTTCAGATCCTATTTATCCAACCATTCTTTCCATGTTTGTGTGGATGAAGCATTTTCAGATCCTTACCCACAAATGTCAGACGTGCTCCAGAGTTCACTTTTCAATTTCTCCTAGCACAAGATCTCAATATCAGTTCATACGTTTATGCTGTTCAATTAGTCATAGCTCATGATCTTTGGGATATTACTTTTCAGCTTGACCTGACGTTGAAACTATATATAATAGCAGACTGGATCCACACCCAGAAACTTGTGTTAAATAGAAAGAAAACAGAAGCTCTGTTGTTATCTCATAGCCGCAGACTGCTATCCTTTCAGCCCCATATATCCTCCTCTCCCATCCAAGTTCAAAACTCAATTCACTCTTTGGGTGTCATATTTTATGAAAACCTCTCTTTTAAACCTCAAGTCATGAAAATTTGTGAGAAGCTTCTTTTTCTCCTTGCATCGTATAAATTCAGTCAGGCTTTATCTGGATACAAGAGCTCTGAAAATATTCATTCCCTTATTATCAATAAATTAGATTACTGTAACTCTCTTCTATCAGGTATCTCCAAATCTCAGCTCCAACTTCTTCAGGTTATCCAGAACACCGCTGTTAAATTGATTTAAAATGCCAAAAAATCTGACCATGTTACTCCTTTTCTTTTTGAACAACACTGGCTTCCTATTTCATTTCAGTTTCAATTCAAATACCTTCTTCTAACACATTGAGCCTTTATACTGGTCTTCCCTATTATCTACATGTGCAATTTACCTTCTATAATCCATCTCGCGCTCTTCACTCTGCCAATCAGAATCTTCTCGCTATTCCAACCAAAACCAACATGCACCTCAAAACTTACAGAGCTCTTGCCTTTAGGTTTACTGCACCTTCTCTTTGGAATTCCCTCCCAGTTCACCTCCACCTTGAATCATCATACACTAAATTTAATCCAGACTAAAAAGCTGGCTCTTTACTGGCGCCTTTCAAGTGTCCTGAGCCCCTTTCCCTACTTTAAATCTACATCTGGTGATTGTTATAGGTACTGTTCATTGCTAATATTGTTGTCCTACTGCATACCCTGATATGCCTTGTCTTTGTCCTTTTTTTAAAATTTTTTAATGTGTTTTTTTTTTCTCTTGCTTCCTTTATAGACTGTAAGCCACATAGATGTACCTACTTTAGCGGTATAAAAATGATGCAAATAAATAAATACATCTTTCAGTGTGACTTCAGCGTGTGCCAGAATATGTGTTGCCAGCTAGTGCTCTTTAGTAAAAGACTCCCTTAGAAATTTAACAGCAATATCCTGCATTTTGAATAACAGAAGAAAACCAACACTGCATGGTATAGAAAACATAACTTACAGCAAATGAAAGCTATATACAAAAAGATAATTTTTCCCAGCTCAGTTGACACTTAAATTGAGAATTTCTCTTTTCTGCAGCCACTGATTCATATTTCCTAGCTAAACAAACAGTATTCTACCAGAACTGCATATTCAATACCATATTGCTTTTCCTATTTAAAATGGGATGGATATTCAGAAATGTCAAGCGGCAGCTAGCCTCTGCTGCTGAACTATTAGACTAGGATATTCAATGCCAAGGCCATATTTGGGACCCAACATTGAAAATCCAGGTTGCCCAGATTGCCATGAAGCTAACCGGGCAGCAACTGAATATCACTGCTGCCCTGTTATCACTGGGTGCCCCCCACCCCCCAGAATGCCCTAATGTTAACCGGTTAGCATCGGAGTGTGCACTGAATATCCTGGCGAAGGGGATTAAAATGCTTAGTGGGTTTGCTAACTGCGTTAATCCCTTTCAATATTGCACCCAATAGATTTAACTGCCAGGGACAAGAGAAACACCCACATACTTTTCATTGAAGCTTGGGAAAAATCCTTAGGTAAATTTATTTCCAGACTTTGTCCCAAAGTGCATAATCTGAAAATTTCTCCCTAAATACCTATACTTGATTCTAAAATACATTTTGAGAAATCTGAGTACATATTCATCATTAATTTAATGTAATTCAATATTGCACTGTTCTGCTATATTGTTGTTTAAGTTCCTTGTTTTTTGCTCAACTAATGTTTAATGTAATTCAATATTGCACTGTTCTGCTATATTGTTGTTTAAGTTCCTTGTAAACCGCCCCTGATCTCTGGAAGGGGCGGTATAGAAAAGCACTCAAATAAATAAAAATAAATAAAATCATTGTCACCACTGCACCGATTTCCAGGTACACATTACAAATGAGAGAAAACTCACTTCTGCAGAATTCCTCAGCTGCATCAATGACTCCAAACATGGCAATTTTTGGCTCACAATATTAGCAAATGATATTTGCATTGGCTTGAGGGATTTATCTACTTTCTTGTGGAGATTTACTTTTGTGCAGAAGTTTGCAGAGTCTTCTGATTTTTGCAGACTAGATATCAAGGTAGCTGTAGGACAGATTCAGTTGTGATTTGTCAGAACATTTTGGGGCAATTTTCAGCCATCTATATTGTTGCAAAGTATGCAGTAACTTGGTAATTTTGTAATTTGCTGATTTTCAGAGGGAAAATATCTGCAGACTTTGCACTACCTTGGAGGAAAGGTGGGATAGGGGAGATTTGATAGGGACCTTTAAATACTTTTGAGGTACAAATACATGGGAGGGGACCTCATTCTATAGAAAGGAAGTTCTGATGTAAGAGGTCATAGATGAGGGTGAAAGAGAAGACCTAGGAGTATGAAAATGATAGTGGATGAGTGGAACATCCTCCCACTGGAGGTGGTAGAGACAGCATCTGAATTCAGGAAGCATCTAAAAAACACTGTTCTCTAAGCGAGAGGAAGGAATTGTAGAGCTGAGCAGTTGGTATGGATGAGCAGATTGGATGGGGCACATGACTTTTACCTGTCATCATTTTTCTTGTAACTGTGTATCTGTGGTATTTATGCAGGTGATGGGGTGGTGGGGCATCACCAAGTGTACATTTTAAAAGACAAAATATAAGTGTGCTTTCTCCTTCCTTCCCATGACTCAAACAGTTCCTTGGGAATGTTTCTTTAAAATCTGACTAAAAGTGTGCAAAGCCTGCGTATACTTTTAATCATTATGGAGGTAATTTTATGAAGTATTTTTAGTGTTGTATATTCCTGTATACACTTGTAAAATGCCTCTTATAAAGTGAACTCCTATGTACAAGTATGACTATGTGAAGAGACATGCACTTGTACACAACATGTATGAGGTAGGAATTTGGGCAGAGAACAGGTGAAGGCACAAAGTATGTCCACAGTTTATAAAATACACACCCATGTGTGTACTTCACTCTGAAGCTGGTGTAAATGTATGTGGCTGCTGATATTTTATAAAGGTGCAGAGGTGCCTAAGGCGGTTAACCTAGAAGCATCCCCATGTGGAAATAACGGCTTTTAAGCCTTTAGATTGCCTACATGTGCACATAATGGTTTTAGAAAAACACTGTTTATACATGGTAATCCACACCATGCAGCAATTGTAAGGAGATATTGCTAGGGTGTGGAGAGGGAGTGTTTGAGTGGATCTAAAATATCAATGTGAATTTTACAAGGGGAATACATGTGCATTTGAAAAAATCTCCATGTTAACTTTACACCTGCCCTGAGGCAAATGTTAGTGCTGCACTAAGGGGCAAAGGCAGAGGCCAGAAAAACCCTAATCACCCCCCCCCCCATCATTTCCTCCTAATCCACTGGCAACAAGCTCCTCACCCAACATCCCCCCCCCAACATCAAGATACCATCAGAACCCCCAGCATCAAGCCTTCCAATCAATCCCCCTCTAACATCAAGACACTCACCTAACCCCAGTAACATCTAGACCCCAAATGACCCCCTCTGACATCAAGACACCTGACCTTCTGAAACCCAACTGACCCTCCCGACATCAAGACACCTACTTGACTCCCTGACATCAAATCCCTCACCTAACCCCCCTGACATTGACACTCACCTGACCCCCCCCCCCAACATCAAGTCCCCCATCCACCCTTACCAGCATTGAGACACTCCCCCAATGGTACCCTCCTGGCGGATCCCTCCACCCACCATCCCTAGATCCCATCCCCAGCTCTTTTTAGAATCCTGATAGTCTAGTGTGAGCAGGAATGATCGCTAGTTCCTCCTGTTGATAGTGGCTGTGGGGTCCAAAGTGGCACCAATGACTCTTAGTGGTAATCTTGGGGCCAAGCTGCCAAATTAGAACATAGGAGAGATTGATGTCAGGCATATCATCGGGGAGCTACTAGACTCAGCCTTTGCATCTGCTCCTTCAATACGGGTGCTTAAGTGTGCCTCGGGAACCCAAAGCTATCATGAGTATGATTGACTACCAGGGACCCCAGTAAGAGTCAGGATTGAAATCAAGAGTAGGGTGGAGGATCTGCTGGAGGGATCCATCAAGAGGGTGTCCTGATGTCAGTTAGGGAGATGTCGATGCTCAGAGAGGGAATCAGGTGGGTGTCTTGATGTCAGGGGGTTGGTTGGGTAGACTGATGTTGGGGGGGATGGGTGGGGGCCTAATGTAGGGGGATCCATCAGCAGGAATTGGTGACAGGGCAGTTGTGGAGTGAAGGGAATGGATGCTGTCAAGAGCAAGAATTTTAAAAAGGTGCTTCCACGCACATTTGAGGTAAAACAGCACACTCCCCCCCCCCCCCCCTTACATGCAGCTTTTTTTTTTTTTATTAATTATATAATTAGTACAACAACCAACTATAAAGTACAAGTCAATCAAATAAGAAATGACATAGATGATTACAAAGAGTACAAGGAAGATTATAATGATACAGCCCACATCACTGGGACCTAAGTGCGATTATAAAAAGAAAAAAAAAAGAAAAGAAAACAAGGCTTTAAGAAAAGGCCTACATCTAGGGAGGCATAATTAATTATTCATCCCCTTCTACCTGAACCACGCCCTGTCTGTCAGTAATAAATTGCTCAAGATGTGCAACATCTGAAAAAACATACGTTGCACTATTATAATTCACAATACATTTACAAGGGAATCGAAGAAAGAATGTGGCACCCAACTTAAGAACACGAGGCCTTAAAGCTAAAAAAAAGCCTCCTTCTAAGTTGCGTGCTACGTGAGACATCCGGGAAAATATTAACTCTATGCCCACAAAAAACTGTTAATTTATACTTAAAGAAAGCTTTGAGTATACGCTGTTTACACTCCAAGGATCTCAATGTAACAATTAATGTAGAGCGAGAGTTAATTACCTCAGCAGAATCCTCCAGAAAAGCTGTTAAATCTGAAATGGAGGGCTCAAGCACATCAAGCTCTCCTTCAGCATTCTCATTTCATTTAAAGCGTGAAATATAATATAAATGAGACACTTCAATAGGATCAACAATAAGCAATACTTCTTTCAGGTATTTCTCAAACAAAATTTTAGGAGCAAGAAGAGAAGTATAGGGAAAATTCAGAAGTCGCAGATTATAGGCACGTAAGGAATTTTCAAAAGCTTCTAACTTAGTATGCATAATCAGGGAATCCTTAATACCGGCCACATTAGTGGATTGCATCAAGGAAAACTGTGACTCTAATCTAACGACAGTTGCATCTACCAAAGAAACTTTTTCATCTAACTGCTGAAAAGTCGAAACAGCATCTTGCGAGAAATTGCATAACGAACTTAAAGTAGAAGATAATTTAACATCAATACCCTGGAAAGTAGCCCAGAGATCCGTTAAAGTTATCTCCTTGTCAGGCAGCAAAGGTGGGAGGCCAGAAGCAACACCCTCCTTTACTAGCCGAACCGGCTGAGGCAAAGTATAGAAAAATATAGATAAATAAAGTAACCAAAACCTTAGAATCAGAAGCTATTCTTACCGAATCTAAACATTTCCCCGAAGACAACAAAGAAACTGAGACAGCTGGGCAGGAAGGTGGGGTCCGCCCTCCAGAACTGAGGGAGGCACCCTCAGGGGAAGACTGCGCTACCGGGCGAGAAAAATGCTTGTCAAGGGGGCCTACAACAGGTCCGCTATCCGCGGGCGTACCCTCCACCCGCCCCGCTTTTGCTTTCCTTTTCCCCATGCCAGAATTAACAAAGAACCAAGTAGCAAAGGACACAATACATACAGAAGCGTCTTCCACCTTAGTGACGCCGAAGGGGCGCCAAAGGGGCGTGTCCTGCCCCTTTGTACCCGCCCCTTCGGATCACGCTCCGCGGTCAAAACTACAGAAAACTATATTCAATTAGGGTCCTCGCTGGCTAGAGATGGCCCCACGCTGCCTGTCCACAGCTAAGGGGGAGGCAAGCGTCTCAGCAAGGCACCGTCAGTGGCAGTTCCCGGGGCACACGAGCAGGCCCCCTACACCTCAGACTCGATCACACCAGGTCCGTACATGCAGCTTTTTAAGCTCGCTGCTCCTGATGGAAGTGGTGCGATATTGACATGCAGTCCTGCACATCCTTACACATATTCTACAGAAGGTTGTGCGTTTGACAGAGTCTTTATAAAATACAGTAGGAATTTTCCATATTCCAACCTTGATGTCATAATTCTTCTTTCCATGTCCTATCTCCACATGTTTTTATAAAACAGACTTTAAATAGGCATGCACTCAATTGACCTCTCAACCTAGGTGACCTTATTTATTTATTTAATTAATTAACAGTTTTCATTTAGGGCAATCTAACTAGGCAATTTCTTAGGAGCCCGTTTACTAATGTATGGTAAGCTTTTGCGCATACTTTGCATTAAGAGCAAAAACCAACACACGCTAAGTGCACAGGCTGTGTAGTAACTGTCAGGGGCGTGGCCAGCATGTTGTCCACAGTTGCCAGGCAGAATAGTTCCTTACCATGCATTAAGTTCATTTGCAGTTCGCATGGGTGAACTTAACGCCTCCTTTGAGGTGATATTAAGTACACTTACTATATGTTAACTGCAAAATTGACAGTGTGCGATAAGTACAACATGTTAACTGCAATGTGCAGTCCATACCCACTCTCTGCCTTTAACGTGCTCAGTCCCTGCTCCTTTCTGCATTAAGCAGTTAACATGGGATATTTACTATGCTGGCTCTTTTTAATATGTGGTAGCCATTTCCACAGGCCGGTGCTAATGACTGCCACATGTTAAAATGCAAAAGTGCTCTTTAATAAAAGGCTCCTTTAGTTACTTGACTTAATTGCTTTGAAAGTTGTCTTTGACTGCAATAAATGGTACTCATAAAATGAGATAGTTCAGCACCATAGCGGTATGAAAGTATTGCAAATAAATAAATTATCCCCTCCACCTGTTGTATCCTTAACCTATCGCTTTACACTGCAACTGTTCCTGTGACCTTCAGGCATGCCTTGGTCACACCTCTCCTCAAAAAGCCCTCACTAGACACTGCCTGTCCTTCCAGCTATCAGCCTATCTCTCGCCTCCCCTTTGCTTCAAAACAACTTGAATGAGCAGTTCACCGCCGCTGTCTCAACTTTCTTTCCTCTCACGCCCTTCTGGATCCACTGCAGTCTAGCTTTTGTCCTCTACATTCCACAGAAATTGCTCTTGCCAAAGTCTCCAGTGACTTGTTCCTTGCCATATCCAAGGGCCTTTACTCTATCCTTATCTTTCTTTCTTGACTTTCTGTTGCCTTTGACACTGTTGATCACCACCTTCTCCTTAATAACCTGTCCTCACATGGATTTAGGGGCTCTGTTCTGTCCTGGTTTTCTTCTTATTTCTCCCATCACACTTCTAGTGTATGTTCTGGTGGATCCTCCTCTACTGCCATCCCACTTTCAGTTGGTGTACCTTGGGGCTTTGTCTTAGGACCTCTACTTTGCTCTCTCTACACTCAGTCCCTTGGTGCACTTATTTCCTCCTATGGTTTTCAGTACCATCTTTATACTGATAACTCTCAGATCTACCTCTCTATACCTGAAATCTCTCCAGGAATTTAGTCCCTGATCTCTGCCTGCTTATCCGACATTGCTGCCTGGGTGTCTTACCACCATCTGAAACTGAACGTGGCCAAAACTGAGCTCCTTATCTTTCCCCCTAAACCCACCTCCCCCTTTCTCCCTTCTCTATTTCTGTGGATGACACTACACTCCTCCCTGTTTC
Organism: Ichthyophis bannanicus; assembly: GCA_033557465.1. Lineage (NCBI taxonomy): Eukaryota > Metazoa > Chordata > Amphibia > Gymnophiona > Ichthyophiidae > Ichthyophis > Ichthyophis bannanicus. The sequence continues at coordinate 66,449,925 of CM066047.1, read as the reverse complement.
CTCTGCTTGCAACCTTAGGGTCATCTTTGACTCTACTCTGTCTTTCTCTGGGCACATCCAACAGATGGCTAAAACCTGCCGCTTCTTTCACTATAACATCAGCAAAATTCATCCCTTCCTTTCTTCTTACACTACTAAGACCCTCATCCACTCACTAGTCACCTCCTGCCTTGACAATTGTAACCTTCTTCTTGCTGGTCTCCCTCTGAATCATTTATTTTATTTATTTATTTATTTATTTGAAAAACTTTTATATACCGCCAATTCCCAAGATCAGTGGCGGTTTACATCGAACAGTGCCAAAGTACATAGAACAATATGCAACTATATATCAATACATAGAACATTAAGCAACTGTATACAGATACAATATATCTCTCTGCCCTTTAATCTGTTCAAAACTCAGCTGCACGGCTTATCTTCCACCAGTGTCGATTTACTCATGTAACCCCTCTTCTCAAGTCACTTCACTGGCTCCCTATTAGTTTCAGCATCCAATTCTGACTTCTCCTACTAACCTACAAGTGTATTCATTATGCAGCTCCTCACTAACGTTTCTCTCTTATCTCACTCTACACTCCTCCTCAGGAGCTCTGGCAGATCCCTCTTATCAGTGCCCTTCTCTGGCACTGCTAACTCCAGACGTATCTTGCTGCTTCATATACCTGGAACAAACTATCTGAGTCTGTGCGTCGGGCTCCTTCTCTAGCTGTATTTAAATCCAGGCTAAAAAACCCACCTCTTCGAGGCTGCTTTTGGATCCTGATGCTCCTCACTCTCTCATTCACTACTTATGTGTATATTACTATACTGTAGTCTCCAGTTTCACTATAGGGATCATTCTGTCCCAGATGTAGATCCTCTCTGTACGCCCGGTCTGAGCTGGACGTACAGAGGGGATCGCGATTCTGATCCCACAGGGAACGTCTAGCCCCACAGGATCAAAGTCGCGATAAGTCCTGTATGAGCAAGCCGGGACTGCGATTCAGTCCAGCCTGCACGTACAGAACTTTCCCTGCTAACTCAGTCAAGGCTTTTCAGTGGAGCCCTGGCGCCATGGCGTCATGATGTCATGGCACTGTGGTTCCATTAAAGAGCTGTGATGCCAGCCGCTGGAAACAAAAGCTTATTCCCTGCAGCCCGACCCCCTATCTGGCCTCCTAAGGCCAAGGTTGGGTTGCAGGCAATGTTCTCTACCCCCCCCCCCCATCCGCACCCCAGGTAAAAAAAAAAATGCATCCAAGGAAGTTATTCCACCTTGGAGGTGGAATAACTTCCCTGCACAAGTCGCCAGCCCTGGACGTACAGGGCCGACATTTAGAATCGACCCTGTATGTCCAGGGCTGGCGACTGCCCACTGCCCGCCCAAACTCCGTCCCCAAGACACCCCTTCCCTGCCCCTGTTTAACTTCCCCACACAACTGGCGGGGAGGTTAGTCGCGGCGGGGGAAGGCACGAATAGCAGGGATGGACGTCCAGCCCCGTTATTCGTGGCACAGAATACCCCCTATGTGTTTTGTCTTGATTAGATTGTAAGCAGGGACTGTGTCTTACATCTATACGTGCAGCGCAGTGTATGCCTTGTAGCGATATACAAATGTTTAAGAATATGATTTTCAAATATTACAACCTGTTATGGGGGGGGGGGAACCTTTTCTGAAAATAATATTCAATTGTGTGAATTGTTAAAAATACATTTTTACACGTGGGGGTAATTTTATAAAGCTTTTTCTGTGTATAAATCATTTCATAGGCAGAAAGTGTCTTTTATAAAATTGTGTGCAGGTAAACATGTATAGAGTCTGCCAGCTTCTACATGGACTGCACATAGTTGTTTCCCACATGTGTATTGTCTAAGATATGCATGTGCACACAGAGAATAAATGCACACCTGCACATCTGCTTCAGAGCAGGTGTAAATTTGTATAAGAGGATTTGTGTGCTACTGGGCTGGTTCTGCTTATTTTATATAGGTGTCTATGTTGCCTTTATAAAATAGGCAGAGTTAGGTGCCTTTTTGACATTCCACAGTAGGTGCTCTGTTATAAAATTAAGCCCATAGTATATGCATAAACAAATTGCACTGCTTATCATTGCTTCTTAATTTTTGCACTTAAAATGCAGGAGATAGGTTTCTTTTACTGGAAGAGATTCCTTTGAGAGTACATGCAAGAGTATTCACCTAGGTTACTCTGTAGAGTAAAATGCTAAATTGCCTCATTACAAATATCTATGATTATCGTTCTTTCAAGACAAGGTACTTCATATCCAAATCTGCACTGAAATGAACTATTTTGGATGAGCTATGTTCTCACAATGTTTGCTAATGTTCTGATGATATCAGCAGGTTACAGAAACATTACTGTGTGCCTGTGTTCACTGTATTATTTAAGCAAAGGAAACTGTGGCAGATTTTTGAATTAACAAACTGGCTTATTTGGATTATTTTCCATAAAATGATAAGCAGATAGAAGATGAAATTATTTTGAATGGGTTGGAGTAGTCTTTTATATTTTTATACCCCTGCCTCACAATGAAATGGTGCTACCCCTAACTGACTATTCAGGAGGTGGTGAGTGGAAAGCAGTTATTTTCAGATAGCGCTGTCTAATTCTAATTCTAACATGTATTTGTATACTGCTGCAATTCCAAGCCTTGTGGTTCAATGTGGTTTTCATTTTAGAGAAAAAAATAAAACAAAAAGAGGACCACAGAACACAAGTCAAAAATCCATTAAGAATCAGAAAGCCATGATTTCAGGTTTTTGTGAAAGTGTGTAGTAGACGGGGAATTCTTGATCCTCATAGATAATTGCAACCAAAATTCCACCGCCTTATAAGAGATCGGGGGATCACTCTGAACCATGTTTAGCGGGTCTGAATGTCCGATCCGGACGTCCAGACTCACCAAACGTCTGGATTGCTATGCAGGAAACAGGGCTCCCCACACATAGAACAGGGTTGGGCAGGAGAGGGCAGGCCAGAAGTGGAGCGGGCAGTGGGCAGCACCATGACCCCAGACGTACAAGTGGAATAAGTCCCCCTGAACATTGGGGGATGCCAGAGCTGGGACGCGAAAAACAGGTAAGGGTGTGCATGGGGTGCCCCGCAGCCCGATCCTGGCCATGGAAGGCCTGATCAGGGGTCGGGCTGAGGAGCCAGGCTGAGCCAGCCGGGGATGTGGCTGGACATCCAGGATGGCTGAATCAGGGCATGTCCTGGACGTCCAGCCACTATGCCATGATTCTGCTGCCGGGGGGATGCACAGGTTTGAATTGCCCCCCTTAGGAATAATTTATTTATTTAACATTTCTTATATACTGCCTTTCATGATATCATGAAATTACCTTGATTTTAAACTAATACCCTTATACGGGGGAAATAAAAGGACACAACATGATTGCAGATGTTTTGACTTGCTTGCTATTAGAGGCAAAAGCAAAGAGGAAAACCATTTAGGTACATAACATTGAAAAATTATATAAAAATATATGAAATTTGAAACGCACGTGTTTTGTGACCTTAAGCCAATGCAAATCATTAAGTAAAGGAGTTACTGCTGTGTCTCTAGAGGCTCCAAAAATAATCCATGCTGTACTTTTTTGGCATAATTATAAATGCCTCATCTGATGTTGTGAGCAATTCAGAAACAGCATATTGCCATAGTCTGAATAGGCCAAGATAGTGCTTTGCACTAAAAGCCAAAAATGAGCAAAAGAAAAATATGCTTTAAGTCTACATAATTGGCGTAATTTAAGAAATGATTTTGCTACCACTGAATTTATATGTAGCTCAAATGACAAGTTGTCATCAATTAAAATCCCTAAAACATGGAAAACTGGGTCATCTTGAAGATGTAACTGAAGCAATGCCTCCGCCAAAGAACTCGGTAGTTGTTTGGCATTATTAAAACAAAGAACTTTTATCTTTGAAGCATTCAATTTTAAACGTAATCCTCTTGCCCCTGTTTATATCTATCATTCTGGTAGTAAACATTAAGGGGCCTAGTTGCTAACTTATGCTAAGAGTATGCACTTTACAGGTGGTAACAGCTATACTTACGACTCATTAAGTCCAAAATCTTTGCATTAACTGTTGGGGCATTCGTAGCAGTTTGGAGAAGGCAGCCATGCAGTTAGCACAGAGTAATGTTCGTTACCACACTTTAGCAGCATGGCTGATGACACAGAAGGTGCTTAGCTACCTCTACCACATTATCTGCCACACTGGCAATTAATGTGCGGTAATGATCTCTTCGTTTAACTGCAAGCAGCTGTCCCCTGCCCGTACCATGTTCCCTAATTGTAATTCCTACATTAGGTATTTAATGTATCAATTAACCCAGGTCAGGAGTTAATATGGCACTGTGTTAACTGTTAGCACATGTTAAAGGCTATGTTATTTATCAGCCCCTAAGATTGGCACATGCATGTTTTTCAGTAGTGTATACTTTAATATTTACATTTATTTTTTTTTTGAGTATTAACCGGTTTTTAAGACCACATTTTTAAGTTTTATTCAACCCTCATTGACCTTTATCCTAGTTGATTGGCTACATGAATTGTAGCAAGGTCTTATAGACAATTTTACATCCACTGTGTTATATAAGATCATAAGATTTACTACTTCTACTACTACTACTATCATTTGTATAATACTACAAGGCATGTACAGCGTACATATAGATGTAAGACACAGTCCCTGCTCTTCAGAGCTTACTAATCTAATCAAGGCAGAACACATAGCCAACGTGGGGACTAGAGTATGGTAAAATACACATAACTGGTGGACAAGAGAGTGAGGAGCATCAGGATCCAAAAGCGCCTTCAGAGAGGTGGATTTTTAGCCTGGATTTGAATAGGGCTAGAGAAGAAGCCTGACTCACAGAGTCAGGTAGTTTGTTCCAGGCGTATGGAGCAGAAAGATGAAATGAATGAAGTCTGGAGTTGGTGGTCGCAGAGAAGGGCACAGATAAAAGGGATCTGCCAGAGGAGTGGAATTCCCGAGAAGAAGTGTAGAGTGGGATAAGAGAGGAAAGGTAGCGAGAAGCAGCACAATGAATGTACTTGTAGGTCAGTAGGAGAAGTCAGAATTGGATGCTGAAACTAATAGGGAGCCAGTGAAGTGACTTGAGAAGAGGGGTTACATGAGTAAATCGACACTGGTGGAAGATAAGCCATGCAGCTGAGTTTTGAACAGATTAAAGGGCAGAGAGATATATTGTATCTGTATATAGTTGCTTAATGTTCTATGTATTGATATATAGGTCAGTAGGAGAAGTTTGAACTAGATGAGGGAGCCAGTGAAGTGACTTGAGAAGAGGGGTTATATAAGCATAGCGACACTGGTGGAATAGAAGCTGTGCAGCTAAATTTTGAACAAAGTGAAGGGGAGAGAGATGATTCAGAGGGAGACCAGTGATGAGCAGGATACAATAGTCAAGGTGGGAGGTGACTAGTGAATGGATAAGGGTCTTAGTAGTGTGAGTAGAAAGAGAGAGGTGAATTTTGATGACGTTATGGAGAAAGAAGCTAACCAGTAACAAAAAAAGAAAAAAACTCCTCCAATTTAAATAGCAGAAACCTTTTATCCAAAAACTTAAGGACTTCAAATCAAGATTGTCCAGCAATCAAGCCCAAAAGAAATTTTTTGGCTATCGGGCCAGCTCGGTATTAAATCATCATCGGTCCAGAGGAATAGGAATTGTAAGAATAATGCATGCACAAATCCATTTAGAGCCAAAATGCTAAAAACATTTTTGTTTATGGATTACTATGGTTTTTCTTAGTGAATTATTCTGTTGTTTTCTAATTTTTATTTGTTAATGTCTTTCCCTTTTAATTTTCCAACTTTTTACCAAATGTTTAATATTACTATTTATTTTTATTGTAAACCACTTTGATTGAAGGATAAGGTGGTATATAAATATGGACAAATAAAGAAATAAAATACATAAATTCACAGCAAATACTATATACTATATAAATCTTAATACAAACACACAGCAAGTTACAGCTCAAGCCATTTTTTAAGATAGCCAACCACAAGCCTCTCTTGCTAAACATTTTTATAGTGTTTGTTGTTTGAGAGTTGATGAGATGTGATCGAATGGACCCCAGCAAAAGAGGCGTGAAGGTCAGCAGGTGATGGTCAGATAAGGGAAGAACTGAGATGGAGAAGTTTGAGGGTGAGCAGTTAGAGAAGAAGGCGAGGTCAAGACAGTGGCCATGCTTGTGAGTAGGAGTGATAGAGCACAACTGGAGGTTCAATGAGGAGGTTAGAGAAAGGAGCTTTATGACATAAGCTCAGAAGGGTCATCAAGATGGATGTTAAAATCCCCAAGAATAAGGGAAGGGGAATATTTATTTATTTATTTATTTATTAGCTTTATCATTTCAATCAAAGCAGTTTACATTGTAACTTAAACTTGGTAATGTACATTAAACAGGGACATTGACAACTTGGATTTTTCTGAGCAATGGAGGGTTAAGTGACTTGCCCAAGGCCACAAGGAGTGCTAGTGGGAATTGAAACGTAGTCTCTTGGTTCCCAAGCCAGTACTCTAACCATTAGGCTACTCCTCCACTCCAAAAAAAATGTGCATCTAGAAAGGAGGATAACCAGGAGTCAAAGTCTTTGAGCAAGGTAGAGGTAGACATATTGGGGGCTTGATAAATGACAACTACTTGGAGAAGTAGTGGAATAACTAGGTGGATGGGGTGGACTTCAAAGGAAGCAAAGGAATTAGATGGAGGCAGAAGGAAGGGCTGAAATTGGCAGGACTGAGAGAGTAGAAACCCAACACTGCTACCACAGCCAATGGACTGAGGTGTATGGGAAAATAGGTAGCCTCCATGACAGAGGGCATGGACTAAAGCCATCTTCAGGGACAAGCCCAGTAAGAGCCAGAAGATGCAGAGTATTAGAGATAAAGAGGTCATAAATGAAGGCAAGTTTATTGGGGACAGAATATACATGCCACAAGGAGCATGAAAAAGGGAGAGAAGAGGGAGAAAGATTTACCATACTGGGTCAGGCCAAAGGCCCATCAAGTCCAGTGTCCTGTATCCACCAGTGGCCAATTCAGGTCACAAGTATCTGTTACATTCTCAAAAACGTACACATATTCCATGTTGCTTATCCCAGGGGTAAGCAGTAGATTTTCTCAGTCCACTTTAATAATGGTTTATGGACTTTTCCTCCAGGAACTCAACTACATCCTCCAGGAACATCTTTTACTACATACTCCATCAATGAATTCCAGAGTTTGATTATACATTGAATAAAAAAATATTTTCTTCAATTGTGCTCTCCCGACTGACTGCTTGCCTCCCTTTTTGCCTGCCAGGTTACTTCTGCCAAGCCAAGCCTCCTCCCGCCTTCCCAGAAGTGACATGGCTGTGTGAAATGCAGCTGCATTCCAATCCAGGTAGTGTGGGCTACAAAAGCAAGATACCAGCGATGTTGCTCCCCGGGCAGCGAGCGCCATGGGTGTGCACCCAAGGAACAGGATGTGCTCCTTGGGCATGCTCCTTCGGGCGACCCCATGGGTAATGTCCAGCACCGCTTGTCTCACATTCTCCTTCTGTAGGTCACTCTGCCTCTGTCTTACAGCACATTCCTCGGTTAAGCACCGTAAATCTTCATACGTGCTTCCCTGTTTTGTATTCTACCTCTGCTTCGTCTCTCTTCTCTGTTTAATGGAATCCATCCCTGGGCACTGGGGGTGATGTCCTCCACAGCTACCCCCCCCCCCCCCCCGCCCGGGTCATTTTTCTCATTTCCCTACCAACCTGCTGCCTTGCTGAATGCCCACCTTCTCCGTTCTCCTCCAGCCACCCGATCCTCCAGCTTTGTTCCTCAGTATTGCTCTGCTCAACTGTAGGTCTTTACGTGCTAAATCCCTCCTTGTATAGGATCTCCTATACAATATTCTCTTGACCTCTTCCTCACCGAAACTTGGCTGCAGGAGGGGGAGGATCCTCTACTCAATCGCTGCCTCCCCCCTGACTTCTCAGCCCTCTCTACCCCTCAGGTAGCCCGGAATGGAGGGAGTGTAGCGAGATTACACTGCTCCTCTCTCCCCATCTCTCAAATTCATTCCCCAGCTCTTCATTTATCCAGAATCTCTCTTCATTCACCTGGACACTACCCCAGCACTCCACTTTCTCCTCCTATACATCCCACCCTCTCTCCGCCCCGATCTCTGGGACTCTCTCTGAAATCTCTCTCTCACACCCCTATCTGTTGATCCTCGGAGATTTCAGTATCCACCTGGACTCCACACCAAGGCCCAGGGACGTACTCTTCTTGCCCTCCTTGATGATCTCTCCCTTTGCCAGCATGTCCACTGTCCTACTCACACCGCTGGCCATATGCTCAACCTGATTTTGACCTCATCTGCCTCCCTATTTGTATCTTCTGTATCTTCTGCTGTCCCTCTCCCCTGGTCTGATCACTTTTGTGTGCTCTTCTCATTACAGTCCCTTGCTCTGGTCCTGGCCTTGTCACCCTCTTCTGCCTCCAATCCACCTTGTTTCCACCATCACATCACTTCCTCTACTCTCCAGCAATTCCCTTCCTTTGACACTTTATTTCTCCTTCCCCTTGCCTCCCTCGATCGTCAAACCCATACTTGGAATGAAACCCTCACTTCCACCCTTGATCAAGTGGCTTCCTCTGTCCTGTTCCATTCAGACGATCGTGGCCCCACACCCCATAGTACCATTCTGGCCTCCGTCTTCTCTGCACACAACTTTGGCATGCTAAGCAACATTTATGGAAGCACCCTTCCATGGACTCTCAATCACATTTTCAGCTATGTAACTCTCACTACCAATCTTCTGTTCATTGCTTACCGCTAAACAATCCTACTTTTCTAACCTCATTTCCTCTTCCTCCAATTCCTCCCGGCAACTCTACTCTGTTCTCTGTACACTTTCTGCTCCCCACACTTCAATCACTTCTGCCTCCTCTCCTGCCCTCCCAGATCCAGCCCAGCTGGCCACTTTCTTTTCTAATAAGATCAATCAGCTTCATACCACGTTTTCCTCTTGCCCGCTTTTTCTCTCCCCAAACCTTCCCCCTCCCTCACCCTTCCCTGATTCACCCTCCTCATTGACATCATCCCTATCCTATACCTGATCTTCCTTCCACCCAATTACCTCTTCCGAATTGTCTAGGGCCATCTTCATTTCTCACAGGACCACTTGTGTTCTTAATCCCATTCCTTCCCGCTGGCTGCTTGAACTATCTCTTGTTCTCCTGCCACTTATCCTCTGTATTTTTAATTCTAGCCTTGTCCACTGGAAACATGCCAATGTTTGCCCAGTCCTTAAGAAACCTTCCCTCGAGCCCTCTGTTTTATACCACTGGCATCCTGTCTCTAACCTTCCTTTCTTGTCTAAGGCTCTTGAAAAAGTGGTGCTTCCCCATCTCTCTCATCACCTCGATTCTATTCATGCTCTGCACCCCTGCCAATCTGGTTTTAGGCCCAGCCACAGCATTGAGATAATCCTCCTTTCTCTTCTGAATGAATTACATGTTGCGCACGACCTTGAGGATTTCTCTCTTGCTGTCTCTCTTGATCTGTCTTAAGCATTTGACCTGGTCGACCATACCACCTTACTTTCTCGGCTCTATGTCTCTGGTCTTTGGGGAACTGTCCTACATTGGTTCCACTCTTTTATCACTACTCAATCTTTTACCATCCAAGCAGGCACATCCACCTCCTCTCCTACTGTCTTCTGTGGGGTCCCCCGGGACTCTGTTCTCTCCAATCTTTTCCTGGCCCCTCTTACCCTCATCATGCAGCAATACACCATATCTGCTTATTATGCAGATGATATAATTATTCTTTTCCACTCTAGCCCTATTTCCATAGATATGACTCCACTGAACTCCTGGATTTTCTCATATTTCCTTCTGGCTCTCTGCCAACTACCTACACCTCAACCCTGCTAAGTCTGCTGTAATATAGTTCACCTTTGGTGCCCCAGCTCCCCTCTTGCCCCCACTCTTACATGCACTCCTGTTCTGTTGGTCTCCTCGCTCCAGTACCTAGGTGTCATCCTTGATTCCTCACTCTCCTTCCATGACCATCTCTCAATCCTTGTTCGCTGCTCCTTTTTTTCGCTGTGCCAGATCCATGCAATTTGATCCTTTCTATCGTTCTCATCTCTGACCAAGCTCCTTTTGACACTAGTCATTTCAAGACTTGCTTATTGCAACATTGCCCTGGCTGGCTTACCTCAGTACCAACTTCAACATCTACAGCTCCTCCAAAATACTGCGGCCCACACCCTTACTCACTCTTCCCATTCTGAGCACATCACTCCACTTCTTAAGCGCCTTCATTGGCTTCCACTTTCCTTCAGAATTGAATACAAATTCCTGATCTTTGTGCACAAAGTTATCCATACATCTACCCCGCAATACTTAACCGACCTTATCCGTCTTCATGTTCCCCCTGGTTACTCCTCTCTGAGCACGTCAACCGTCTATTCTTCCCACCTGTCTCAGGCTCACTTCAAATGCACCTGCACCTCCGCGTTCTATTTCCTCAGTCCTGCACTTTGGAACTCCCTTCCCCGCACTCTCCACCTAGAGTCCTCCCTCCAAAGATTCAAAACTTTACTAAAGACTCACCTGCCTGGCATTCGACCTTCCACTTTCCTAAACTTGACTGCCCTGACCAGTTCACTTGTCCCCTCCCTCCCCCCCCCAACTACTTTGCCCTCTCTGTCTTCCCTCGTCCACTACTTCTCTTCTGTCCTATCGACTAATGGCATTCTTTTCTTCTTTTCTGGCTCTTTCTCAGTGTTTTATTCTTGTAAACTGCCCTGATGCTATTGCGAGGGCAGTATGTCAAATGCAAATAAAGATAAAATCTTAAATGTGCTACATTGTAGCTTCATTGTGTGTCTCCTAATCTTTATACTATAATCGATCTGTGTTTACCTGTTCTACTACACTCGTTATTTTATTGACGTATATCATATCTCCCCTCAGCCATCTCTTTTCCAAGCTGAAGAGCCCTAACCTTTTAAGCCTTTCCTAGTAAAGGTATCTTTCCATCCCTTTTATCATTTTGGCCACTCTTCTCTGTACCTTTTCTAATTCTAACGTTTTCTTGGGGACATGTACATTTGCCAATGGTGTCTGCTCAAAGAGGTGCTGGTAGTACAAATCTAAAGTTGTAGTTAAGGGGTAAAGATTATTATACACTTATTCAAGGCCTAGAACCTTCACTACCTTAATCTGGTTTTGTCTGCAATACTCAGTCTATGGATTTGATGTATGCAAACTTGAGATTGAAATTTTCCAGTAGAAATTTATTAGCCAGCTTTGAGTAATAAAAATAGCTACATACTAGGTTGTATTTCTTTTCAGGCCTGACATATATTTGTAAGGCCCATAAACCCTTTTTTTCACATTTTAGACCCACTTCACTCAAAATCATTTCACATTTTTCAGCTTCATTACCAAATGCATAAGCCAAATTGCTGTTTTCGTAATATACAGAGCTGTTCCATTGATGTCACCAACATCTAGAATTGAACAGAGGAAATATACTAAGCTTTCTCTAAAGTCAGCTTGAACTAAGAGCTGAAAGCTAAAAATACTGGCTTACACTTCAGTGACCATATTGCCTAATTTAAATATGATTCAAACCACTTGTATAGTTCAACTCCATAAGAAGCATTGAAAAAGTGTAGTATTCTTAAGCTGCTACTGTAAAACTCTACAAGACATGTTAGCACCAAAATAAAGTCTGTTATATCTGCAGACTTGAAGAGAAATAGAAACCTAATTAGGAAAACCAAAGCAACTGAGAAAGGAACATCTTTATTTGATAATTGTGCCCAGAGACATGGAAACTGTTAAGGCATTTCTCAATAGCTAATTAAAAAGGGCACTACAAACAGATGATAAGCAGCATGCAACACACATGAAAACATCTTCACTACAGACTTGATTTAGTAATCTGTTGGATTTGATCAAGAAATAACACCTTCATGTACTTAACAGGATGTTGGCTACATGTAAAAACTATCTGCATGCTTTTACCTGCTGCAGAATAGTTGCATTAGGAGATAGAGCTCTTGATAATCAAGAACCAATTTTCAGAGACAACAAGCAGCAGATACTAACATCAACCATTCAAGAATAGCTTGATCCATGATGTGGCCTCACATTTCACCCTGCCCCAGGTGCAGCATTGTGAAACCACAGGTTGGGCTTCAAGTCCAGACAACTGTTAATACCATTAGACTGGTATGCAGTGAAATGGAGGAACTCACACACAAGTGGAATGATATGAAGTCTGTCAGACGGCTGCCTGGGTGAGAATCTTCACAGTCTTGTCAAGTGCATATATCTATATGATTTTGCAAGGTATTGTGGGCAATGTAGTTCATGCACACCAGACACAGCTGCTGACAATAATTTAGTTGTGCTCTTAGGTAAAGCCAATAAGATATTTATTTATGGGGTTATTTCTCCCAACACAGATATGCTTGGTAGCACATAAATTAGGTTACTTGCTGTCAGTGTTAACTTGGAAAAACAAAGTTAAAATCAGGAACAAATGAAAAGCCACAAAGCAAGAAACAAACTGTTCTTTTCAGGTTAACTTCTGATTACTTCCCACATAGATACAGAAGTGATTCTCTCCTAGCTCACAAGCAATTAGGTAAGGCTTAATTGCTAGCAGTTACCAGCTGAAACCCCTTAGCTGGCTTGCCTTCCACTGTGTGGGTCAAATCCTGCTTCAGGAGCTTTTCTGAGTAGATTAAAGAACAAATTTGTATTTCTTTGTGATGGTTGCTGTACTTTATAACAGAAAGTTACCAACGGAGTTTAGATAGAGAGCAGTCCATATAAACAGGATCCTCATCTGCTATTATTCCCCCTTGTTCAACAAGCATGGGTTCAATATCATGGATTGGCACAGATGAATCTCTCAATGGAGCATTTTCAGGAGAATACTTGTTTCCCTGCTGTCTTTCAAGGTTATAGCTAGGGCATAGATCAGTGTTCATACCTGAGCTTCCATTGCTGCTAGAGTTCCTCTCTATATAGCCTGGCCAGTATGTAGTCCAGTTCTTATGTCCAGCCTTCCAATCCAGATCCCTGGACACTGGATCTCTCTTCACATACCTTCTGGCACGGGTCTTAGGGTCCCTTCCACGTGCAGCCGTCTCCCTCACAGGTAGCCTCTGGTGATTCCTAGCTCTGCAGCACCATTCCTCTGGCTTTCCCCAGTCCAATGGTGTATGCTGGCCCTTGGAATACCTCCCAGTATACGTACTGCTTTGGACTCTTCTAGACCTCTCAAAGGCTTTTCTCTTCCTTCTTCCAAAGGGTCTCTTTCCCTCTCTGTCCATCCGGTTTGGCTTCTGCTTCTGATGATCCTTCAGATGAAACTGATGATCAAACTCAAGCTGATTCTCAGGATACTGAGGACAATTCTCTGGATATCCAAGGTGATCATGAAGATGGTCATCTGTAGAATAAACTCTACTCTTATTCTGCTTAGATGAGTGTTCCTCCCTAACACAGCGCAGCTGTGCTGAATCAGGCCCTGCCCTTTGAGATGAGTGCTTAGGGATTACCTCATAGCCCTCCTGATTGAACACACGTTTCCTCACTTCAGCTCCTCTAATGGCTGTTGGAAACCTGGTGCATTCTGGGACTGGTAGTCTTTTATGGCAAAATTCTGTTTTCATATTTCTACCAGAACTGACAGGTTGCTTGTTCAGAGTCACTTCACCTTTTCTATAGCTCCTTCCTGAGCTATGATAAGCTTCTTTATCACAAGTCACAGTTGGTAGGTAAGGTAGGCAGATTGAGGACCGTACCAGAAGCACCAGAGGTGGACAACGATCACAGAACCACTAGCATTTCCATAGAGAAGGATTGCTTCCCACATCATTGTTCAAGAGACTTTCAGAAACTGGAAGCAAAATTCAAATGTCATTCTGGTAAGAGACAAACATTTCTAGAACAATGCACATTTCTCTCATAAGAATAATTTCTAACAACTTTACCAAAGCCGCACACAAACCTGCAACGCATGGATCAGAAGGAATGACTATGTAACACATGGTACTGAGATGTCATGCTTTGCAGGACAGAATGCTTTAGAAAAAAAAAACAGTATTGTAGAACACATGATATATATTCACACTTAAAATCAAAGATCACATTTAATCGTAACATACCAGGCCCCTTTCCTATGTAGGCATATCCTTCTGATGAACCATAGGGCTCAAGTCAGTTTCTTCTTTGTTTCCCATATGAAAATTCACACTCTCCAGAGAGTAATAGGATATCCTGTAGCTTTTGTGGGGGTAATAATTTCAAATAGTGTGAGATACATTGTAGGTGATACAGATAAAGTTGCATTAAGATACTGAAGATTTAGCTTATAATGTATTTAAGATGATACCTAATAGAAGGTTGTTATATACCACAGAAGTCCAGAAGAAGTAAGTTATGTCTAACGTGTGTTACTTTTGAGGTCACACTGATATTCAGGGCAGTGACACAGAAGGGGTTACTCCAAAGGAGTGTGAGATTACTGTATACATCAATGTGGTCAATGAAAGTTTTGTATGATCTTCTAATTACTTTCGTCATTGCCTGGTAAACCATTATTTACCTGCACCCTAAACTGGCTTCATCTCCTTTACTGCCTAGGCAAGTCAGGAAAAGGTTATGGATGTGTGCCCACAGAGAATCCCCACCCCAAATACTGTCCTTGCAAATGGTAGAGGAGGAAGTGGAACCTTGACACACCTCTGGTGAGTCAAGGGCTCCTTCTTTGGCCACATTGCAGATTTTTTTTTTCAACATCTCCTGAGTTTAGATAAATGGGGAAAAGGAAGGGAGGCTCAATGTGTAGTTGAGTTGCATTCTAATTGTGAGCTGCACAGTCTGCTGTTGAAACCATGTGCATATGTGTGAGGTACATTTAACAAGGCATGAGGGAACTGTATGATAGACATTTCACAGGCACACAGGAAATGTGGTGGAATGGAATGGCAGTAGTCTGTCATAGGCTGTCATTCTGCAGAGTGTCAGTGGAGAATCTGCTTGCAGTCAATGCCAATGGAGCCATGCTATGAGTTCTTTCTTTTGGTTTCCTAGGAAATGGGATCTCTCAGGTTCCGGGGTTGCCAGTGACAAAGAATTTGTCTTTAAGACCCTATCATATCTCCCCTCAGCCATCTGCTTTCCAGGTTGAAAAGCCCTAACCTTTTAAGGCTCTCCTAATTGGGGAATCTTTCCATCCCCTTTAGCATTTTGGTGGCTTTTCTCTGTACCTTTTCTAATTCTGCTATATCCTTTTTAAGATACAATATCCAAAATTGCACACAATATTCAAGGTGCAGTTGCACCATGAAACGATACAGAGGCATTATAATATCCTTTGTTTTATTCTCCAATCTTTTCCTTATGATTCCTAGCATCCTTTTGCCTTCTTGGCTGTTGCTGCACACTGGGCAGAGGATTTCAACGTATTATTTACGATGACACCTAAATCTTTTTCCTGGGTGGTGGTTCCTAAAGTGGAACCTTGCATCGTGTAGCCAAAGTTTGGTTTGTTCTTTCCTATGTGCATAACTTTGAACTTGTCCACATTAAATTTCATCTGCCTTTTGAATTTATTAAGGTCTTCCAATTTATGAAGGACCTCTTGCAATTTTTCACAATCCTCTTGGATTTTTACAACTTTGAATAATTTTCTGTCTTCTGCAAATTTGACTACCTCACTTGTTATTTCCATTTCCAGTTCATTTGCAAATATGTTAAAAAGTAGCAGGCCCAGCACAGATCCCTGGGGTACTCCACTATTCACCTTTCTCCATTGGGAAAATTGGCCATTCAGCCCTACCCTCTGCTTTCTATATTTTAACCAGTACCTGATCCACAATAATACAGTGCCTCCTATCCCATGACTTTTTAACTTTGCCAAGAGTCTCTCATGAGGGACCTTGTCAAAGGCTTTCTGAAAATCCAGATACACTATATCGACTGGCTCATCTTTGTCTACATGTTTGTTCACATCTTCAAAAAAAATATAACAGATTAATAAGACAAGATCTTATTTGGCTAAAGCCATGTTGGCTGTCTCCCATTAAGCCATGACTATCTACACTTTCAGTAATTTTGTTCTTTATATTGGTTTTCCACCATTTTCCCCGATGCTGATGTCAGGATCATCGGCCTGTAGTTTCCTGTATCACCACTGGAACCCTTTTTAAAAATTGGTGTTACATTGGCCATTCGCCTATCTTCAAGTACTACAGATGATATTAATGATAGTTTACAGATTACTAATAGTAGGTCTGCAGTCTCATATTTCAGTTCTTTCAACATCCTTGGGTGTATACCATCCAGTCCAAGTGATTTGCTACTCTTTAGTTTATCAAAAGGTTGTAATGTATCTTCTTGGTTTATCAATATTTCTTTCAATTCTTATGATGCATCGCCTTTAAATACAATTTCAGTCATGGGTAACTTCCCTACATCTTCTTCAGTAAAGACCAAAGCAAAGAATTCATTCGGTCTCTCTGCTATTGCCTTGCCTCTCTTAGTGCTCCTTTTACCTCTCTATTACCTAATGGTCCAATTCGCTGTCTCACAGGTTTTTTTGCTACAAACGTACTTGAAAAAGTCTTTATTATGCATTTTTGCTTCAACAGCAAGCTTCTTCTCAAATTCTCTCTTTGCCTGCCTTATCAATACCTTGCATCTAACTTGCCAGTGCTTATGTTTTCAGTTTTTGTCATTTGGCTTCTTTTTCCATTTCCTAACAGATGCTTTTCTAACTACAACAATCTCTCTGACCTCCTCTTTAAATGATGCTGATTTTTTTTGCTTCCTCCGATCTTTCTTAAAGCATGGCATACAGCTGGTCTGGGCTTCCAAGATAGTATTTTTAAATAACGCTCATGCTTGATGTAAATCTTTAACCTTTGCAGCTGCTCCTTTTAGTTTTCTCTTGACTATTTTTCTAATTTTATCATAGTCTCCCTTTTGAAAGTTAAAAGGCAGTATTGTGGATTTTTTTGCTGTCCTTCCTCCATTTATGAAATCAAATCCGACCATGCTATGATCACTATTGTCAAGTGGCCCAAACACCCTTATCTCTTGCACCAGATCTTGTGTACCACTAAGGACTAGGTCCAAAATGGCTTCCTCACTTGTCGTTTCATGAACCAGCTGCTCCAAGAAGCAGTCATTTATTTCATCTAGAAAATTTATCTCTCTAGCATGTCCTGCCATGACACCAACCCAGTCGATATTTGGGTAATTGAAATCCCCCATTATTAGTACTGTATTGTAACTTTTGTTAGCTCCCCTGATTTCTTTGAGAATTTCATCATCCATTTGTTCATTCTGGCTAGGTGGTTGGTAGTACACCGTTACTGCCATCGTCTTCCTCTTTTTACATGGAATTTCAATCCAGAGAGATTCTAGCGTGTATTTTGTTTCCTGCAACACTTTAATCCTGTGTGACTCAATGCCTTCTCTAACATAGAGCGCAACTCCTCCACCAATTTGATCTACTGTATCATTGCAATATAATTTGTACCCAGGTATCACAGTGTCCCATTGGTTGTTCTCCTTCCACCAGGTCTCTGTGATACTAATCATATCTAACCTCTCACTTAGTTACTGCTATATATTCTAACTCTCCCATCTTATTTTTTAGACTTCTAGTATACAAGTATTTTAGACGTTGTATTTTATTCATATTAATCTGGTTATCGGTAGGCAGGGGTAGTTTGGAATCTTTAAGCTCTGTCTGTTCTCTACTCAAGGGCATTTGGGGTACTTTTGTCTTTATTGGAACCTCTCTGTTGATATGCCATAACTTCATTCTTTTGCTACTATCCTTCAAGGATACATCGTTCCGAACCATGCACTCTTGGGCAACTGTCGGCTTTCACCTATTATCTGGTTTAAAAACTGCTCTATCTGTCCATGCTATATCCAAAGTTACCAGACAAAAACCATTAGTTAACCCTTTCAAAAACTTTTTCAATTGTTTTTGTTGGACGAAACCAGTAGAGGATAGAGTGAGTCTCATCCCCATATAACGGTTGTGCCCATTTTAATCAATATAGGTTCTTAGGGGTATGTTTATTAAACTACGGTAACGTTAATATGCGGTAGGTAACATTAATGCATGGTAGGTAACGTTAACGCAGGTTATGTAATGTTAACGAGCAGTAACGTAACGTTAACGCGCAGTAACGTTACAACCTGCGCGGAAGCGTTCCGCGGCATGGTAGACACCGCAGAGGGAGGAGAGAGGGCGGAGAGCTGGGGTCATTGGGCAGGGAGTGGGCATGGAGAGGCTCCCTGCACACTAACGCGCTGAACTGAAGGGCTGAATCCTACCGCGAATGAAAACCTGCCGTTAGATGCACATTTGCAGTAGAGAGAAACCATTTAAGTGTCAGTAATGTAGGGCATAGGCAGGGAGCCCGAGAAAGGTGATAGTAGTGTTCCATCTGCAGCAACAGCATAGTGGCAATGTACGAAAGGCCACTATGGCGATGGTGCAAATGGGGCATGGGGGAATGCAGGCGGGACATGCATTGGGGGCAACTGGGGCACGGGGTGGACTAGGCGGTTGCCTAGGTGGCACATAGGAATGCAGAAAATGGACACCAGGAAGATAGCAACAGACCAAGGTCAAACATGCCCATGAGTCTGTGTCCCCCAGTGTCCCATCCATGGGACATTACCCAGCAGGAACCCCAAGGGGCACATAACATTGGCAGGCAGTGCTGGGGGAAGCGTGGACAGCTATGTAGGCACCCCTACCCCAGAACCCACACCTTAGGCAGCCACCTACCTGCCCCCTGGATGGCTTAGGACTGCACACCACCGGCACCGACAGCATATGGTCATGGCGGCATGGCAGGTGGGGGTGTTTGTGCTGGTGGGAGTAGTGGCATCCACCTGCAGAGGACCTAGCCCATGCCCTGTATGAGTATGTGATGTGCAGTGCAACAAAAGAGGTCTGGCTGCGGAACGTTAGGGTAGCCCCATGGACCACTATTCTGCTGTAGCAACAGTGTGGTGCAATACACTCAGCCAGTATGTCCAAGAGCAAAAGGTTCAAGTCCCATCTGTGGAACCTGCAGAGCATCACCCCATAGTTTTATCCCACAATGCAGCCACAACAACAACATGTGCAAACCCCAATGCAGCGGTGCACAGGGGTACAAACACCCACTCACACGGGCTCCACTATCCACAGCCTCATGGAGTGTCAGGCTGTTGGCCCCAGCACGGAGCTGCAGTTATCACCAGAGCACTACTACTACCCCCTGCACAGTTTAGCAATGTCGGCACTGTGCTCAGGACCAGTGTGGTGAACAGGGTTGTCAACCACCTCTATCTCTGCACAATGCTGAGATAGGTGTGGGAGTGTGTGTATGTCTATCCATTATTTTTTGTCTGCCAACACCTTACTGAGCCCACATTGCTCACACTGTTTCCAGCGTTAGCCTGCAAATGTGCATAATGAGGAGCAAGGTATTGTGGGTATGGCCCAGACAGGACGGATTGGCCAGGATGCATCTGCACAGGGTGGAGGGCAATGGCTGGGACACTGTAGATCTCGACCACCACCTGCATGGGCAGGGTGGCCACAACATGTCATGCTGGTAGGTCGCTCTCACTCTGACCGAGCAGTGACCATGGCATGTCCATGTTCCCACTTAGTGCCACACATTATTTGTCTCTAGTGATGCCTGTGTGTTCCTGGTTCTGGGGCCCACTCACGGAGATACCTGCTTGGTGTTTGTGCTGTGCATCCCACCTCTGGGTGCACAGGGTTCCCCCATGAGCATGCACTATGGACTGGTTAGTGGGCTGTCTGCAGTTAGTCTGTGCATAGTGGGACCACCCTGTAGGATACTGCAGGTGCAGTCTAATTATGCTGGCGGATGGCAGACCATGGCGTGGAGCCTTCCCCTGCCCACCCCAAGCATCACTGCTGGTCTGCCACGGTCACATGTATGTCTCTGGCCCATCAGCCCTGGAGGGCTGTCATCGGCCAGCAGGACTGTGGTTGTTGGTATTACAGCCATTCCGCAGGGTGCAGGCACCTGTCCCACCACACCCTCATCTACAATAGGGGTGATTTGTGGGCCCCTTGGGGTATATAGTGCATACCACTTAGACCCATAGAGGCAGTGCTACCTAAACCTCATGCGAGTCTAGCCCCCCCCCCCCCACCGCTGCCCTGATAACAGGTACCCATGGCAGCCAGACCTTGGACACTGCGTACACACTAATCTGAGTGGTGTCCAGTCCCACAGGGCCACATATGACTGCAGAACCCAGATGGTAATAGAAGTACTTTTGGTTGCACTGGTGGGAGCACCTGTCACACACTGGTAGTGATGGGGATGTGCAGCATGACCTATCTCTAGCACTACATGTACTGTGGACCTAGTGCTGGGTGCCCATCTATCCCTCAGGGTGAACATGGAACCTGCACAATGGCATGGTCTGTAGCTACTCTGTGCCAGTATCACGCACTGTCAGTCCGTCTTACCACGCTGCAGTACCAGTGAGGTGCAGACCCCATTTGGTGGTCAGCTGTAGGCTGCTGTTCTGCATGTGCAATGCATCATGGGTGCTGGTGGAGTTACCCTATCCTGGCACACAGAGCAGATGGTTTGTGCAGTGACCTGCAGTCCGTCTGTACCCAGCCAGTGCTGTGCAACAAGCCATAGAGGTTACTGCCTACTGGTTAGTACACTGCCGTTCTAGGCACGTTACAAGGCAGGGCTGGATTTGGAGACCCCTGCCTTACACCTCTGTTATTTACGATTGTGAGTGGGCAAGGTGCAGATGTCCAAGACATCAAAAAGGTTAGATAGCATTTGTCACATTCCTCCTCGCTTCTCACCACCACCAAAATATTGTCTATTAGACAACTTTATGGTGGTGGTGAGAATCGAGGAGGAATGTGACACATTCTGTCTACCCTTTTGATGTCTACAACATCTGTACCTTGCCCACTCACAATCTTAACTGACAGAGGTGTAAGGCAGGGGTCTCCAAATCCAGCCCTGGAGGGCCACAAACCAGTCAAGTTGGCAGGATATCTCTAATGCATATATATCTCATGCAGATTCATTAGGGATATCCTGAAAACCTGCAGGTTGTGGACCTCCAGAACTGGATTTGAGTAGCTCTGTTCTAGGCAGTGGTCATGGGGTTCGATTCCTCGTTGTTCCTTCCTGTCCATGTCTGATGTTTTGCATGCCTGTGACAGTCATATCTTAGCAGATCCTTGCTGCCAGCCCATAATACCCTCACCACAGTTGCCATCACTCCCTATACGGCGTTATAAGGCACCTTACTAGGCACAGTACAAGGCACGTTACAAGGCACATAATAAGGCACGTTATAAGGCACCTTAGTAGGCATAGTACAAGGCACGTGCCCTGTAACATGCCTTATGACGTGCCTTGTAATGTGCCTTGTACTGTGCCTAGTAAGTTGCCTTATAACGTGCCTTATGACGTGCCTTGTAACATGCCTTATAACGCACGTTAGCCTAAGGTGCCTTGTAACGCGCGTTAACTGACACAGCTTGCCATAATGATGCACCGCCCATTCCCTTATATGGGAATCCAGGGAACCTAACGCGGGGAACGTTACCACAGTTTAGTAAACATACCCCTTAGAAACACTGAAAAACACTTATCTTATGGACTATCTGTCCATGCAGCAGTGCTCCTGCCAGTATTATACCAGCCTGGAGTAGGATTAAATATATTTCATTCTCCAGGACCAAGCAGGAAGTCAGTCCTCACTTATGGGTGACGTCGGCGCCGACGGAGCCCTCGCGGAGCAATTTTCCCCAGCTTTCAAAGAAAGCCTTTGGGAATTGCAGCGCGCATGCGCGGTCGTCTTCCCGCCCGAAGGTGCCATCTTAGCCAGTCTTCTTTTTTCCGCGGAGCCCTGCAGACGTCCCCGTCTTGTCCCCGCGAAAAAGTTGATTTTCCTCTTATTTTATACTTTTTTCTTTCGGTTCGACGCCGATCGTTTTCCCGCCCGGACTCGCGACGCCGGTCTCGAGTCCTCTAACGTTTTTCGGTTTTTCTGACTTAGTCAGCTTTCGTTTTCGTTTTCCCTGGCAGCCCGGTCCTTTGACCTCGCAGGGGCCCTTTTTCCCCCGATGGCTGCCAGTGGCTTTAAGCGGTGTGGTCGGTGTGACCGAAATATGTTACTAACCGACTCACACGACCTTTGCCTCCGCTGCTTGGGCCCGGATCATGAGGAATTGATCTGTGGGCCCTGCAGCAAACTGTCCTCGAAGGCGTTGAGAAGTCGGCGGCATCAGCGCGAAAGAATCTTCGCTGACCCCAGCCGTACCCGGACCTCGTCGGAGGCCTCCGTGTCAAAGGGCTCCAGCTCGGACCGTCGCCGGAGCTCCTCCGACCGGGGTTCTCCCTCCGGGGACCATCGTCGGAAGGAAAAACCCGCGAGGGCGGCGTCGGTGGACGCTCCTGGCTCCGCGAGGGCCAGGTCGCATAGCCCCGACAGCCGCCCCGGGTCCTTGGAGAAGGAACACCTCCCGAAGCGACCTCGCCTGGAGTCAGAGATGCCTGCCCGGGTAAGTCCTGTAGTCCTTCTGGACTCGCCTCCGCGACAGCCGACGTCGGGCCCGACGCCGTCGGGGCCCGAGTCGGGGGCTGCTGGGTCACCTGAGCTCGGACTCAGGTTGACGGCCTTGGAGAGCAGACTGTCTGCCTTCATGGACCAGCAGCGGGCACTGCTCGCTGGCTTCGCTGGCGTCGCTGCCCCGACCGCCGGGACGTCGACGTCCAAGTCGACCCCGGAGACCGAGCCGATCCTCGAGTCGATGAGAACTCGAGTCGATCCTCGGTCGAGGTCGCCCTCGGCCTCCCGTTCGGGACCGAGGTCGCCGACGCCGACTCCCTCGGCGTCGGGGCGGCTGGCGCCGCTCCCTGCCCGGGCCGACCCCACCGAGTCCTCGTCGGAGTCGGTCTGGGAGTCTGAGGAGGAAGAGTCAC
Source organism: Ichthyophis bannanicus (assembly GCA_033557465.1). Classification (NCBI taxonomy): domain Eukaryota; kingdom Metazoa; phylum Chordata; class Amphibia; order Gymnophiona; family Ichthyophiidae; genus Ichthyophis; species Ichthyophis bannanicus. The sequence continues at coordinate 66,426,842 of CM066047.1, read as the reverse complement.
CTGATTCTTTCCGGACTCGGTGTGTCCCATCGGACTCTCCGGAGTCCGAGCCTCGGAAGCAGTCCCCCCCGGAGGATGCCCGGTTCTCGGACTTCGTTAGGGATATGGCCAAGGCTTTGGCCTTCCCTGCGGATCCCGAGGAGGAGCCTCGAGCCGAGGAGCTCGACGCCCTCCAGTATGACTCTCCCGCGAGGGAACACTTTACTGTGCCGGTTCCTCCTATGCTGGAACGACTACTCTTCCGCATGTGGGAGAGTCCGGCCTCCTCGCCGGTCCTGAGCAAGCGGGTCGATTCTATCTATCGAGTCCGCAAGAGCCCTGGCTTTCAAAAGGCGCAGTTGCCACACCATTCCATGGTAGTGGAATCGGCCATGCATCGTCTTAAGAGCCAGAAGATGCACTCCTCGGTGCCTCCTGGGAGGGAGGCCCGTAACCTGGATGGCCTTGGCAAGAAGTGCTTCCAGGGCTCTATGCTCGCCTGTCGTGTCCAGACTTACCAGCTATACATGGGCATGTATCTCAGGGATCTGGCTAAAGAGCTAGCCGGATTCTCCGCTGGTCTCTCCGAGGAGCCTTTGCGGAGGTTCCTGGCCTTGTCCACGGGTATTCGGGAATGCTCGAAGTTCATGTCCCGAGCAGCCTATGATGGCTTTGAAGCCTCGGCTCGAGTAGCCGCAGCCGGCATCGGTGCCCGCCGACAGGCTTGGCTTCAGTCGTCCGACCTTGAACCCTGGGTACAGGACAAGTTGGTCGATGTCCCCTGCCGAGGCGAAAACCTCTTTGGCAAGCCCATGGCGGAAAAGGCTGCACAAATTGAGACTGAGACTCTCACCAGGACCAGGCTTTCTAGGAAGACCTCCGCCCCTTCCCAGAAAAAGAAGGGCTCGGGAAAAAAGTCCTTTTACCCGAGGAAGGCAGCTGCCTACAAACAATACCCCCATTATCAGGCCCCTGCAGCTCCCCAACAGGGCCAGCAGGCCAAGGGACGGGGTAACGGGTCCCGTAGGCAGCAAGCCCCCAAGCCTGCACCACCAGCCCCTGCTCAGCAGGGTGGGGGTTTTTGACTCGCTCAGCATAGCCTCTCCCCCCCCGCTGGTCCCCTCCAGCACCGGAGGCCGGCTGGTTCACTTCGCCCACAGGTGGTCCAGCATCACCACAGATGCCTGGGTGCTTCAGGTCGTGCGAGAGGGCTACCTCCTCCACTTCCATCAGATTCCTCCCTCCTATTTTCCGGGAGAGCCTCCGCGCCCCCCTCTGCACAGGGAGTTGCTCCTTCAGGAGTTAGCAGGTCTTCTGCAGGAACAGGCGGTGGAACCGGTGCCACACCACCTGAGAGGTCAAGGCTTCTATTCAAGGTATTTTCTGATACCAAAGAGAACAGGAGGCCTCAGACCCATCCTGGACTTGCGCAACCTCAACAAGTTCCTTGTGCGGGAGAAGTTCAAAATGCTTACCCTTGGAATCCTTCTGCCCTACCTCCAGCAGGGAGATTGGCTATGCTCCTTGGATCTAAAGGATGCCTACACGCACATCCTCATCCACCCCAGCCACCGCCAATACCTAAGGTTTGTGGTGGCAGGAAATCATTACCAGTACAGAGTACTGCCCTTCGGCCTGTCCTCCGCACCGCGAGTCTTCACAAAATGTCTCGCGGTCGTGGCGGCCCATCTCCGGCTTCACGGCCTCTATGTTTTTCCGTACCTCGACGACTGGCTCATCAGAGCAGCGTCCGCTCAGGAGGTCACCAACGCCACGTCCCGCACGGTGACTCTGCTGCAGCACTTGGGCTTTGTCATAAACTTCGCAAAGTCCACTTTGCTCCCCTCACAGGATCTCGAGTTCATCGGCGCAAGACTGCGCACTCCTCAGGCGCGAGCGTACCTACCGCTCGACAGGGCTCAGCGGCTCATGGACCTAGCCGGCCGCTTTCGCAGCCAGCCCCTGGTCTCCGCCAGGCGCTTCCTGAGACTGCTCGGCCATATGGCTTCCACCGTCCATGTGACCCCAAATGCCCGCCTGAATATGCGGCCTGCTCAATGGTGTCTCCGCCGGCAGTGGCGACAAGCCACAGGCGGCCTAGCAGACCTAGTGCGCGTCTCCGAGCCGCTGGTCTCGTCTATCCGGTGGTGGCTCCGGCAGCCGAACCTGATATTAGGAATGCCTTTCCAGTCACCTCAGCCGACCCGGGTGCTGACCACCGATGCATCCCTCCTGGGCTGGGGAGCACATTGCCAAGAGGCACGTACTCAGGGCCTCTGGACCAAGTGGGAGTCTGCTCAGCAGATCAACTTCCTGGAGCTCAGGGCGATCCGCCTAGCTCTCAAAACCTTCTCCCACCTGACCTCCCAACAGTCCGTCCTTGTCCAGACGGACAATCAAGTTGCCATGTTCTACGTGAACAAGCAGGGGGGCACGGGCTCCTTCCTCCTCTGCCGGGAGGCACAGAAACTCTGCTCTTGGGCCGTCAGTCACGGCATTCTCCTCAAGGCAGTCTATCTCCCGGGCCAGGAAAATTGCCTGGCAGACAAACTCAGCAGGGTCCTCCAGCCGCACGAGTGGCGTCTGGATCCCTTGATCGTTCAGAAGCTCTTCCTCAGGTGGGGTCTCCCCACGGTGGATCTCTTTGCCAGTCCTCACAACCGGCAGCTTCCTCGCTTCTGCTCCCGTCAGCCACACCCCCTTCGGGTTGCGGCGGACGCCTTTCTGATCTCATGGTGGGGGAGCCTTCTGTACGCTTTCCCTCCCATCCCGTTAGTCTCTCGGACTCTTTTCAAGGTTCTCCGAGACAAAGCCTTCATGATCCTGGTGGCCCCTCGCTGGCCCAGGCAGCCGTGGTTTCCGCTCCTGCTGCAACTGGCGGTGGAGGATCCCTTCCCTCTGGGGGTACAACCGGATCTCCTCACTCAGGATCAGGGGTCCCTACTGCACCCCAACCTCAGGTCTCTCAACCTCATGGCCTGGCTGCTGAGAGGGTAGTCCTTGCTCCTCTTCTCTTGCCGGCGGAGGTGGAGGAGGTCGTCTTGGCTTCGCGACGGCCTTCTACCCGCAAATGCTACGCCCTTAAATGGCGTCGCTTTGCAATCTGGTGTTCCCAACAGTCTCAGGATCCCTTCTCCTGCCCGGTGTCGGTGATCTTACAGTACTTGCTACACCTCTCTAATCTGGGACTTAAGTCCAACTCCGTCAAAGTTCACCTCAGTGCTCTTTCAGCACATCATGTGCCGGTGGACGGCAGACCTCTCTCCAACGACCCTCTCGTAGCGAGGTTTCTCCGAGGTCTCCTTCTACTTAAACCACCTCTGCGCCCGCCAGCACCTGACTGGGACCTGAATGTGGTTTTGCAGCGGATCACCTGTCCGCCTTTTGAACCTATGGCTACCTGTTCCCTCCGTTTTCTGTCTTGGAAAACGCTGTTCTTGATAGCCCTCACTTCCGCTAGGCGCGTGAGTGAGTTGCAGGCCCTCGTGTCTGATCCCCCCTACACTCGGTTCTACAAGAATAGGGTAGTCCTACGGACTCACCCTAAGTTTCTGCCTAAAGTGGTCTCCCCTTTTCACATGAATCAGGAGGTGGTGCTTCCAACCTTCTTTCCCAGACCACACTCCAGCCGAGCTGAGACGGTCCTCCATACCCTGGACTGTAGAAGGGCATTGAACTTCTACCTTGACCGTACGCGGGAGCACCGTAAAGCTGCTCAGCTTTTTGTGTCTTTTGACCCCAATAAATTGGGGCTCCCGGTCTCCAAGCGTACTCTGTCCATCTGGGTTGCGGACTGTATCTCTTGGGCTTATGGGGCAGCCGGACTCTCCTTAGAAAGTCGAGTCACGGCTCATTGTGTTCGGGCAAAGGCCACGTCAGTGGCTTACCTCCGCTCTGTTCCGCTGGCAGACATCTGCCGGGCCGCTACTTGGTCTTCGAGCCAGACTTTTGCGGTCCATTACTGTCTCAAGAGGGAGTCCCGTAGGGACAGTGCTTTCGGACAGGCAGTCCTCCGTAATCTCTTTGAGGTCTGAGCAACTCCTACCCTCCATCCCGGATGTGGGCTACCGGTGGGTGATAATTCAGCGAAGATTCTTTCCTTCTGTGCTGCTGAGCTAGAGGGAGCTCATTTTTGTGCTTAGGGTCTCCGGTAGCCTTGAGCTTGGGAGTCCCATAAGTGAGGACTGACTTCCTGCTTGGTCCTGGAGAAAGCGTAGTTACTCACCTGTAACAGGTGTTCTCCAGGAGCAGCAGGAATCAGTCCTCACTACCCTCCCTCCTCCCCTTGGAGTTGCAATCGTCTGCTTATGTTCTTTTTGCAAATTTTTATGCTGTCTTTTTTAGCTATGTCATCTGACTGGCTAAGATGGCACCTTCGGGCGGGAAGACGACCGCGCATGCGCGCTGCAATTCCCAAAGGCTTTCTTTGAAAGCTGGGGAAAATTGCTCCGCGAGGGCTCCGTCGGCGCCGACGTCACCCATAAGTGAGGACTGATTCCTGCTGCTCCTGGAGAACACCTGTTACAGGTGAGTAACTACGCTTTTCTTACAGCTGCTGGATGTGAATAAAAGGAACATATGTAGGTGAATAGGCATTTGTGGGCATGTCTATGATCTACAAGTAAGTTCTGGGCTCTAATGGAGCATGTGTGGGGGGTCTTCTCTTTTTTCCAAATATGTTTTTGACAGACTGCACTAAATACTTTGGGGGCATATTCAAAGCATTTTAGTTAGTTAGCAGACTTGCTAACTAGCTAAAATTTGGTGATCCTGATAGCTACAGTGTCCTAACTTTAACCAGTTTTTGCTATCCAGTCTTCTGAGTACCTGTGATTTATAATTTTTGCTATTTGGTTTTACTATTATTTTTTTATTTTATTTAACATTTCTTATATACCGTCTTTCATGATATCAAGGCGGTTTACATTGAACAAACTGAAATTACATTGAACAGGGCATTATAACTTGGAGATAACTATTTTACAGGGAACATGGGCAATGGAGGGTTAAGTGGCTTGCCAACGACCACAAGGAGCACCTGTGGGACTAGAAACCCCAGTCCTTCCGGCCCAAGGTTGCTGTCCTCTAGTGGGATTTGAACCCCCGACCTTCTGGCCTGAGGTACCTTGCCCCAACCACTAGGCCACTCCTCCCTCCTTTACTGACCCTTCAGACATTTAGAAAGAATTTGCGTGAATCACATTATCCGTGAATAGATACATCTCAAGGATAACGATGCTAGATTAAGGGAATCATTTACTAATGGTTAGCAGATACTAACTGCGTTACATGCTGCCCATTGGTAAATGACCTCCTACATTAATATTATGCAGAGCATAACACAGGTTCTATTTAGGGTACTAAAACAGAGTAGATTTTGTGTGTTTTCCAGATAACTGGATGTAGGCTAAATTCTGTTTTCAGTTCTATTTATTTTATTTTATATCTTTTCATAGTTCATAAGCACACTTTTGTAAACTGCAGACGAACCCTTTTTGTACTTCCTGATGTATGGAAATGTTCCAGCTTAATGTTATACCTTTCCATAGTTACATTTTGTCCAGAAAAAAAAGGAAAGTTGTCTGAAACAAAGTCTCTTTTGTTTTCTCAAGGTCTGAAAATGTTCTGCATTTAGACTGAACAATAAAAATAAACTACCTAACTACCTTCTAATGCATGGGGGTTCTGCACAGAGGAAACCATGGATATTTACAGGCATACAGTGACTCATTGTGCTAGTTGAAGAATTTTGTAAGGCAAACCCTGTGGGTTTGAGTTTTATCTGTTGCCTTTCCAGGCAGAATTGAAAGTATGCAAGCAAAATAAGAAAAATGTCATATTGACTTGTGCCTTATAGTGAATATATTGTGCTTGGACAGTTTCTAAATGGGACATAGACCTTAGGTGGAAGAAAAAACATAACACTTTTTTATTGAATGAACTTTGTTAGATGCATACCAGCTGAATATCTTTAAGTGACATGGATCTGTTCCAGTGATGTTTTAACACTGAAATGTCCTCAGCTTGCAACCTTTCCTTTTTTTTTTTCATTTGTAATGAGGCCCATTCTGACATGGCTGTCCAGCCCCTTGTGCGACCGACCAGAAGCAGGACGCCCAAAGGCAGACCCGATTCTGATCCCGCTGGGGCTAGATATGCCTGCGGGATCAGAATCGGGTTTATGGCCTGAACATGCAGGCCGGGCCCCGATTCTGGTTAGCCTGCATGCACAGCAATTTCCGGGCTACCTCAGTCAGGCTCCTGAATGGAGCCGCAATCAGGGCCGGCCCGTCCATTGAGCGAGAATGTTTTTTGCACAGGGCCCCGCGTTTCAGGGGGCCCCGCGCAAAAAACATTCTTTTGTAAAAGTAAAATTGAAAAAAAAAAAGAAAACCTGTCTCCTGCCGCTGTCGGGGCCGCCGCGGCAGAATCGAGCGTGCCGCGGGGCCCCCCTGTACCCGGCACAGCCTCTCCTCCCTGTAGCAGCTCTCTCTTCTGAGCTGCAGTCAGACGCGCCGGCTTGCAGAGCGCGAAGGGAAGAGTTTCCCTTTCGCGACTCTGTTAGGCCCGCGGGGGCTGATGGGAACTTCCCATCAGCCCCCGCGGGCTCAACAGAGCAGCGAGGGAAAAACTCTTCCCTCGCGCTCTGCAAGCCGGCGCGTCTGACTGCAGCTCAGAAGAGAGAGCTGCTACAGGGAGGAGAGGCTGTGCCGGGTACAGGGGGGCCCCGCGGCACGCTCGATTCTGCCGCGGCGGCCCCGACAGCGGCAGGAGACAGGTTTTCTTTTTTTTAAAAATTTCCCTGGGCTGGGCTGGGCTGGGCGTTCGGAGTGGTGCTGGGCTGGGATGGGGGGGGGGGGAGAAGTGGTGCTGGGCTGGGCTGGGCTGGGCTGGGGGGGTGGTGTTAGGAGGGGTGGTGGGCTGGGCTGGGCTGGGCTGGGCTGGGCTGGGCTGGGCGGGGGGGGGGGGGTGTTAGGAGTAGTGATGGGCTGGGCTGGGCTGGGGGGGGGTTAGGAGTTGTGATGGGCTGGGCTGGGCTGGGCTGGGGGGGGAGGTGTTAGGAGTAGTGATGGGATGGGCTGGGCTGGGCTGGCTGGGGGGGGGTTAGGAGTGGTGATGGACACTGGGCTGGTTGGGGGGTTAGGAGTGGTGATGGGCACTGGGCTGGCTGGGGGGGGTAGGAGTGGTGATGGGCACTGGGCTGGCTGGGGGGGTTAGGAGTGGTGATGGGTGCTGGGCTGGGGGGGTTAGGAGTGGTGATGGGCGCTGGGGGGGTTAGGAGTTGTGATGGGCGCTGGGGAGGGGTTAGGAGTGGTGATGGGCGCTGGGGGGGCTTAAACTAAAAATTGGATGATGGGGGATTAGGACTGGAAATGGGCTGGTGGGATTAGGACTGGAAGTGGGTTGATGGGGGGTTAGGACTGGTAATGGGCTATGGGAGGGCTTAAACTAAAAATTGAGTGATGGGGGATTAGGACTGGGAGTGGGCTGATGGGGAGGTTAGGACTGGTAATGGGCTATGGGGGGGCTTAAACTGAAAATTGGGTGATGGGGGATTAGGACTGGAAATGGGCTGGTGGGATTAGGACTGGGAGTGGGCTATGGGGGGGCTAGGACTGGTAATGGGTTGGGGGGGTTGCTAGGACTGGAAATGGGCTGAGTGGAAGGGGGCTTGAACTGCAAATAGCTGTTGGGGATGGGGCTTGGAATGGAAATGGGCTGAGGGGAAGTGGGGGGCTTGAACTGCAAATAGCTGATGGGGACGGGGCTTGGAATGGAAATGGGCTGAGGGGAAGTGGGGGGCTTGAACTGCAAATAGCTGATGGGGAGGGGGACTTGGAATGGAAATGGGCTGAGTGGAAGGGGGCTTGAACTGCAAATAACTGATGGGAAGGGGGCTTGGAATGGGCTCTTAGGGGAGGGAGCTAGGACAGGAACTGGGCTGATGGATGGGCTAGGATAGAACTGAGAATTGGGTGTTGGGGGAACTAAGATTGGAAATGGGCTGTGGTGGGGGCTTGGATTGAAATGGACTCATGGAGGGGCTAGAACTGGAAGTAGGCTCATGGGGGGCTTGGTTTAGAAATGGGCTGAGTGGAGGGGAGCTAGGATTTAACATGGGCTGATGGTGGGGCTAGGAAAGGACTAGAAATGGGCTGATGGGAGGCTGGTATTGGAAATGAGCTGATGAAGGGACTCGGATAGGACTGGAAATGGATGGGGGAGCTAGGACTGGAAATGGGCTGATGTGGGGACTAGAAGGGAGCGGATACTGGGTGGGGCTGGAACTAAAAGGGAGCTGATGTTGGGGGAGATTAGAAGGGGATGGGGATGGGGCTGGGAGAATGAAATGGAGAGGGGAAAAATATTTTGTGTGGGAGGGAAGAAAAATGTACAATTGGCCGGGTATTGGGAGACTAAGTGGGGATTGAGGATGGAGGGGTAAAATTTGAGTGGATGAAATAGGAATGAGGAAAGAGCAAAAGGAGAAAGATTATTATGTTAAAGCAGATGTAGAGAGAGAATGGAAAAAACTAGAAGAGAAGAAAGGACAAATGGACAGCAGACGATGGAGAGATAGCAGAAGACACAAATAAACCAGAAGAAAGTGGCTGGAACAATTGCAACTGAAAAAAAAATGCACAAAAGGTACAAAGATATCTCTTTATTTTGAATTTATAACTGGAATATGTCAGCTCTGGGAAATGTGCATCATTAATGTCTGTGCTTTGTTTAGTACAAGAGGAAATTAATTTATAGTTTTATTTCTACATTGTTGTTGTACATTCCAAGTTTGGCTTTTAGGGTTCCCAGTTTAATTATTGTCTTCCTGTTTTTAAATTGTGATTCCTTGTTTGGTGATAGTCTATGTTCTGCATGTGTAACTGAGCTCTGAGGTATTCTGTTTATGTAATTCCTATTTGACATTGTCACTTGTTCTCTTTCCCCAGTAGGTCATGTATTGTTATTCTCTGAAATGTATTGGTTTAATATTTGCAGTGTTGCCTTTTGATAGGTAGTGTATGGTGCTTTATGAGTCCTGGTAGTGCTGTTGGGATACGGTGGGTTTGCTATGGGTTCTAAATGGGCAGTGTTTGTAGTAGTTCCTAATGTGCCTGGCGGTTGGCACTGGATTATAGTAATGTAGAAATCTTTGTCTTTTTTTATCCATACACTCATGAAGAGGCATGTATACTAAAAGTTAGTGTATGGTAACATTATGCAAATATTTATGCAAATGAGGCCCCTTATGCAAATGAGGCCCCGCACCGAGTCTCCGCACATGGCCCCGCACCCCCCTTGGGCCGCCCCTGGCCGCAATGCCCTGGTGTCCTGTCGCCATGGCACCGCGGCTCCATTCAGGAGCTGCAAATGCTGGCTGCCGCAGTTTCTCTTCTTTAACTGCAGCCGGACCCTTGATCTGGCCTCCCATGGCCAAGGTCCTGCTGCGGGGATCTTCCTACACCCCCCTATCTTTTTTCCTGGCCCGACGGCATGATCCCCCAATGTCCAGGGGGACTTATTCCACCTCTGCAGTGGAATAAGTCCCCTGTCCATGTTCATGGCCCCTGACATACAGGGCTGACCTCAAAACCAGCCCTATATGTCCGGGGTCATGGCCCGACCATGCCCTGCCTTTGGTCCACCTCAGTTTCTCCCCCTCCTGCTTCCATGTAGCCTCCTTGTACAAACAAGGGGAGCGAATAGTGGGGATGGACGTCCAGTCCAGATGTACATCCCCGCTATTTGCTGTACTGAATGACCCCCAATGTGTTTTAATTCAATGATTTTCTTTTTTTTGTTTTCCCTTTCACCGTTTTGATGTTGTTGTTACTGTTTTGCTTACTAAAGTACTAATGTTGCATGCATTTTGACTATTCCTAGAATCCATAATGGATGGTGTTACTATGGAGTGAGAGGCAGAACAATGACATAAAGGGTTCTCATGCTAGTGGCTTCCTGGAAACAAACACCGTGCAAATGACTCTGTCAAACAGTGGCAATTAGTTTAACTTATAGTGAGCAAATATAATTTTTTCCACATGTTAAACCTTGTACCTATCAAGTCAGACAGTTCTGTGCTATCTTTAATTAGTTCTTTTTTTGTTTTCAGATCAATTTCATGAATTCAAAAGCAACACACCAGTGACTTCTGGGTGCTGGGGTTGATCTTCTTGTATATTTGTAAGTATTTAATTACTTGCTGTTCTGACGTATTTGTCTTAATAGATTTCAATTCACAACAGATACACTGTCTATACAGTGCTGACCAATAGGATGTGAACGGTACTTATTGACTGAATGCACAAGGCAAACATGCATTTTTTTTCCTATCTAGCAATGTCTTTTTACCTACTGATTACTGTGCGTGGCTGATGCTCTTTTTTCCTTCATGGTCAATCTGCTCTGAGGTTCAGATTCATCTTATGGGAAGAAGAAGGGCAATATGGGTAAAATTCCCACAAACTGCTTTGGTTGTGTGATCTTGACACAGTACCCCCTTTTGCCCAAATATTTAATCTCCTATAACCATAGAAAGGGGAACAATTCACTGACAAAGTTGTGTATTTGCTGAAAAGGACTTAATTTAAGAACTGGTCAATATTTTGACAGAATTTCGGGCATGATTTTTTTCACTTGCACAATTTTTTTTTGCAGGGAATTGATTTCCCTGCCAAAGGTTTCAGGAAATTAATTTCTTGGGCAAAACTGTGCAAGCAAATTGACTTTTGTAGACTTTTTTTGGCCTACTTTTGCCTGAGAAAAATTTGATTTTACATCGTCTTTCAAGCACTGCTGATTTACAGCATGATCAAATGAGTACATTTATGAAAGAAAGTTTTTAAAAGTATGGGAGGTTTTTTTTAAAAAGGAAAAATTTGTAGTAAAAAATTGTAAATAACGTTTAGTTTTGGAAACATCTATAATGAAAAATAAACACTAACAAAAGAGAAGAGGCTTGATATTAAAAGTATAGGTAGGACTGCAACTTAAAATGATACATAGAAATACACAGTCAAGTATGTACATTTATATCTGTGAAAATGGCAGTATTGGTACTACCTCTTATCCTTAATTATTGGCTACTCTCTGGAAGATAACTTGACAAATCTAGAAGAGACGTGTCGTCTTGAAAGCTCTCTATCTGTAGACCATTCTTATATTGATACAATAAAAGGAACTCCAAATGGTGAAGGATTTTGTTTTCTCTGGCTACCAGAATTCCCTACTACTTTTTGAAAAACAGAAACAGAGAAAATGACGGTAAATAAAGGGCATACAGCCTAACCATACAGTCTGCCCTTACATAAGAACTATTAAGCTCTACAATGCCATCCTCTCCCTAAGAGATCCTCTGTATTTGTTTCATGCTTTTTAAAATTTAGATACAGTTCTTGTCTCCACCACCTCTACTGGGAGGTGGTTCCATATGTCCAACACACTTCTGTAAAGAAATATTTCCTCAGACTATTCTTGAGCCTGTTCTCTTTCACTTTCATCTTATGACCACTCATTCCTGAGCTCCCTTTCAACGGGAAGAAGGCCACCTCCTCTGCATTTATTCTACAGAGATAAAGATCTCTATCATATAATCCCTCTCCCGCCTTTCCTATATATTGAGATCTTTAAGTCTATTCCTATATGCCTCATGATGAAGACCACTGACCATTTTGGTAGCCACCCTCTGTACTGCCTCCATCCTGTTTATATCCTTTTGAAGGTGTTGTCTCCAGAATTGTACACAGTACTCCAAAATGAGTTCTCACTAGAAACTCATACAAAGTCACAATTACCTCCTTTTTCCTGCTGGCCATTCCTTTCCCTAACAATCTAAGTTGGTCTTTATTATTCAGAGTAATATTACAGTTGAGCCACAAAATAGCATAGTTACTGCACCAATATGAGAATTCTTCACAGTTAGTCTTAAACTTCCCAAATAACTATAAACATATACATTTTTTGAAAGTTATTTTACTTTTCTATAAAAGAACCGGGTCTCAGACTTGTAGGAGCTATGGTAATAACTTTTCAACCAAATGCTCCAGTTTGCATCAATGACCCCTTTTATCGTTGCTCATTTTTCTAATATTCAAAATTTTCAAAAAAGTCAAGCTTATCTTTGTTAAAGAGTCCCTCAACTTATACTAGGAAAATAGACAGAACATTCTCCAATTAAAATCATTACTTTAAATAGTAGTTTAGAAAGAAGTCAACATATCAGTCTTGTCAAAAGTTAAGGTATCTTGATGTTGCTTACCAAGCATGTTCTCCATAGGCGATTCTCCCCCTTGCTACGAAAAAAACGCCGCACATGTGGCTTAGGATGTGTACAAACCCAAATTTATTCAGGTGGTAAATTAAAAGTCCCCTGCTATCGTAATCAGCTTATATGCAGAGATTCCAATCAATTTGTGAATTAAGGCCATCTGGGATCACGGTCTGCAAAGTAAAAATCCAACGTTGTTCTCGAAATATCAAAGTTTGATCTATGGATTTCCCACCGCTACCTTTATGGACCCGATCCACACAAAAACATCGGAGATCTCCAAAAGCATGGTGATAGGTAAGACAATGAACTACTATCGGGGCCGCCAGGGTTTTACACCGTAGTCTACTCCGATGTTCAGCCAATCTCACTTTAAAAGGGCGCATTGTTTTCCCGATATAAAGGAGCTGACAGGGACATTGAATAGCATATATTACCTGTGTAGAGGTGCAATTAGTTGAATGTCGTAAATGGTAATTTTTCCCATGATAATTAAAGGAAGAAATTTCCCAATTCACTTCGCATACTGAACAGTGCCCACATTGGGTATGACACGCAGGTTTTTCTGAAACGGTTCCACTAAGGGGACTCAAAATAGTAGGGCATAAGATCTCCTTCAGGTTTCGATTACGTGTCCAAACGCATCGGATGTGCTTGTCTTTCAATGTAGGAATACTATGTATCACATTCATATGCTGCCGAATGATCTTTGATATATCCTTACTATACGGTGAATACAAAGTCACCAAGTTGATTGATGTGTCATCCGGAACAGAGGATTTTGGGACTAATAATGATTCACGATGATTATATAGAGCGCGTTTGTATGCTAACTCAATTATGCGCTTAGGATATCCCCGTTGAAACAATTTGTCTTTTAAGTTGTTAGCTTGAATTTTAAATTCATGAAGGTCAGTACAATTCCTCTGATACCGGAGGAATTGAGAGAACGGGAGACTACCTTTCAATCTACGGGGATGTAAACTATCATAATGTAACAGTGCGTTACGATCCGTGGATTTGCGAAAAACATTAGTGACCCATCCTGTATTTCTTTCATGACTTCCACGTCCAAAAAGGCAATTCGTGCTTGACTATAGGTGCTGGTAAATTGAATGGTTGTTTCCCGTTCATTAAGCCAACCAACAAAACTCTGCAGTAGTTGTAATGAACCCATCCAGATGACAAAAATGTCATCTATATAGCGGCACCAAAGCCGAACGTGATGATATAAATTTGACTGTCAACCATTCCGCCTCAAAAGCAGCCATATAAATGTTGGCCACAGAAGGGGCGCATGTGGCGCCCATCGCTACCCCAGTTTTTTGATGGTATATTCTATCTTCAAACTGGAAATGGTTATGAAATAATACCAATTCCGTGATTTTATCCAAAAATAACAACTTTGATATTTCGAGAACAACGTTGGATTTTTACTTTGCAGACTGTGATCCCAGATGGCCTTAATTCACAAATTGATTGGAATCTCTGCATATAAGCTGATTACGATAGCAGGGGACTTTAAATTTACCACCTGAATAAATTCGGGTTTGTACACATCCTAAGCCACATGCGCGGCATTTTTTTCATAGCAAGGGGGAGAATCGCCTATGGAGAACATGTTTGGTAAGCAACATCAAGATACCTTAACTTTTGACAAGACTGATATGTTGACTTCTTTCTAAACTACTATTTAAAGTAACGATTTTAATTGGAGAATGTCCTGTCTATTTTCCTAGTATAAGTTGAGGTACTCTTTAACAAAGATAAGCCTGACTTTTTTGAAAATTTTGAATATTAGAAAAATGAGCAACAATAAAAGGGGTCATTGATGCAAATTGGAGCATTTGGTTGAAAAGTTATTACCGTAGCTCCTACAAGTCTGAGACCTGGTTCTTTTATAGAAAAGTAAAATAACTTTCAAAAAATGTATATGTTTATAGTTATTTGGGAAGTTTAAGACTAACTGTGAAGAATTCTCATATTGGTGGCATTCCTTTCCCTATGCACCCTAGCATCCTTTTGACATTTGCCATCACCTTTGTCTACCTGTTGGCCACTTTAAGATCATCCAATAGGATTACCCCCAGGTTTTGTCTTTTGTTCAATGAAGTTCTTCACCCCATACTGTATTGCTTGCTTGGGTTTCTGAGCTCAAATGCATGGCCTTGGATTTTTTTGGCATTAAATCTTAGCTGCCAAATTCTCAACCAGTCTTCAAGCTTTGTTAGATCCCTTCTCATATTATCTATACCTTCCAGAGTATCTACCCTGTTGCATATTTTGTTATAATCTGTAAAGAGGCATACCTTTTCCGAGAGACCATCTGCAATATCACTTGCAAAAATGTTAAAAAGAACAAGACTAAGGAGTGATCCTTGAGGAACACTACTAGTAATGCCTCTATCTTCAAAGTGAACTCCATGGACTACTACCATCTGTTGCTTCCCACTCATTTAGTTTCTTACCCAGTCAGTCAATTTAGGATCCGTCCAAAGGGCTCTCAGTTTATTTATAAGTCACTGATGCAGAATGATGTCAAAGGCCTTGCTAAAATCTAAGTATATCACCTCACATGCTCTTCCCCAATCTAATTCTTTGATCATCTAGTCAACTTGTTTCCTGAGGGATTCAACCTGCAGGCATCTTGCACATTGAACTGGTTCCATGCCCTGGATCTGGCTGTCCATCTGGACAAATGTAGAAGTGGTAATAGCTTTGGCAAAATTATGTTTCCCAGCCATATTTCTGCTGTTGGAGCTTTGGTATCTGTTAGGAATAAAATGAGCATAAAGATCTACTGATGTCTCTTTCTTGTCTTCAGCTGTCCTGTCAGTAAAAAAAATAGTCTTTGTTATGCAAAAACGAATACCTTTGTTTTGATTGCCTCTGTGTAGTCCTTGTTTGCTCCCTACTATTGGTGTCTGCAGTAGTTTGCCATATCTCTTCAGACTGTAAAATGTGTCTATTTATCTGGGGTGCGTACTGTAGTATGTCCCTTTTGAAGAATTAGTTCAATGATTTATTACAATTTTACTAATCAAAGACCTCTGAAATAAACTATTATTTCCACCAGAGAACCTAGATTTAGCATATACCTTTAATTCCCTAATCTGCCTGCTTAAAAGTAAAACTATCTAAGCTAGCCCTATAATTGGGGGATCTAGTCTATATAGCAAAATTCAACACTGAGGTGGGTGGGAGCTGGGGTGGGAAGGAAGGGATCTAACACTTCAGCAGTGCAGTGGCTTCAGAGAATGTGTGCAAGCTTCCCTCCTCTTTGAACTTGCAGACTAGAGGAGAAGGAAAAAACCCAGCATCAAAACAGAAAGCTTTGCCTAAATAAGAAAAACCCTTTACTGAAACCAGGTACAAAAATAAACTAGTAACTTTAAGTAAAAAAAAAATGTTATTTAACAAAAATGCCCCCTTCTTAAAGAACTTTCAGGCAGAGAACTTGCAGCAAAAATCACAGAATTATCTTGTTTCAAATGAAGCCCCTGCAAGAATGGCAGTGCTTGCAAGGTAGTGTAGACTTTTATACAACATTCAGCAATCGATCAACATGGGTATGAGTGTGCGCTGATGGCCCATGAGAACAGTGCATGCACTAAACAGACAACATGGTTTAATTTTGTGCTGCTTAGCATGTGATGGAGGAAAATGGGTGGGGTAGGGGCTGAGTGCAGGTATCTGTACATCATGGTTAGTGTGGGGGTTGACAACTTTCATTTGCTGTCAATCTTGCGATTAGCATGGGTACACTTAATGCCCCTCAATGGATGATGTTATGTGCATCCACACTGCCGCTGGTGCATGTTGGGTTTAAATTAGTGCAATATCTGTTGGGGCCATGCTGCACATGTCCTCAAAACATAGCATATGACTTATGCATGCACCGCTCATTGATTTTTATCCTAACCATATGATACCTGCCAAACTTTAACGCATTTTAGTAAACATACCCTTTAGGCAAGTTAATTAAGAGTATTCACACCTCAGCAGGGCAGTGCCTTCAAAGAATATTTGCAAGCTTTCCTCCTCTATGAACTTGCAGGTTACAGGAAAGGTTAAAAAAACAGTAGCAAAACAGAAAGCCTTGCCTGAAACAGAAAAATACCCTACTGCAGCCAGATGCCAAACCAGTAACTCTTTGCAGAAAAAAATGATATCTAACAAAAATAGCCTTCTTTATAAAGAACTTTTGAATGGATTTGTTTCCAGTTGTTGCAGAAAGAAAGAGTAAGGGGAATGCTTACTAAACAGCAATAACGACTTCCGTGCGATATCGCATGGAAGCCGTTGCCACTGTTTTAAACATACCCCTAAGGCAAAAGGCCTTGTTTTAGCTACATCTAACAAAAGCACTACTTTAAAAAATATTGGAATGATAACACAGGTACACTACCAAAAAACTGCCTCCAGTTTTGCAACTGATTCCTATAGATTTTGGGGTGCTGAATCCAGGAAAAATAGCCAAAATGTTCCATCACGTCATGTTTTCTTGCAAAATTAGATTTCTTACCCATATAAGGAATGTTCACATAATTTCTTTTTAGCCGACTGCAGTTTATTTTCTTGGCCCAAAATAGAGGTTGTAATGGTTAACTAACTAGAAACACTCCCTCATGATATTTTAGAGTGTTTTGTATTCATTTTATACATTAACAGGACAATTGGGAGGCGGGGGGGCTAAATCCAGTACTCGCGCTGGCGCATGTTCTTTCCTGTTCGCCTCGCCTAGTTCGCTCGCTCAAACACGGTGGTTGCGACATGAACGTTCCTGTCAAATTTCAGTTTCTTGCAAGTTCATTATTACCTTTTGTTTGCTCAGTCGTAATCCAGCTTTATTCCGAAGTGGTTCACTACAGTTGTAGTTTGCAGTGCTGTGTATTTGTGATGGCTCACAGAGCCAGAGGTTGCGTCAACTCTCCGGACAGTTTTTGTTTTATTTGTGGGGAATATACCGTGAAAAAGCGGCAGAGGAACATTTCTGCATTTATTAAAAAAGTATATTTCGCCTATTTCGGTTTGAAGTTAGGCGATCAAGACAAACCGTGGGCTCCTCACAAAGTGTGCAAGACATGTGAGGAAGATCTACGCTTATGGATGAAAGGTAAAAAACAAGCATTTCGTTTCGGAATACCTATGATGTGGCGTGAACAAAGAGACCACAGCAGTGACTGCTATTTTTGCTCTTGCATTGTGAAGGGATACGACTTAAAAAATAAGAACGTAATAAGTTACCCCAACCTTCCCTCAGCAATTAGGCCTATGCCTCATAGCAACGAAGTACCTGTGCCTGAACCACCAAAATCTTTGGATCATATTTGTGTGGACGGTTCTGATCATGATGAGACTCATCAGATGGCTTTTCCCGATGAGTCCAGTACTTCCGAGTTTGAAACTGAACCAGATCCGAAACCTGAACTTTTCTCTCAAGCTGAATTGAATGATTTAGTCTGGGATTTAGGACTCCCAAAAGATGCTGCCCAACTGCTAGGTTCTCGGCTTAATCAGAAAAATCTATTGTCACCAGGAACAACTTTTTATTGGTACCGCAACCGCGAGACACAATTTTTGAAGTATTTCAGCAAAGAGGAAGATTTGGTATTTTGCAACGATATATACGGAGTGATGGAAATGTTTAAACTCAAGTATGATCCTGCTGAATGGCGGCTGTTCATTGATTCGTCAAAAGACAGCATAAAAGGTGTTCTTCTTCATAATGGCAACACATTCTCTTCAGTTCCTATTGCTCACTCTGTTATTCTCCAAGAAAAATACGAGAATTTGGCCCTGATTCTTCAGAAGATTCGTTATGATGAGCATAAGTGGAGACTTTAAAATTCTATCCATGCTATTAGGGCAGCAATCCGGTTTCACCAAATATCCCTGCTTCCTTTGCTTGTGGGATAGCCGGGCCCGCGACCTACACTGGGGGAAAAAAGACTGGCCAATTCGGGAGTATTTGAGACCCGGTGAGAAAAATGTTCTTCATGAGAGCTTGGTACCTCGTGATAAAATTCTATTACCACCTCTCCACATTAAGTTGGGTCTCATTAAGCAATTCATCAAGTCCCTTCCAAAAGATGGTGAGTGCTTTCGGTACCTTTGCTCAAAGTTCCCCCGACTTTCTGAAGCAAAGCTAAAGGAAGGAGTGTTTGTTGGCCCTGATATAAGGAAACTCATTTCAGATGGAGCATTCGCTGAAACGATGTCTGAGAAGGAAAAAGAAGCCTGGGATTCCTTCAAGGATGTTGTTCTCAAATTCTTGGGGAACAGGCGGGATGAGAACTATAAGGATATTGTTGCCAGGATGCTCAATGCCTTCAAAGAACAAGGCTGTAACATGAGCCTGAAAGTCCATTTCTTGCACTCCCATGTGAACTACTTTCCCGAAAACTTGGGGGCGTACAGTGAAGAACAAGGTGAAAGGTTTCACCAGGACATCAAGGACGCAGAGAGACGGTACCAAGGAAGATGGAACACCACTATGATGGCTGATTTCTGCTGGTTGCTGCTGCGGGAAACCCCAGATGAAAAATACGCCAAGCAGCGCACCAAGAGAAGCATTCGGGGGAAGAAGAAACGGGCCCACCAGGAGATTGATTGACCCAAGAATGACTTTAAAATCTAAACTGTGTTGACAAATATCGTGTTTTTACTAAACTTTGAAATAAAAATTTGCTAGTTATTACCACAGTGTCGGATCTCATTTATTAGAATTTTATTTTCACACCATCGGGTGTTTGTCTTCATGTATTGCAATGGTGCGGTTTGCGTTTTCTATTCTTACATACATACCTGTACAACATTTTTTGCACATTTCTTTGCTTTGCTTTGTGTCTAACCTCGCTCTTATATGCTCAATGTTTGTGCACATGTATGTGGCTGTTTTAAGTGCAGACAATTTTGCTACCATCACAGTGTGTTTTGTTGACATTACTCTATTCTTATGTGCTGCCTTGTTACAATATTCTTTATTCTTATTTGAATAACTACTAAACAATTAGTATAAAGAATTCATCCAAGAAACCTTTATCTCGATCGCACTCAATCTGAAACGTTCACCTCAAACTGCTAACCCAATGTAGCAAAAAATCTGTACGTGATGGAGCAAATTGGTTACCAGATTTGGATTCAGCGCACCAAAAATCGTAAAAATCAATCGAAACATTAGAGGCAGTTTAAAAAAAATTTGTTTTAGTGTACCTGTGTAATTTATAAAGACTACCTTGAAATACTGGAGGGAGTACCTTAAAATTGCGATTACACATAAAGACCTATTTAGAAATTTATGCTACTGTTCTTGGAAAATTGCCTTCTGAGTGTAAGTCTATTTTTAATGGGTGAAGCTAGTAGTGTTATTTACAAAATAGATGTCCTATATGCTGTACATGGATAGGAAGGTAAGGTTTAGATGACTTGGTATTAGTGTACCAAGAAATCTAATTATATGGGTGCTATGGAAGCACCTGTGTTTTCCACAAAAACATGGCCCGACCACATGGTCAAAACAGCAATATGGGGGAGGGGGGCCCTAGCGAGCCCGAGTGTGATGGCTACCTAAACCCAGAGCTCTGCAACCTTCTTGCCTCTAAACGCGGTGTTATCTTCTCTGCTGGCTGCTACTGTGGTGAAAACCATTGGCCATGAAGAGGAAGACAGTGGCTGTCCCGGGATGCTCTCCTGCTAAGATCTTCTCAGACTACAGCAGGGAAGTGGAGTGCGGCCTACCCGAATGAGCTCCCATGTGCTCTGTGGCATGACGCCAGACTGGGCCTGTCGCGTAGTCCACGCATGTTAAAGGGACAGGGCGAGAGGTTGGTGTGCATGGACCAGGAGAAGGACCTTGGAATAATTGTTATTGAGGATCTCAAGGTGGCAAAACAGTGTGACAAGGCGGTGGTAAAAGCCAGAAGGATGCTGGGTTGCATATAGAGAGGACTTACCAGCAGAAAGGAAGAGGTACTAATGCCACTGTTCAAGTTGCTTGTGAGGCCTCACTTGGAATATTGTGTTCAGTTTTGGAGACTATATCTCGCAAAGGATATAAAAAGACTGGAAATGGTTCAGAGGAAGATGACCAAAATGATTTGGAGCCTGCGCCAGAAGACATATGAGAAGAGACTTGAAGACCTAAATATGTGTACTCTAGAGGAAAGGAGGGACAGGGGAAATATGATACAGACCTTTGAATACTTAGAGTAGTAGTGAACAAACAAACCTTTTTCAAAGACGGAGAAGATGCAAAACTAGAGGGCATAATGTGAAGCTGCAAGGAGGTAAACTGAAAGGCAACATCAGGAAATACTTTTTCACTGAAAGGGTGGTGGATGCTTGGAATGCCCTCCCAATGGAAGTGGTAGGGAGCAAGTACAATGATAGAATTCAAAATGGCATGGGATAGACACAGTGGATCCCTTTATCGCAACAGAATAAAATTAAAAAAACCTTAACTGTCTCTGCTATCTCAACAAATAGGGGTGATCTGCACGGAGCGATGAGTACACCGCTAAACAAAGGCATGGAGAGGGAGGACCTGCACAGAGCAGCAAGTGCACCTACGCTTGCCACCTTTCTGGGCAGACTAGAAGGACCATGATGGTCTTTATTTGCCATCATATACTATGTTACTATGAAGTAAAGCACATCCGACTGCCGCTTATTGATGATCCCCCCCTTCTACTGCAGTGGGTGATTGGCAGGGAAAGCACAGCCAGACAATCATGGGGCCAGAAAAGAGCAGAGATGACTGCTGTGCCCTGCCGCTGTAATAATGATCATTGTGCTGTCTGCTCCATCTCCCCCCAGCATGTCTGAGTGATCCTGTGAGCTGTGGCAGAGCAGTACTGCTTAGACTTGTCGACTGGACATGGATAACCAAAGAAAAGGTAAAAGCGGGAGAGAGAGAAAGAGAAGGAAAGGAAGAAACAAAGGAAGTGAGCGACAAAGAAGATTTGGACACAGTAATGTATTTTGAATAGCTGACCCATCTCATTCTAGGGAGACTTGTGCCTTCCGGGTCTAGCCTTTCATGAGATGCAGGAGAGGAGAGAAGCTATCTTTGCTCGTATATTTCTTGGTGATAGACATGTCTGACAAGGGTTCCTATGCTGCAACTCTAGCCAGGTTCTTCCTCAATGTAGACCCTGTAACTGCAGGAACACTAGCTCCTGATCAAACACAAGAAAGTACCTCTAATGCTGGGGACCCACCAGCCCTATCCTCACCTGCCACTAAAGCGGACCTTATGGAGATTTTGCAAGAACTTTAGTTTTTTTGATTGGATTTCTTCAAGGCGGTGAGTGACATAAAGGCTGAAATCAAATCCCTGGATGACAGAGTCACCCAAAAAGAGATTAATGTAGGGGAACAGATTGATGCAACCACAACTTTCCAGTCCAAGATCCACAAGTTGGATATGCTTAAAAAGGACTTAAGGGAGTGACATGATGATCTCGAAAATCAACAGCAGTGCAACAAGATCAGGATTTTGGGAATCCCTGAAACAGCTGGTGATAGAGAAAATACCAGAGAGCTAGTCCAACAGCTTTACTCTTTCAGTGTACCTGGGACCACGGAGCCAGTCAAGGTGGAGAGAGCACACCATAGTGCTGGGTCAAGGACTGGACCAGGATCCCACCCAAGACCCATCATAGCATGCTTTCACTCTTTTGAAGATAAAATGAGGTTACCATGGAGCTTGAGGGAGAAACACTCTATCATATTCCAGGTACAGAGGTGCAGATTTACCAGGACCTCTCTCAGTACACATTGGAGCACAGAAAAAGTTTCAAGCCCTTGACCCAGCTGCTTCAAGAGAAATCTGTCAAGTATCGATGGGGATTCCCATTCACCCTGATCTTTGAATGGTACAACACCCAGCACAAGATAATGGATATGGTGGACTTCTTGCAGAAAGGTGGATGGCATAACCCAGGTTGACCCAAGGAGCAGCGAGACTGGTAGGCTTCAACCCCGAAGAGGCGGAAGATCCTTGGCACCTGCTTTAGCTCTGGTACTCAGTAGAGGACTTGCATGATCATGAGATGGAAACTACCGAGACTCCCTGATGAAAACTTGTGGTTATATTGTTTGCCTTCTCTCTGTGTCTCTTCCTTGCTATCTTTTGCTTGGTTGCAGAGCATGGGGATTTCTGCATCCTAGGAAGAGGGGTTTACACCTTTTCTCATTATGACCTGGGTTCTGATTAGCCCTGTTTCTTTACCCCACCTTTTTGTTGTTGAGGAGGTGGAAGGCTGAGGGAGTGGACCTTGAAAGAACGGGGGATTGGGTATGGGGGATCAGGTGGGGATATGAGGAGCAGCAAGGCTTGCTTTCTGTGGACTCCTTCCCACTTGTTAGGAGCAAATCTTTTGGGATGGCTGTCAAAGGGTGATTTGGTTGCAATTATTGGGACAGGGTTGGCACCCTTCATGCTGCTGCAAATAGGGATGACAGATGGGTCAGGGCCTGTTATTCTTGTACTAGTATGGGGAGGCTGAGGGTTGCTCTGGGTCCTTTAACATGAGCACCCCTTAGCTTAGCATATAATTTGCTAGTTTTACTGTTGTCTTCTTCTTTTTCAAGAGTATACATCCCCGTATATGGGGACTGAAAGAGATTTGGGAAGGAGGGTTGGGGGGGTTAGCAGGTGGGAATTTAGGGAGAGGTTTGAAGCATACTATGGGAGGGTAAGTGTTGAGGAGGTGGTTATGGCTGTTACTGTTACTTGGAGGGTCGTGACTGTTAAAATGGCTACACTAAAGGGAAATTATGGTTAGGCTTATTTCATGCAATGTGAGGGGCCTATTCAACCCTGTTAAGTGCAAGCACATTCTGGACCAAGTGAGGAGGGAGAGGGCTGACATCATCCTCCTGCAGGAGACGCACCTGTCAGGGCAGGAGCATTTGAGATTGAGGTCTCGGGCATTCCTGCAGGTTTTTGCATCTAACTTTACTGCTCAGAAGAAAGGAGTTGTGATTCTTTTATCCAAAGATTGCCCCTTCCAGGAATTATCAATGTTTACAGACCCTAAGGGGAGGTTCCTTATTTTGACAGTGATTGAGCGGAACTATGTTCATTATTGTCAATGTCTATATTCCTCCATCTCAAGTAGGTCTGGCTCTGACAACAGTGCTAGAAGTAGTGCAATCCCACCAGTAGGCAGATGTGCTGGGAGGGGTCTTTAATTGTGTGCTGTCCAGCATTGACAGATTGGGAGGCCATAGTTTTGTCTCTGTGAGCTGGGATAAGCTCCACTTCATGATTAAGCAACTGGATTTATGTGATGCTTGGAGGGCAATGCATGGCGAAGAGAGAGATTATACTTATTTCTCTTCCATCCACCAAAGCTATTCCAGAATTGATCTATGATTGATCTTGCGATGCTTGTTAGCAACACTGACTGTGAAGACCATTGGAACTATGGGAGCCTCAGACCATGAGATTATCACCTTGGAGTTGCAGGATGGGGAGATTGAGACCTCTTCCCATGCCTTGGCTCTGCGCAGAGGGCTCCTTAAAAATAAGGAGTTCTTTCTGGCAGTGCAGAAGGAGTGGCAGGAATATATGGCCTTCAGTGATACAGCTGAGATTTTTCCCTTTACGTTGTGGGAGGCTGCCAGGGCAGTTCTATGGGGTCAACTGACATCTCTCTCATGTTGGTTCAAGAAGAAGGAGATGTCCCAAAGGGAGGAACTGCAAAAGGTGATCTATGAACTGGAAAGGTTGCATCGTAAGGGTGGCAGGGCTAGAGTGTGACAACAACTAGTCCGCAAAAGAGGAGAATTATCAAGCTTGGAAATTGAGTCTATAGCTCCTGCCATGCTTTGTACAAGGCGACACTTCTACAAACATGGGAACAAGGTGAGCCATCTGCTCTTATGACAGCTGAAGAGACGGAAGGCGAGACGGAAGGTTCATGCCCTCAAATCAGCTCATGGGGGCATAATCTATCACTCCATGGAGATGGCGGTGTTGTTCGCCAAATTTTATAGTGACCTCTATTCATCCCAACTAACGGCCAATGGGGAGGAGATTCAGGATTGGTTGATGCCGCAGATCTCCCCGGGTTGTCTCCAGAGGTGCTGGAGCTCCTTGTTTCATTGGAGGAGGTACGACTAGCTATCTGCAGTTTAAAGGCTTCAAAGGTGCCAGGTCTTGATCAACTTCCAGCTGAGCTGTACAAGTCAATGTCAGAGCACTTTGCCGCAATATTGGTTCGAGTCTTTAATGAAATCCAAGCCCAAAGTACGTTAATGGCTTCCTTCTATCAGGCCTCCATCACGGTACTCCCCAAAGAAGGTAAAGACCCGCTATTGTGTAGCAACTATGGACCCATCTCCCTTTTGAACATCAATTATAAGATTTTCACCAAAGTGCTCTGTGCCCATCTCGAACTGCGGTTACAGGATCTTATTCATCCTGACCAGATAGGGTTCATGAAACACAGGTATGATTTTGAGAATGTCAGATGGCTGGTTAATGTGCTGCATGGAGTTCAGGGTAGAGGGGAACAATACACAATTTTATCGCTTGACACCGAAAAGGCCTTTGATAAAGTTGAATGGCCATACCTGCTAGAAGTGCTAAGGCAATTTGGGTTTGTGCCTAATATGTCTGGTTGGATGGTGGCCATGTATGTTGACCCAAAGGCAACAGTAATGGTCAATGGTTTTCATTCGGAATGCTTCAGACTGGGGTGTGGTACTAGGCAGGGGTGTCTGCTGTCGCCACTGCTCTTTGCATTAGCTATTGAGCTGTTTGCTCGTCACATTTGCAAAAAGGCTTTGGAATTGGGTATAAGCCTTAGGAGGCAGCTACATGCTGTGTCTCTGTATACTAATGATACCCTTATATATTTTGGTGTCCCAGCCACTACTATGCTCATAATTGTACCTATCATTAAGCAGTTTTCTCGGGTGTCCGGTTTCATGGTGAACAGAAAGAAAGCTTCCCTGCTTGACTGAAACAAAATGCAGTAAGGATGCTCTCCCTGGTGATTTTCTAATGGTTGACCACCTTAAATACCCCAGTATCCACATCCCAAGAATTCTCTCCCAGCTATACCAACTGAGCTATCAAGTGCTATTAGATGGGCTGCGGAGTGAGCTTGAGACACTGCGGCCCTGTGCAATGTCATGGCTAGCGCGTATCAGTGCAGTTAAGATGCTGGCCTTGTCAAAGCTCATATTCTTATTTACACAACTAACTATTCAAGTGTCATGAAGCTTCTTTAAGGCTGTCAGGAGAGAGCTGTTGACATTTGTTTGGCATAAAAAGAGACCTTGTGTTGGCTGGGCCAACCTCACCATGCCAAAAGGGTGCGGGAGATAGGTTTCCTGGACCCAGAGTTATATTATTGGTGTCCATGCCTAGAGGCAGTGTTTTTCAGGATGGCAGACTCTTGCCCGGACTCGGTCTGTTTGGAAGAGGAGGCATGGATGGCCCCCTTCCAATTGAAAACGATGCTGTTTTTGAAAGATATAATAGAGGTTAATCAGGTACTCTCACACCCCCTACTGAGGCCACTGTGGAAAGTTTGGCATGTGCTTTGTACATAAGAACATAAGATATGCCATACTGGGTCAGACCAAGGTCCATCAAGCCCAGTATCCTGTTTCCAACAGTGGCCAATCTAGGTCATACGTACCTAGCAGTTTCCCCAAAAGACACAGGTTCCACAATGCTTGTATTGGGTCAACCATTGATATCCTGGGTCCCTTCTTAATAATGGTTTATGGACCTTTCCTCCAGGAACTTGTCCAAACCATTTTAAACCCAGCTACACTAACAGCCTTTACTACATCCTCCGGTAACAAATTCCAGAGTTGGATTACACGTGGAGTGAAAAAATATTTTATTTTATTAGTCTTAAATAGTTTACCCTGTAGCTTCATTTAAGCAACAGAAACGGACTCCCTGGCTGTCTCCTTTCACCCCAGTATCAAATTTTGCCTTTGCTAGAGATTTTAGTGGGGGAGCTGCGAGTCTTGGAATGGCCCGAGGCAGGGCCGGATTTACCTTGAGTGAGGCCCTACGCCAACAAAAATTGTGGGCCCCCAGCAGGGGCGGCCCAAGGGGGGTGCGGACCTCATTTGCATAAGGGGCCTCATTTGCATAAATATTTGCATAATATTACCATATACTAACTTTTAGTAAACGTGCCTCTTAATGAGTGTATGGATAAAGAAAGACTAAAAGATTTCTACATTACTATAATCCAGTGCCAACTGCCAGACACATTAGGAACTACTACAAACACTGCCCATAGTAAACCCGCCGTATCCTAACAGCACTACCAGGACTCACAAAGCACCATACTCTACCAATCAAAAGGCAACACTGCAAATATTAAACCAATACATTTCAGAGAACAACAATACATGACCTACTGGGGAAAGAGAACAAGTGGCAATGTCAAATAGGAATTATATAAACAG
The DNA here is from genome assembly GCA_033557465.1 of Ichthyophis bannanicus. NCBI lineage: Eukaryota > Metazoa > Chordata > Amphibia > Gymnophiona > Ichthyophiidae > Ichthyophis > Ichthyophis bannanicus. Next base: position 66,400,144 of record CM066047.1, on the reverse strand, counting down.
AACACCTCAGCTCAGTTACACATGCAGAACATAGACCATCACCAAACAAGTAATCACAATTTAGAAATAGGAAGACAATAATTAAACTGGGAATCCCAAAAGCCAAACTTGGAATGTACAACACTGTAGAAATAAAACTATACATTAATTTGCTCTTGTACTAAACAAAGCGCAGATGTTAATGATGCACATTTACCAGAGCTGACATATTCCAATTAATAAATTCAAAATAAAGAGATATTTTTCTACCTTTTGTGCATTTTTTTCAGCTGCAATTGCTCCAGCCACTTTCTTCTGGTTTCTTCGTGTCTTCTGCTAACTCTCCATCGTCTGCTGTCCATTTGTCCTTTCTTCTCTCTTCTAGATTTTTTTCCATTCTCTCTCTACATCTGCTTTAACATACTAATCTTTCTCCTTTTGCTCTTTCCTCATTCCTATTTCATCCACTCAAATTTTACCCCTCCATCCTCAATCCCCACTTACTCTCCCAATACCCGGCCAATTGTAGATTTTTTATCCCTCCCACACAAAATATTTTTCCCTTCTCCATTTTACTCTTCCAGCCCCATCCCATTCTAATCCTCCCCCAACATCAGCTCCCTTCTAGTTCCAGCCTCACCCAGCATCCATTCCCTTCTAGTCCCTGCATCAGCCCATTTCCAGTCCTAGCCATCCATCAGCCCATTTCCAGTCCTAGCAACCCCCAACCCAATACCAGTCCTAGCCCCCCCATCACCCCACTTACAGTCCTTAACCCCCCATCACCCCATTTTCAGTCCTTAACCCCCATCACCCCATTTTCAGTTTAAGCCCCCCCCTATAACCCATTACCAGTCCTAACCCCCCATCAGCCCACTTCCAGTCCTAACCCCATCAACCCATTTCCAGTCAGCCCCCCATAGCCCATTACCAGTCCTACCCCCCCATCAGCCCACAGCCCATTACCAGTCTTAACCCCCCCCAAAGCCCATTGCCAGTTCTAAGCCCCCCCAACAGCCCACAGTCCATTACCAGTCCTAACCCCATCAGCCCACCTCTAGCCTTAACCCCCCCCCCAGCCCAGCCCAGCCCATTTCCAGCCCCAGCCCCCCAATAGCCCATTAGCAGCCCTACCCCCCCAGTCCATTTCCAGCCCCAGCCCCCCCAATAGCCCATTACCAGTCCTACCCCCCCCATAGCCCATTACCAGTCCTACCCCCCCCCATAGCCCATTACCAGTTCTAAGCCCCCCCAACAGCCCACAGTCCATTACCAGTCCTAACCCCATCAGCCCACCTCTAGCCTTAACCCCCCCCCAGCCCAGCCCAGCCCAGCCCAGCCCATTTCCAGCCCCAGCCCCCCAATAGCCCATTACCAGCCCTACCCCCCCAGTCCATTTCCAGCCCCAGTCCCCCCAATAGCCCATTACCAGTCCTCCCCCCCCCCTAGCCCATTACCCGTCCTACCCCCCCCCCCGGCCTAAAGTAAAATTTAATTTAAAAAAAAAACCTGGTGGCTGCCGCCGCGGGGCCCCCTCTGCTGCCGCGGGGGCCCCGTCTACAAGCTGTAGCGGTCGGGTCGGGTCGGGTCGGGTCTCTCTCTCCCTCCCTCGCTGCAGGCTGCGAGAGACGCGAAGGGAGAGCGTCTCCTCGCGTCTGTGTTAAGCCCGCAGGGGCTGATGGGAAATCCCATCAGCCCCTGCGGGCTTAACACAGACGCGAGGAGACGCTCTATCTTCGCGTCTCTCGCAGCCTGCAGCGAGGGAGGGAGGGAGGGAGGGAGAGACCCGACCCGACCCGACCGGACCGCTTCAGCTTGTAGACGGGGCCCCCGCGACAGCAGAGGGGGCCCCGCGGCGGCAACCACCAGGTTTTTTTTTTTAATTGAGTTAAAAAAAAAAAAACTGGTTCTTTTTTTGTGGGCCCCTGCCGGCTGTGGGCCCTACGCCATGGCGTACATGGCGTATACGTAAATCCGGCCCTGGCCCGAGGTTGTCCTCTCTATTTGATGGTGCCATCTTGACATCCAAAGACAGGCTTGAAACATTGTGGAGGGCTCCCCTGAATTTCTTCCAGTATTTCCAGTTACAACACTATCGGGTCGGTCCCCTATGAAACTGCAGTGCTACGCCTCCCCCCCCCCCCCCCAGACTTTGGGAGCGGGTCTTGTTTGATTCTGTATGGCTGAAATCCTTTAAAGTCTGGATATACAGAGCCCTTGCTGCTGATTTCTCCCACCACAATAAGATCTCTCATATAGAGGCAGATGGAAAACTGTTGGGGGATAAATCAGAAGAATTTTGGGAAGAGATGTATTTGCAATCTCTTATTCTTGCAACGAAGCCCTCACTTTGCTCTGCTACATCTTGGGATGGGTTTCTTTAAGAAGATGGGGGGGGGGCGTCTGGGAGGAGAGGGTAAGAGCAGTGGTTGGTTGGTTAGGGTACAGGGGATTGGGGGGAATCTTGTTGGTTCATTGGAGCATGCATGGATGTACTCCTTATGGTATCTGCTGTATCGCATATATAACTGCTTGTACAACTGAGGTTAACATTATTGGCACCCTTGCAGTTCAACCCCTTAATTTCCAATATCTTCTAAAAAAGGTTGGCCAGTGAAATGGCTTTGGATCACATATGCACACATATTTGACACACAAAAAAATTAAATAAAATAAGATCAATTAAAAAAGGAAAAGGTAGGAAATAGTATAAAAACTGTGACATTGCCTGGACATGATTGGCACCCTTATAAATAATTAAAATCAGTTTGAACAGAACCACATTCCTATTGCAATAAAATTAGACACACCCTGTGATCAATTGCCAATACTCACATGACTTGAATCAACCAATAAATGATGGCTCTATTGTTTAAAATGGCCACATTTACACCCTGTTCCATTTTCACAATGGTGAAGACAAGAAAGTTACCTGAGACCATCGGAAAAGCCATTATCACCAAATATCAAACTGAAAAGGATATAAGGCCATTTCCAAAGACTTTGGGACTCCTTTGTCTACACTTCACAATGTTATTAAGAAATTTTCTGCTCACGGAACTGTCAACAACCTCCCAGGACATGGTGGGAAGAAGAAATTTAATTTAAGAAGTCTTCGAAAGTTAGTGTGGAAAAACATCACTTACACATCCAAAGAACTTAAGGCTGAACTGGAGCAATCTGAAATGGTAGTTTCAACCTGCACCATACACCGCACATTAAACAAAGAAGGACTTCATGGGCAAACGCCAAGGAGGACCCCACTGATCAAAGACAGACATAAAAAGGCACGTCTGACCTTTGCCCAAACACACATTGAGAAAGCACAATCCTTCTGGGAAAATGTTCCGTGGATTGATGAAACCAAACTTGAACTCTTTGGCAATGCAGACCAGCAATATATTTACAGGCGAAGAAATGAAGCTTATAAGGAAAAATGCACCATTCCTACAGTTAAATAAATGGTGGAGGATCCATAATGCTGTGGGGCTATTTTGCTGCCTCAAGAACTGGAGGCCTGGAATATATTAAAGAAATCATGAAGTCAGAGGTATTTTGGAGCGAAATGTTCTTCCTAGTGTCAGGACTGTAACCCAAAACAAACGTCCAAAAGTACAAAAGAATGGTTGAAAAGGTAAAAATGGACTGTTTTAAACTGGCCAGCAATGAGTCCTGATCTCAATCCAACCGAGAACCTTTGGAAAGAGCTGAAATCTGCCATTGGTATAAGGAATCCTGGAAACATTCATGAGCTGGAACAAATCACAGTTCAAGAGTGGGAGAAACTACCAGCAGACAGATGTACAAACTTATAGATGGCTACAAGAAACATTTGGAGGCTGTTATACCTGCAAAGGGTCGTGCAACCAAATATTAGTGAAGGGTGCCATTAATCCTGTCCAGAACATATTTTGCTTTTTTCTCAGAAATTACTACATCTAAGTTGCAGAGACATCAATTTTTGTTGTATACCTTTGAATATACTATTAAAATATTATGATGACAGATGGAATAGTTCCAATTATTTCTCAAGATATTGTACACAACATACCTAAATGCAAGGGTGCCAATAATGTTAACCACAACTGTAAATCCATGTGATCTTAGATATTTATTTCTTCAGTTGTTGTTTACCCCAGACCTTTGTTATGCTGGGGAGTTGTAATACTTAAAGTAGTATTAATGTTGTCCAATATATATTGCAGTTTTTTTAAATGTAGACATTTTTATTGGTCTTAAAGATGTCTACATTAAACACCCCCCCCCCCCCAAACTGCAATATATATTGGACAGCATTAAAGGAAAAATCAGGTGCCTTTTATTCTCCCCATCTCTGAGCAACAGCAAAATGGTGGCAAAGATGAATTGTTGCCATGGCTCACACATATTATTTGTTAACTGTATTAATAACATCTCCCCTTAATGCCTCAATTAATTTGCTTTTTTAAATCTTTTGTAGAAATATTGCTAATTGGGTAAAAAAAAAACAGGATGAAAGGAAACAGACTAAAAGAGTTGTTGAAAAAGTCATCTTATTCAGCATAGACAAAAACCTGTAGTTTGCAAAAAGTTAACTTCATGCACATCTTCTAGTATTTTTATTTTCATTTAGCTCGTGCCTTTTCAGTAGTAGTGAAGGCAAGGTACATTCAGATACACTAGATATTTCTCTGCCTCCTGAGGTCTTACACTCTAAGGGTTAGAAGTGTGTTACTGTGTTAGCGTGTGCTAATGCAGTTAATATACATTAGTAGTAAATACTTCCCATTGCATAAAATAGGACCTGTGGTCAATAATGCAAATTAGCACCTTCTAGCCCTAAGTTTGTACCTATGGCAATGGAAGGTTCAGTGGCTTGCCCAAGCTCATAAGGAGTGTCAAGAAGAGATGAACCTTGGTTGCTCTGACTTGGAGCCTGCTGTTTTCACCACTAGACTACTCCTTTATTAATAATGCAGTGGGTTTTCAATTTGTTGTTACCAACCGTATACAGTTCCAGTAAATCTATTAGATTTGACAAATCCTTCTCCCTCCAGGATTCTCTGCAGGTCGTGAAACCATTGATTAAGCTGAAATGAAAATTAGGAAGAGATGATATAGATGAGCAGTTGAGACCAAAGATGTCCTTGCTACTAGTTACATAACTCAGTTTTAGCTCAGATATTGCCCAAATATTGTGTACTCCAGCATTTAAAACAAACGTTGAGCCTAGAAAATAGTTTTTACACAATGGGGGTCACTCCGAAACAGAAATAGGCCACCTGGATGTATGGGATAGACGTTTTCCTTGCGAAAACGTCTGGACACCTATTCGGAAACCACGCGGCCCTGCACATACATGGCACTAAAACAGGAATCTCAGAATGTGGGTAGGAGAAGGTGGAACGGGGTGTGACAGGCCACGGAGATGTATAAAGCTTATTCAGTAAAGGCCCTTGTATGTCCTGGATGTATCCCGCGGACGCCTTCATTATACCATGTGGAATAAGGCTAGCACTTAGAAGATTTTCTGCTCTGATCCTCAATATATCCCATAGAGATGAATGACTGTGACAAGTCTGTATTGAACTGGTGTGTCTGCTGTGTGGGAAAGCACAAGATGAACAGGATGCACAGGTGAGGGAAACTTGTAAGGTGTAGTAACAATAAAAACCCTACCCCCACAGAAATATAAAGCACTACAACAGTCCTCATTCTGGCTATGCTGCCATTTGCTGTTTGTGCTAAAGCAGTTATTCTAGGCTTCCCTAACAATTCCTGTGTTTGGAGAAATGGGAATATAGATGTAGGGATGGTATGTGAGTTATTATGGAGCAGAAGCCTGTTTGGCTGAGAGGGGTGTGGTCCTGTGACGCCCTGCTAATATGTGTTACCAGCAATTATTTATAGGTGCAGGGCATGGTTTTGGCAGGAGTATGTCATTTGTGATCGCAAGCAAGAGTGTGTATGTGTTTGTGTGGTATGAGGGCTGCAGGGGAGGCCCTGGTGTGCTGATCTGCAACTCTGGGGGGACATGTATGCCTGGCCAGTACCTGGACCGTAGGACTGACTGCTACATCACCAGATGCCACTGTGAATGGGTAGTAACCTCTGTACAGCTGCTCTGCAGCAACATAGCAGGGCATATCTCTGTCAATGGTGGGGGATCCTCAGAGTGGGGGTATGTTACAGTGTGGGCAGCACTAATGCATATCCAAAATCACCGTCTGAGTTCTCGAACATTGTGCACATTTATCAGGGCAAATGATGGTGCTTTTGGGCACGTGTTTCTGATGTTTGCACTGTTGCATGTGCTCATCCTGATGGCTTCCTATGAATGACAGGGATATGTTTTGACATATAGCTGTACAGACCCATTTCAGTTTTTTTCTGGCCCATTCTTAGCATTACAAATACTGTTTTCAGTGATGACCACCGAAGGAATAACTAAGGTGTTCATCACATGCCATGTATGTGTTGCTGCAGAGTCTGTCAGGACAAACATCTCACTATCCACTTGCTTTTATAATAGCTCTGGTGCACTTAGCTAACCTTGTAGTGTTATGGGCATGCAACAGACTAGTATATATAGCCTGGGTTGTATGACCTTATCTGTTTCATCAGTATTAATGTGTTGTTTGTATGAGCACAACACTGTCAGTGTGTGCATCAGCTTAGGGGATGTACGTTTTGCCAGCGGCGGGATGGCCACACGGAGAAGGACAGCATTGCAAACGTCTATCTTTTCAGAATACGGTGAGCATGGGGACCTACAGGCCATTTGCTGCGTTTACCCATGTCCCATTATAGCAGCGTGGGCCCATGTTTCCCCAGACATGTTGTTTGTGCTGCGCCAGAAACGTATATCTCCCTGATTCCAGAACCTCGGGCGTGTCTATTTCCGTGGTTTCGGAATCGGGTATATTCTGTGCCCGTTTTCAATTTAGACGATTCTCCGGCCGGACGTGCATGTTTTAGAATTATGCTCAATATGGGGGGTACTTTATAAGCTCTGTTTGTGAGTTGGACATTTGAAAATGGGCACTTCAATGTGCAAATAGAAACATAGAAACATGATGACAGAAAAAGACCACAAGGCCCATGTAGTCTGTCCTTCCATAACAACTACAACAGTCCACTTTTTAACTTTAGAGATCCTCTGTGTTGGTCCCATGCTTTTTTGAATTCAGTTACTGTCCTCATCTCTACCACCTCCACTGGGAGACTATTCCACGGATCCACTACTCTTTCCGTAAAGAAATATTTCCGCATATCACTCCTGAATCTATCTCCCTTCACCCTCATCCCATGTCCCCTCGTAGCAGAACTTGCTTTCAATTGAAAGAGGCTCTCTCCCTGAACATTTATGCCACGGAGGTATTTAAACATCTCAATCATATCACCTCTATCCCGCCTTTCCTCTAAGGTGTACATATTAAGATCCTTAAGTCTGTCCTCATATGCTTTATAATGAAGCCCATTAATCATTTTAGTAGCAACCCTCTGCACCGACTCCATCCTGTTCACATCCTTTTGAAGGTGCGGTCTCCAGAATTGCACACCATACTCCAAATGAGGTCGCACCAAAGACTTATAGAGAGGCATTATCACCTCCTTTTTTCTGCTAGCCATTCCTCTCCGTATGCACCCAAGCATCCTTCTAGCTTTTGCCGTTGCCTTTTCTACCTGTTTAGCTACTTTAAGATCATCAGACACAACCACGCCTAGGTCCCGCTCTTCTTTAGTGGACAAAAGTACTTCACCTCCTATACTGTATTGCTCCCTTGGATTGCTGCAGCCCAAATGCATGACCTTACATTTTTTAACATTAAATCCCAGCTGCCAAATTCTAGACCACGGAGATATCCCCAGAGCCTTTTTAGAAGGCCGGATATATACATCTCCCCGGCATGAGAATGCCCATGTAGCAAGGGGCATGCCATGGATAGAGCAAGGGAGATGCATGTTACAATGCAATTTCAGAACATCACAAGTACGTCTGGCCCTGCTTGTTGAGACATCCGTGCTTATACCTGCATCTGACCATGTATAAGGTGCAAACAAGTACTAATTTCATGGCTGCAGCACTTCTGGGAGTAAAGCAAAATGCATTTGCAGCGCCATGAATAATATATCCTGGCCGAAGAAACCTGTCCATAAATACATACTTCAAACATATTACTGGCCTGCCACTGTGCGTCTGAGTATCTAAAATGGCGGAGCAGGACAAGCTAGTCTCATAACATAGTTTTCCCCCTTCTAAGCTACCCAGGCCGGAGCATCCAAATACTCTGTCCGGTGGGCTTGCACTTCAGGGACGTTCACATTTATAAAATAGCCTACATTCGTGCACATACCCATCCGTGCACATACCCATCCGTGCACATAGAGCCGTGCACATACCCAGCCTTGCTATCTGTAGAACTGATTGCTGTAATATTCATTTATTTGGGGTGGAGAAGGAGCTATTTCAGATGACACTGCTGCCACTTCCCCGGTTTTCGGGCATTCTGATCTGGGCATCCCAGATTCTTCCTAGATTTCCTTCTAAAATGCCACTTTAATAGGCTCTGTTAAATGTACTTTTCTTTTGAACAGTATAGTTTACCTATAAATAGCTATGAGAAGAAATACAAACATACTAAAAAAATAAACCTGAATTTTGTTTTAGTAAAGCACTGGTTTATTTTCAGGAAAACACTGGAAAAATTTCAGGAAAGGTTCTGAGATTTTGCAAGATTTTAAGTAAAGCACTAGATTAAGACGTTCACCTGTTGTTTGCCCAGCCAGTTATAGGATATATGCATATGTAGGTTTTTTTGGTGTACTCTGCACACTAATGGTGTTGACATATGCCTACTTCAGATGTGTGTTCATTGCTGATATATGACTTATTACCACCCAGGGCTGTAATAACACACCTTGTTTTCCACACAGTTTGTAGTATAGCTTCCATAAGTGAATGCACATTTCTATCATGTACTTACTTGGTCTAGGCCATGCTATGATACTCTTCCTGAATTTCTCCATGTCCCTTAGTCATATGCTGGAGAAAGAATGAATCATATTTAAGAGATTGGGTAACAGTACATGGAAAAATTTAGTTTCTTGCTTTGGCTGTACTTTCCACAAAACTGCTTTAATATGTTGTCTTGACTGTTGGTTTAACATTCAGAATTGTTCTGGTCAAACAGATTGCTATATTAGCTCAAATCCTCCCTAAAATAATAATGGAACTTGGCGTGTTTTTGATGTGAATATAGGAGTGGAGGAGTAGCCTAGTGGTTAGAACACTGGCTTGGTAACCAAGCAACCAGGGTTCGATTCCCACTAGCACTCCTTCTGGCCTTGGGCAAGTCACTTAACCGTTCATTGCCTCGGAAGAAAGGCCTGGCAATCTACTTCCGGTGACACTGCCAAGAAAACCCAGGAGCTTCTGGGTCGCCAGGAGTCAGGACTGACTCGAAGGCACACATTAAAAAAATTATCTCTAGCTAGGTAGGCAATGTTTTATGCTACTTTTGGGGAATTCAGAATAGTTTCACTGGTAAAAGTCCAGAAACTGTTTATTTTGTTTTCTACATTAGTTCAAGTGAATGACAGTACCATGTGTATGAGTCAAATAGATACCTTAAATTCATTAAGGAGATGGGTAAATGCAATGTGTGCCTTTGAGTCAGTGCTGACTCTTGGCAATCCAGCAGCTCCTGGGTTTTCTTGGCAGTGTGACCAGAAGCAGATTGCCAGGCCTTTCTTCCAAGGCAATGAAGGGTTAAGTGACTTGCCCAAGACCACAAGGAGTGCTAATGGGAATTGAACCCTGGTCTCTTGGTTACTAAGCCAGTGTTCTAACCACTAGGCTACTCCTCCACTGCTGTTTATGGGTAAACATATGTTATCTGTGGAGAAGATCCCTTTAAAATTCTGTGGGGCATCTGCATAGAAAAGAGGTTGGACTGAGTTGTCTTCATTAAGGGGTATTGCATGCTAATCTCACTGCACGATGGGGTGGTGACTGAGCAATTAGGGGAGGAGTGTGGGCATTGAAAGCATATCACAGCTTCTTCGGGCATCATTGGTGTGTGCTAACTATGAATGTTGCCGTTATCATGGTTGCGCTTACCACCTCCTCAGTGGGTGGTGGTAAGTGGACACGTGTTAAGTATGCTTGCTATTTAGCTTGCTGAGGTGCGTCTCCCCAGGCATGTCCAAACAGCACAGGTCTACTTCACCTCCCACATTAACATTTGGGGCTTAGTGCGCATTACGTTTTAGCAAACAGGCCCATAAATCCTCAGATATAAATTTGTTTCTGGAAAAACCACACCAACACTTCTGCTTACTTGTGAAGAGCAGAACACAGAGTAGAAGTGACAAAGGTTAAAAGAGGACTCCTATAACAGGACACACTTTGTCACCAATAAGATTCAACACATTTTATTTTGTATGTAAACTTGTTCCCGATGCAGCAGAAACTGAAACATGGCCGTTGGGTTTTATGAAATGGCTTTAAAAAAAAGTTATTTATGCAGGCTTTTAATTACAATCCAAGTAATAAGTTGTACAAAAACGTTATCTAAAAAATAACCTCAAAAGACAAAACGGTAAATAATTAATAGGAGAAAAAATATGACCAAGTTCAGCATATTGGGGAGTTACCAGTTTGAACCCAAAGGAAAATAAAAATATTGATGAAACAAATATAGCACAGACAATTCACGCCCAAGCACTAATCCAAATAAGAAATTACACAGAGGGTATTAACAATCTAATAGATGTTTTTTTAGAAACCAAAAAAATGATAATTGCGAAGGCTCTAACATGTATGAAGTGGCATTTTAGGAAAGAAGTCCAACTGCAATCTGGGACATCCAGGGCAAAATATGCAGGAAAACTCTGGGGATGTCTATGTTTCAACCTGATTTTGAAAACATGGACACCCCTAATGTGCCAGCGTACATATTGATATATCTGATATAAACACTTGGGGTGGGGACATCTATCTCCTACTAGTTTGTACATGGGACATCCACCGGTGTGGCAACACAAAAACAAGAGCCCTCATTCCCTATCTGTGTTCAATGTCAACACGGAAATTATAAATTATAGTGTACCTCCTTCTCCATACCCTCTAGATGTTTGACTGGCAAAGCAAACACTTTTCCGGTGCCATTCTGTGCCTAGAGCAGGTATAAATTTGGACATGGTTTGGAACTTGAAGGGTATTTCTGAATTCTGGCAAGGACGTCCAGGTTCTTGGGAATATCCTGGACATGCCTACATCACACCCACTTTCCTACTTGGATGTCTTCACACCAGGATATCTTTGACACCACTTTCTAAAATGGCTCCAGGGGGATGTCTCCATCCTTTGGACATCTGTATGCTTGTTTTCAGATGCCCAAAGCATGAATAGGGCTTCTAAAATGACCCTCTTGTCTGTGTATCTTTAGAAATATCTGGAAAATCCTAATTTTAAAATTAAAGAACAGTTTCTCTCATTTCTTGAAATATACCCAAAGCAACCAGTCCTTGTCAGAGGTTAGGGCCAAAGTCACCATCATGGTAGCAAAGTTCACCGAATCCAATACAGAAGATTCCAACAAGGCAGAAACATCCAATGTATCCTGAAGATGAGCAGTTTGGGCTTGATGTTCATCTTTCTTAGCAAAGGGTATATTAAAGTAGATCTGAGTTACTGGGGAACTATTATCCTCAAAATTTTTTAAAATCTCTATCAAATATATTTTGAAAATATCTTGAGGAGAAATCAAGACATACTGAGGAAAATTCAGATATTACAGTTCTGAGCACAGTTTTCTAGCATTTTTATTTTGGTTCTTAACACAGTCTTTAAGCAATACTTATCGAGTAGCTTGTATACCATCCACAGATTTCTCTAAAATTTCTGGCCATGTTGCAGTTTGTTCAATAGCTGTTTAATTGTCTTGCACCTCAATCTCCAATGTTGGAACAGTCTGGGTGAACTGATTAATTCTTGGGACGAAAATTTTCCCCAAATGTGCAATAGCGTCCAAATAACATCTAGAGTGATCTTGGCTGGATGCTTCAACAAGAACTGTGGTAGAGACAAGTCAGTAAGCCCTGGACACAAACCTTCCCTCAAATCAACTATTGAAGGGCCTTTATGCTGTATGCCACACTCTTGTTTGCACCCAACTGTTCTTATCAACAACCTCTTGCACCGGAAGTCAGGACCTCACCACTATTTCTGCCATAGCTTTCCCCTCCTCCCTACCCACCAGCATTCCAGTGACTCTGATGGGGCCACTGCAGGCGCAACTATCGGAGAGCTGGTTAATCCAGATTGTGGTGGGTGTGCTCTCAAATCCGGGTTTAATGTGACATCATGTTTGGAGACACCACTGAGTTTGTCTGCCTCCTTTGGTGTCTCCAGTGGGCTTTACTCTAGTCTTGCTGCCTGGGTACCTTCACGCCACAAATTGTGGTCCATGGGGCCAGCAACAGGAACAGGTTTGGCTTTAGGGGAATGATTGTCAGCCTTTCCTTTCCTTTTACACATAATAGCCAGGAAAAAAATAGAAAGGAAATTGGGCATGAAGGCAAGCTTCAACAGCTGTCTAATGTTTTTATTAAAAAGTTGATTTTATTATTTATTGATCATTTGCAATTATAGATTTTCGTTCTTTCTTTAATTTGGTCTGTAGTTGATTTGTTTTACTTTTGGACATTTAAGAAAAAGGATTGGACAAGTTCTTGGAGGAAAAGTCCGTAAACTGTTATTAAGGTAGATTTGGGGAAAGTCACTACTTATCCTTGGGAATCAGCAGAATAGATTCTAACTACATTTTAGAATCCTGCCAGATTCGTGTGACCTGAACTGGCCACAGAAACAGGATCTTGGGCTTGATGGACCTTTGCTCTGACTCAGTATGACATGTTTTCCCTCATAGAGGACTTGAACATGTAAAACAGCATTTTACATGATCAAGTAGGATCCTGTAAAATTGAATTGGGGCCTTTTATTATCTGGCCCTTGCACTTTGGAATTCTTTATCACAGGATATTAGCTTGGAGATATCCTTTCCTAAATTTAAGTCAGCATTAAAAACCTTTTATTTCAATTTGTCATATCCTGATTCATAATGTTTGGATGAAGTTCTGAGCTATGATAGCTGTGGTCTATGTCTCATTGCAGGAATATACTTTTTGCTTTTATTTTATTTCTGTGACTCTGTATCTAAATTGACAATTGTAACTGTTTCTTAATTTTCTATTTTCTTTTCTGGCTTTTATTTCTCTTTGTGACATATTGTTTTTTTTAATAAGTTGGAAACTGCTGTGAAATGCTAAAGAAGGGCAGAAAAGCAAGCATCAAATAAACATAAATGTAAACATTTTGGGTCCGATTCAGCAGTGGCAACTAGCCCATCTAGCATGGGAAGTCGTTGCTGCTAAACTTTAAACTCAGATATTCAATACCGGGGGCATATCTGGCCAAGATATTGAATAACCGGGTTGCTTGAATTGTCAAGAAGGAAGTAAGGCCAGCCTTTACTGCACCTTACTTTCACTATGTAGCCATAACCGGGCAGTGGCTCAATATCACCACCGCACAATTATGGCTGGGTGCTGCTCTTGGAACGCCCTTAATACACCTTGGTGTGCAGCACTAGCACCCACAGATATTCAGCGACACTCACTATGTTAGTGCCGCTGAATATCCCAGATAAAGGTAGTAACACAGTTAAGAGATCTGCTAACTGTGTGACTTCTTTTATATTAGACTCTTTTTTTTTTTTAAGTGCCATCAAGTCAATGCAAACTCCTGGCAACCCATCAGCCCCTGGTTTTTCTTGGGAAGCTATGACCAGAAAAAGATCACCAGGCCTTTTCTTCCAAGGCAATGGAGGGTAAAGTGACTTGCCCAAGGTCACATGGAGTGCAAGTAGGAATCAAACGCTGACCTATTGGGTACTAGCCTGCTGTTCTAGCCACTGGGCTACTCCTTCACTCTGAATATAAACATATATGTATATAAAATGTAGGTGCCCAGAAACACTGTGGTAGTCATTCTCAAAAGCGAATAGCGGGGTTGGACATCCAACCTATTCTCATCCCTGGAATGAGATTCTGGTTCCAGTGCTTCCCGCACATACACAGCATTTGTGCGGGGAGCACTGGATATGAGCAGGGCAGGTGGAGCAGGGGTGGGGAAAGGCGCCAGGACATACAAAGGCCATTCAGGAATAAGCCCTGAGGGTCCCCACTGCAAGGTGCCGCACACTATGCTGCTGGCTTCACTGTGCCCCTGTACCTGCGATCTGGCACATGGGGGCCTCCAGTGCCGGCAGGATCATGGTTTGCAAGGGTGGACATGGGCAGTGGCATTCCGAGCCATCAGATAGAGGGCTCCTGTGCCCCAGCCATGGCGTTCTGGCATCGGGACGGGCAGCTGCCCATATGCTGATCTTGTCAATACACAGGGAGCGCCCGGACATCCAAGTCCCCGATTCTGTCATCACGGGTACATCCGGGCTTTTAAACGAAATATGTTTAGACATAGTGGAAGTGGAGAATAATCATTACAGGACAGGATTGGCACTAATGTGCATATTTTAGAAAGTGTGCACATATGCACACAATTACTCCTGGCTTGGAACATATGTAAATGTGTTCCAGTTTTCCTTGGGTTGATTTACAAAGGTGAATAGGTGCATATGTTGACTTTATAAATTAGGTGTCTCATATGCACCTTTGTGTCTTTCCTGCTGCGGTGGTCTGTTATAAGATTAACCTCTTACCTCTCATATTTTCAGATGTCTTTGCTGTTAATTCTATATATCAGCAAGCTTTGGAACAATCTTGATACATCGAGTGTCTCTGTTTCCTGGATATTATTGTGTTATGTTTATTAAAAGCAATACAGTATAGGGGGTGAAGTACTTTTGTCCACTAAAGACGAGCGGGACCTAGGCGTGGTTGTGTCTGATGAGCTTAAAGTAGCTAAACAGATAGAAAAGGCGACAGCAAAAGCTAGAAGGATGCTTGGGTGCATACGGAGAGGAATGGCTAGCCGAAAAAAGGAGGTGATAGTGCCTCTGTATAAGTCTTTGGTACGACCTCATTTGGAGTATTGTGTGCAATTCTGGAGACCGCACCTTCAAAAGGATATAAACAGAATGGAGTCAGTAAAGAAGGTGGCTACTAAAATGGTTAGTGATCTTCATTATAAAGTATATGAGGACAGAATTAAGGATCTTATTATGTACACATTAGAGGAAAGGCGGGATAGAGGTGATATGATTGAGATGTTTAAATACCTCCGTGGCATAAATGCACAGGGGCAGAACCTCTTTCGATTGAAAGCAAGTTCTGCTACGAGGGGACATGGGATGAGGGTAAAAGGGGATAGATTCAGGAGTGATATGTGGAAATATTTCTTTACGGAAAGAGTGGTGGATCCGTGGAATAGTCTCCCAGTGGAAGTGGTAGAGATGAGGACAGTATCTGAATTCAAAAAAGCATGGAACAAACACAGAGGATCTCTAAAGGAAAAAAGGGGACTGTTGTAGTTGTTGGTATGGAAGAACAGACATGTGGTCTTTTTCTGTTGTCATTTTTCTATGTTTCTATGATCTTGATATATTTGTGCTACCCTTTTATTTAATTTTATAGTTATTTAGATGGTATAATTATGTAATAGATAGATGGGTCACAACACAAAAAAAAACACAAAAAAGGGGGGACAATCCTAACCAATAAAAGTTCACAACTAAATGAAAAACAAGAAGAGGTAAAAAAAAATGCAGAGAAGATAAATAACCACAGGGTAAATTTATTAAGCCCGACATGGCAATTATCCACAGACTGCACAACAAAAGTTATTGCTAACTCTGAGATTTGGTTCTATATACGTTTTGGATTGCATTCATTGCCCCTGATGCAGGCAGACTGTGCTGAAGCATGGCCTTGTCGGGCTTAATAAATTTACCCTGTCGTTATTTATCTGCTTTGCAACTTTTTTTTACCACTTCTCCTTTTTCTTTTTGTCATAGATAGATGTGTCTATCTATGACAAAAAGATCCAGTGACCACTTGAGTGTGCTCTCTGGTGGAATGCTGTCCATTTACGTTCCAAGAAAGTTGGCACATTCATAACACTGTCCATTGACAGTACTTAGATTCCATGTGCAAAAAGCTACCAGGCAGAGGACTTAGCTGACATGTTGTTTCATAATTTCAGTAATTCAGTCATGAAAAGACTGCATTTTTAACATATTTTGCTTACATATTGAGTGTGCAACTGAAACGTGCTATATCATATTCATTACCCATAGATATCACTCCATGGACTCTTTGGGGCACGCTTACTAAGCCCCACGCTGGTAATGCACATTCATGCTGTGTTACCAGTGCGTGGCTTCGGACTAATTGCTTGGGGGGGGGGGGGGAGGGGTGTACATCCGAGCGCAGGTGGTAAACACTCATGCAAGTTGCCAGGAACACCCTATCCTGTCCAGTCACCACCCACATGTGCTATCAGGGTAGCACGGGGTTTTTAGCACTGGACCCTGGGCTACTTTTTAGTGTGGTGCTACTGGGCAGTATGGTTTAATAAATATAGCTCTTTGTTTCTGTGTAGTAATGTTATCCAGTAAAAATGGTGCTTCCTTCAAAATTAGGGTCTCTGCATTTTAATCTAGGAATCAAGATGTGCCTATTTTATATTTTGCGTCTCCAAAATCTTTAGATGTAGTTACTTCTAGTTAATATCTATGGCACATTTTTTAAATGTTATTTGCTGCTCTATTTCATTGTAGGATTGAAATAGTATTGATCATGTATAGAGCATGTTCTAGTTTATTCAGAACTCTTCTGCTCGATAGAGCCTTTTTGGACCCTCCTCCCAAGCTTGCATATAATATTGTCAGATGCCTTACGGACAGCATACTGTAATTTACATATTACAGTGAAAATAAGTGTGAACTGTCTTGTCTCTTTTGGCAAGTGATGAGATTATTGGCAAGAGTTCACATAAACATTCTGTTTGGAGTTTTCTGAACTGAATTTATCATCTCCTTTCCTTATATTCTGTTGCTCTTTCTTCTTAACCGACTGTCTGGTATGGCTTACAGAGATGGAATTTGCAAGTTATTTTCCATGGTTTACTGTAGAGTACAGTACACAATTCAGCACTTATCTGAAAACATAAAGTGACTTTTATATTTAAGGCTTGCTTTTGGCCAGGGGTGGAGACACTGCCAACTTGTTTTTTCTTTATCCATTTATTTCATTTTAGGTGTTGTAACTTAATCTTCAGTTTGTTAGGCAGTGGAATATTTGTGGCAGCACAGATCTACATGATATAGTTTGTGCTGTTCAGACCATTTGCAAAAGTACATCATCACCAATGGGAACTCTTCCCAGTAGTATTTGGGGCTAAATTTTCATCTGCTATGAGGATCATTTTGTTTAGAGCTTCTGGGTCCAAAAACAGATACTTAGGTCCATGTGTATAAAACTGTGATAGCATGTTATAAAAGGCTCACTAAACACGACACATTTTATAAAATACATATAGTGCTGGGAACCCCCCCATATTTGGTGTAATGCATATCAGACAAAATTATTGTACAAAAGAGCATTCAGGGAAAGAACAGTATCGCTTGGGACTTTGCACAAGTAGCTCTTCTTACGCAGGTAAATGGCAGATTTTGGAAACCTGCATGTCTGCTAGGAACTGGTTAAGGAGCCATCCTCCAAACTCTAATTTCTGGCAATTCTAGAGGGCTTGAAATGCCAAAGAAATAAGCACAATTTCTCCCTCAAGCTCTCCTTCCAAATCCAGCCCAAATGAGAAGTTGGCCAACAGTTATGTGTAACTCAAAGTGGGTATAAATGCTGACAGGGAAATTTTCTGGGATATACATGTGATGCCATTTTAAAATATGGAATGCAAATATACCTTGAAGGTCTGCCGAGACCATGGCTAGAACATTCCTCCTTCCAATCTTTGTGCCACAGGCATATAAGTTGGCCTTTTCTAAAATTGCTGTTTGTACATGGATTCCAATTTACACATGAAAATCAGCATTTTCCACATCAATGGCTGCTAACCCTTTTAAAATCACCTCTTCTATGTTTTTCTGTTGGGCTGCAATAATGTTTATACCAGTGGTCCCCAAATCATTTGGGCCAAGGACCACATTGAACCATTTGATCACTAGAAGAGCCAAGGTGTTTGCAGAGGTGTGTATGTGTGGGTGTGGGTGTTCCCTCCCCTCCCCATCTCCCTGAAAAAGGTAGCTTCTCCAAAGCTCTGGGGCAACAGTATGGGGACCACTGGCATCTTCTCCCTTATCCCCCTTCCCTCCATTGGCAACATCTCTCCCTGTCATTGCTGTCTCTCTCCTCCTCCTCCATGGCTCCAGCATTTCTTCCTGTCTCTTCCCTCTATTCCCATGGTCCTGCCTCTCTCCTCTCTTCTAGCCCACCCTCCAAGCAGTCCAACATTTCTGTCTTCCTCCTTCATCCTGTGATGCGGTTTCTCTCCCCCCCCCCCCTCTTTCCTTTGATTTGCCTTTACAATTAGGTGTCACCGACAGCGGCAGCAATTTTACAAATGCTGCCTCTTGCTGCCCTGGAGCATTTGATCTTCCACTTCCCACCCTCACCAGAAGCATGAAGTTGTGTCAGAAGGAGCGAGATGCAGAGAGAAGGTTCCAGTGTGGCAAGTGACAGTATTTGTAAATCGCTGCCACTCTAGGCAACATCTAACTATAAAGCCAAGTCAAAGAACTACGGGGGATGGGAGGGATGGAGAATGAGAGATGCTGGATCGTGGGATGGGGAGAGAGGCTGTACCAGGTCAGTTTGCAGTTTGGCCTTGAGCAAAGTGGTACAAGCCTGGGGAAACATGTCTTCAGGCCAGTTTTGGCTCACAGACCATAGTTTGGTGTTCCCTGGTTTACACTGTGGCTACTGAGAGGTACTAAATGTATTGCTACCCACAGTGAAGTCTTGATTGGATTTCTGGTGACAGTGAAAAGTAGTGCCCTAGAAATGATTAATATATTACCACCTAATGACATTGTCATGTTCCAAAATAGTACTGAGATGCTGCTCTAAACTGATGGCTAATTGAACTACAAAAAGAACAGCTTGGCGTGTTGTAATTGTTGGGAGCTAAACTGCGGTGAATAATATTGTACTGGGTAAAAATAGTGCTGGTGGAGCTACAGGGAGGAAAGTATTACCTTCCCTCATTAATATAATTTTTGTTCAGATAATAGCATGAGAAATGTTGTTTACACTGAGTGCCCAGAGGCTTATTACCATTGTGCCTGGAAAGTAAAATTCTAAATACTGCATGCTTTGTCTGCTTGGCCATTTTTTTGGATTACTGAAAGTGCTTTTGGACATCAGATAACTATCCAAATTTTCTATCTGAAAAGCTGGTAATAAACATTGCAGCACCAGCTTCTTTCTGGCCTTATATTTAAGCTTTGCATAGTTTGCTTTTTAGTAATTAAATGTCTCAAAATTAAATATGGGTGGAATTGTAATTACCTGCTGTGGTACTCACTTGTATCTGCAAGTAGATGGGAATTATATGTTTCCTCAGGTCATTTTTCTTGCTAATTTATTGCAAAAGATCTTCTATGGAGGCATTAAACCATACTTTCATCTGATCAAGCCTTAGAAAGAATATGATTAGTCTTTATGTATGTATCCTTAGAAGAACCGAGAATTCAGACCTGGCACGTCTGATACGTACTTCTAGAATTTGAATCCATGCCAATGAAGTTAAAAATTCTTCCTGGTTGTAAATGTGTAACAGGCAATTAGCCTAGTTGGTCGTGTAGACAGCATAGTATGATGGAAATCTCACTATGATCTCTTTTGCTTAATGGCATTATTCTATCCTTATTGGCCAGTGAGAACATTGCTTGATTGTGAGTGTTCTTGGTATGTTGCCCTGTAGAACATTTCCTTTACTGTCACTGCTGCTATTATTACTAGATAATGCACAACACTGTACAGATACATATAAAAGATAGAGCTTAAAATCTAGTCAAAACAACACATAGCACAAAAAGATTTTGGGGAATTAACACTAACAGGGTTGTGGTCAGGAGAAACAGGGGTTACGATTTAAAAGCAGCCTTGAAAAGGTTGGTCTTAGATTGGACAATGCATTGACTCAGGAGATCTATTTCAGGCATATGGTGCTGAAAGCTGGAAAAGATGGCGTCAGAAGCTGGCAGTGGAGAAGAAGGGCACAGACAAGGGTAACTTTCCTAAAGAGTGGTGTTATGTAGGGACACATAAGCAGACCCGGATTTAGGCATAGGCCACAGAGGCAACTGCCTCTGGTGCCAAATTTTAATAGGAGCCGGAACATGGCCACTGCTGCTATGCCTCAGTTTGGGCCTGAGGCCATGGTCTTCTATCCAACACATCAGTGGTTGGTATGAACAGAAAGAGCAATGCCTGAAGCTGAATTCACTTTGGGACACACAAGCTTTCCCCCCGCATTGCGTGGTCCTGTTATGTCCCACCCTCTTTGCCACAGGTTGCCATAGTAACAGGATACCTGTGTGAGTGGAGGGGGGAAGAGTGTTGCAGTGCCCTGTTACCACAGGAAGGCTTGTGTACCCCATGCAGAATTCAGCTTTAGATGCATTTGCTTCTGTTCATACCGACCTCCACTGTAAAGGCCAAGGTAAGGGCAAAATCTGGGTGGGGCAATTGGTGAAAGGGAGAACGCTCCCTCCCATTGCCTATGGGTGCCCCCACTTAAAATTTGGCTCTGGACATAAGGGGGAGAGGTAGTGAGGAGCTGGAGAATGAATGCACTTGTAGGTGAGTAAGATAACTGTACACATAAATGGATGGGGATCCAATGTAGTGACAAGAAAAAGGGTTATATAGATATAGACTTTTCTAGAAAGGTTAATGGTATACTCTAGAATTAATTTACTTTGTTTGGACCCAGGTTAGTCAAAGGGCAGTCTAAAGGTGCATGAAGAAAACATATGCTTTGTGTAATATGAGTTCTTAATTAAGACAAATGGCATTTATTTTGGTTGGTCTGATGACTCATCAGCAATGCAAGGCCTATGTTGAATTTCCAGAGCCAGCTAATGTACCTCGAGGTGTCAGAATTTAGAGAGGGTGCCTCAGCTATTGCTGAAGAGTGGCACCTACTGTTTAGTTCAAGAATGCACCTATACTACCTTTTGTAGGGAGCTATTAACCATGGCTACCAATCAGTGGATTTTTACTACAATTGCTGAACTAGATGGGATAGAGAAGTGAGATTATAATGAAGAAACTGTAGGATAGCTATAAAAGAAGGCTTCTGGTGCTGTAATCCTGTATAGCACAGGTTTTGATTATGAAGGAAGCACAGTGGATCAGAGGAAGTTGCTTGAAAAAATAATATTTTGAAAACCTCATAAAAATCTCCATAACTTATGCAGAATACTGCAAACTTAACATACAGTTGATGAGAGACTCTTAGAAAATGGCTAGAGAGGCTGTAGACAACTCAGATGATAGAGAGATATGTTATAGGACAGTGCTTTTCAAACTTTTATCTAATGTAACCCCATTTCAGCAACTGAAAATTCATGTGACCGCAAAATAGCAAGTCTCTACCCTCCTTCCCTTCCCTCCCTCACTTCCTTCTCCCTCCGCTCATCCAAAGCATGAAGGCAGCAGCAGCAGTGATAGCAACAGTGACAACAATCAGCACAGGGCCTGTGAAGCAGTAAGTCCTCTAGACCACACTGCTTTGCATGGGTATTTAGTCTATCAGGAAGTGCACACAGGCCACATGTTGACAGTCTCTACTGGGCAGTGGAAGGTCAGAGAGAACGGGAATGGCCTTGTTTCTGTGACCCCATCCACTAATGGCGTGATATGATTTGTGGTTCTGACATTCAGTTTGGGAATTACTGCTATAGGAATTCCACAGAACACTGTAAGTTTTAGAATGGATATTCCATTTTACAGAAAGGATTATTAGTTTGGGGGGGGGCAAAGCAATATATGAGGAAATGGTGGGTGGTAGCATTAGCCTTCACACATAGAAAAAATCAAAAAGAGAAGCTAATAAGAATATGTTTGTGGTATGACTTCAACTTGTCAGTTGAACAGAATTTTTTGAAAAGATCATGGTAGTATGAAAAGGAAGGACTGTGATATCTCATGCAGTTTGGGTGTGCACTTTTCAAAATACAGGAACAACAGATCAGCATGCCTTTACAGTTGCATCCCCTGAAAAACAGAAGACAGCTGAAGGCACGTTTTACAAGTAACATCCAAATGCAATCTGGGAAGTCCAAGCCAGAAAGTCTGAAAGAAAAAGCAGGCATGTCCAGGTGCAGACCCAATTTCTCAGATGTGGACGTGCAACCAATATGGATGTCTATGGAGACAGCCAAACGGACATCTCCAGAATGGCATTTGAGGACAGGGAAGTCTAATAGCCTAATGCTTAGAGTAATGGGCTAGGGCCAGGGTTCAAATCACACTGCTTCTCCTTGTGATCTTGGGCAAGTCACTTAACCTGCCATCTTCTCTACACTCTCTGGATGTTTTAAAGCCCAAACAAGCACTTTTCCAATGCCTATTCGTGCCCCACCATCTTCTCTACACTCTCTGGATGTTTTAAAGCCCAAACAAGCACTTTTCCAATGCCTATTCTTGCCTGGAGTAGGTCTAAACTTTGAGATCCTCGCATTTCTGAGATCGAGTGGGGACATATAGGTGCATTGCACCACCCCAGACAAGCCGCTACTATGCCCCCTGCTTACATGGATGCCCCCACACAAATAGCCTTCTTCAAAAGCCATTTCTAAAATGGCTCTGGGGAGGTCTCCATGATTTGAATGTCCATGTGCACGTTTTCAGATGTCCAAATCACGACTAAGGCTTTTAAAATGACCCTTTTAGTGTGCCTTACCAAAAATCAAGTGCTTGGCCAAAAGGGAAAGAAGGGGGAAGAAAGGAAGGGGGCAGAGGAAAGGGATGGAACAAGTAGTGGAATGGATGGAGGTTGCGGTTATATTTCCTGGTGATTAATCTGTTTCATGAGGTCGCAATTTGATTTAGAACTAGATCTTGTATTGTCAGTGTTGACCAATATATGGAAATAAAAATTCTGAATAGAAAACAAGAATAAGGAGCAAAAAACTTGCAGGTCATTTTGTTTGTACAGTTTTTTAAAATGTATTTGTGAATAAACAAATCATCACAAAACAGAGACCAGAACAGAAAAAAATAAACTATTCATAAACAGAAAGGAAAGGAGAAATCAAGTAAAAGAGAAAATTAATATCAGTCTCTGCAAAGCCTACAATATGAGGGGGACGAATCCTAAACAGGATACTTTCGAACTAAACGAAAAACTAGATAACAAAAAAAATTTTAGACTGCAGCACAAAACCAGGGCCAAAATTTACAGAAAGCTCAAGCATCTTCCTGAGCTGATGTAACAATACATGGAACAGATTTGGGAAACTTGTCACTCAAAAATGCTGTAAGTTGAGAGGAATCAGAGAAAACCTATTTAACAGACTTGAATTTAACTATCCATTTGCATGGATATTTAAAGAAAAAGGATGCCCTCAACTGGAGGACCTTTGGCTTGAACAGTAGAAAGTGCTTTGTCCTCTTCTGCATAGATCTCGGAACATCTGGAAATGTCCATACTTTAATTCTGTAAAACAAAGTCTGTTGATACTTAGGGACACTTTTACTATGGTGTTGCGCCTAACATGGCAAAAGTGCTGAAATGATGGCACATTAGATGCACCACCTCCACGTTAATTGTCAGGGGGCATGGAAAGCATTTTCCTGCCAGTTAATGCAGAGCCCTGTCCCAAAGTGTGCGCAATGTTAGCGCGGGCGCACCTACTGCCACCTATTGAAGTAGCGTTACGTAATCCTGCATTAATGCAGTTAGCGCATGGTGTGAACCCCACACTAACACACACACTCTCTGCCTCTATCCCACTCACTCATGCTCTTAACGAGCATTGGACAATTAGCACAGAAAGCGTCATGTGCTGTCATGCCCTGCGCTAGTTGGTGGCACATGTCACAATGTGCGTTCAATGTGCACCAGAACATGCGTTGTCAGCTACTGTCCTTTTAGTAAAAGGGCTCCTTAAAGTAAAGCTTGAAAACAAGCACAGTTTTAAAATAACACACTTTTCATCCAAGGATTTCGATTCTTGCAGCTTCCAGAAAAGCTAAAATTCTACAGGAAAAAAAAAAACGGAGTGAAAAAATTGTGTTGAAAGCATGCTAGGAGTTTTGACGTATTAGTCGTTTTTTGTTGGAAACTTAAATCTGACCTAATGTTAAATAATTAGGAGTTTGTATTAAGAGAAGATGAGTGGCTAAGAGAGCCTGTTTTCCAGGATGGCCTTTTAGGAGCTACCTTGTGCCCGTTAAGGAGGAGATTTATTTTTAAGATCTTACATACCTTTTTTTTTTTTTTCATTTCTCGCATGAATACATCCACCCAGATCTCTTTGTTGTCTGCCCTTGGCCTCTTGATAGTTCTCAACTCTGAAGCAGGAGCAGAAGCTGTAGGAGTGGCAGAGGGTTCACATACCATGCGCCTATTCTCTGGAACTCCTTGCCACCCGTTATAAAAAAAAAAGACATTTCCATTCCATCTGTCATTTGTAATGGTATCTGGAAACTTCTCTTGATCTTGCTTTCACTTAATCATCGGTGCTCATGCTGACTTTAAGGGCTAAATTTTCAAAGGTATGCAATTGTGTGTCTTATAATCCAAAGTTATCTGTCCGGTGCTAGACACATAAAAGGTGCAAAGAAGTTTAAAGATTACTAGATGGTCCACCCTTTGTTCTGATATTTCCCCCATTTAGAGACATAAGAGTTTAGACATCTAAAAGAGAAGTTATTGTGTGTTAGGAATGAACTATTCCTTTAACTTTCTATATTTTAAGTATCAATAAATATAAATATTTTGCCAGCCCACTTTTTAAAGTAGCCTCACAGAAGCATTATTGGGCAATTTGACAGAGTTTGTATTCAGAAAACAAATTTAAAGATTTAGTCACCACTGGTATGAACATCTATCAATACACAGCTTATTGAAAGCAATAGTAATAAGGAATAATGGCGTATTTTACAGTAGTGATGACATAGTATATATAAATAAATATCGGAATATGCAAGCACAACAAATGAAAAATACCTGTAGTAATGAAAACTATAAATTGTAGCCACATGGGCAAACATAAGTTTGTAGTTTGCACCACAGAAGGTTCCAATTTGGAGGAAAGAGATTTTCCATATGTTCTTTTATCCACATAGCCAAAGTCTGAAATAAGTGATGCGGACTCAAAAATACTATAAACTTATTAGTATCTTCATCAAAAAATAGTACTGTTATGAAAAGAATGCACCTTATGCAAAACACGACAGGCACATGGCCCTAAAGTCAGCGGGAACACGCTTGTCTTTGGCCTGAGACTTGGCGGTTTCAAAATTTGGTGTTCCTGGCAGTTGTCTATGTTGGCTATGCTTAAATCGACTTGATGTGATGCCTATATGTAAATAGTTATCCCGGTTTTACCCAAGTTTAAGCACCTGTTTATTGTAATGCGGTGCAGATTCCTGCACCGTATAAGTTTTGTTGTCATGTGAACCGCACTGATGTTGAATAGCGTGGTATAGAAGAGACTGTAAATAAATAAAATAAATCCAAGCCTGGCCGTCAGGATTTATTTTGCTTTAACTTCATCTGCTCTTGGCCACTCCCTCAGAAGGAGCTGTGCTAGGCAATCGCTTAGTTGCCTGATGATTAAGCCAGTCCTGCTGAATAGGTGGAAAGTATGTGTTTTTTGAAATTTGCTCAAGGAAAAACACAAGTAATCCAAACACAATTATGCTTGCTAGTTTGAGTGTGAAAAATACATGCATGCTTTTTAAAATTCAAAAGTGCATGTGAATTTCCAAATCCTTCTGTAACCCCATCCCCAGAAATGCCTTCCCCTGTTGCAGGTAAACGTGCATGCATAATGGATCTGTGCACAAACTTTGCATGTATTTATATTGGGCAATTTTCTAAAAGTCCATTTCCATGGATAAGGCACTGTGTTTTTTATCTACAGAAGTTACTTTTATAATTGCCTTCCTTGTTCTGAATTTCTACACACACAGATAGGCACACAGACATATTATGTACAAAAAAATCTCTATATTTTTTATGTGTATTTACATACATATGAGTCAATTCTACGAGGAATTTATCCATATTATTATTATTAGTAGTATTTAGCTCATACCGTTCCAGTAGTAGTTCAAGGCAAGTTACAATCGGGTATATAGGGGCCCTTTTACTAAAGCCCAGGAACTGGTTAATGTGAGTTTTCATGCGGGGCAGCTGGGAACACTAATGTGGGGGCATGCCAGCAACCGCTGGATGGGACGGGGGATGGGTGGAATATGGACATGGACAGCACATTGCTGTTAGTGCGAGGGCAATTGTCACGCATTCAGTGGCAATGTGGCACCTAATGACAGGTCTATGGATGTTATTAGGTGCAACTGCACTAAGGGACATGCTTACTAAACCACGCTAACTGCTAGTGCAGTGTTCAACATGCATTGAGTGCACTAGGCTAACATTTAGCATGGGACCTTGTGTAAACTATTCTGTGCTAAATGATTATTGTGTGAATGGGTGGAGAGAGGGCAGGTTGGGGAATAATATGGGCACTGATGGTGTGTTGCATTGACTGTGCTGATGTTAGTTGCTAGAGATACAGGCGTTCCTCCAAACTACCGTCTTGGACTAATTGTCCCATAAGATGTATGAATCCTCCAATTGTTCATTTCATACCATAGAAATATGTTCTAATTAGAACTGAGTCTCAGACAATTATCAGTACATATCATGGGATAGAATCCCTTTTGTACTCACTTTGCATCAATGACCACGGTTCAGTATTATTTACATTTATTTATTATTTACATTCTCTTATATACCGCGCTATTTGGCATCAGTGCGGTTTACATTGAACAAACTGAAATTACATTGAACAGGGCATTATAACTTGGAAATAACTATTTTACAGGGAACATGGGCTATGGAGGGTTAAGTGGCTTGCCCAAGACCAGAAGGAGCACCTGTAGGGCTAGAAACCCCAGTCCTTCCGGCCCAAGGTTGCTGTCCTCTAGTGGGATTTGAACCCCTGACCTTCCGGCCTGAAGTACCTTGCCCCAACCACTAGGCCACTTCATAAATGGGACCAACATATATGAGATCAACTGCAAGTTAACTTCCATTTACTTGTTGCATTCTTGCGTAATATTATATCACTGTGGATCTGGAAATTCAAAGATCAGATTTGCCAACATATGAGAATGCTAACATATAGGAACTAACTACTGAACCGTGGTCATTGATGCAAAGTGAGTACAAAAGGGATTCTATCCCATGATATGTACTGATAATTGTCTGAGACCCGGTTCTAATCAGAACATATTTCTATGGTATGAAATGAACAATTGGAGGATTCATACATCTTATGGGACAATTAGTCCAAGACGGTAGTTTGGAGGAACGTCTGTATCTCTAGCAAGTGATTGCATCCTCTATGAAGTAGACCTAAGGTATTGATGTGCTGATGTTAGAGCAGATGCACTCAATGCAGCCTCAGTTGGTGGCGTAAGGTGTACTCATGTGCTGGACTACCACAGAGCTACATCAGCAATGTGACAGTGGTGACAGGATGACCCATAAGCTCCCTGAAGTTGGAGCAGGCTTCCGCACTGGTATTGCAGCCTAACCATGTGCTACCAGCACCCATTTTTGTAAACATGCTCCTAAGTGTACTGTGTGATAACGTTTGCGACTGTGTGCTAACTGCTGGGAACCTGCTAGGTACGCCCCCGACAGTGAATGAGGGGTGCATTTACCATACAATTATATTGCTGCCAATCATGTGTTAAGTGCACATCTTTAGTTAAAGGATCTCATAATTTCCTTATCTTTAGATACTGAAAAAGCTACCCAAATAGTGCTGGGGTGAAAATACATCTAACTACCTGATGCTTTCTGTATAGTGAAGGGGCAGAGGAAAGACAGAGTGAGAGTGGCAGCATAATATATTTAGTTTAGGCCTGCTGAATAGCAGGCGTAAACCAGTTGTTAAAGGTGATAGCAGTGGTCAAAGGCCAATAGGTAAATTCAGTGACACTGACTCAGGGGATACAGTATAGCCATGGGTGGGTTTGGACAAGTCCATGGCTCTATTTTATTTTATTTATTTATTTTAATTCTTTTATATACCGCGCTATTCTGCATCAGTGCGGTTTACATTGAACAAACTGAAATTACATTGAACAGGGCATTATAACTTGGAAATAACTATTTTACAGGGAACATGGGCTATGGAGGGTTAAGTGGCTTGCCCAAGACCACAAGGAGCACCTGTAGGGCTAGAAACCCCAGTCCTTCTGGCCCAAGGTTGCTGTCCTCTAGTGGGATTTGAACTCCTGACCTTCTGGCCTGAAGTACCTTGCTGCAACCACTAGGCCACTCCTCTATCACTTTGAGTCAGGCTGACCCAGTAACCGGCAGTGGCATGGTCCACTCAGAAGCAAATTGGAGGCATGCAACATCCACATTGAGCAACGCCCACCCATGTTAACCTCAGGCCCCACCAAAAAATCAATCCTGACTACACCACTGCACCGGCTATACATGTAGTGGCAGTAAATTAATTTAAACACCATGGCCCACATTTAAATTAAAATGCTGAACATCACCACTAAATATTACCCCCCTCTATAGATAGTACTTGAGATTATTTTGTGCATACTGAAATAAATTGATTAAATATGACTCTGGAAGGCAAACAGTAGTTCATAAAAAGTTAGTGGAGTCAACAGTGAAAAATAGTAAAGTTTGCTGTCTTTTTATTTTCCACATAGTTTTAACAGGCATACAGAAAAAGACTAAAATGAAGGCCATACGCCTTATCGAGTCTGCCTCTCTACACCAGCTAAAATCATTTTACCTTAAAAAGAAATCAATCTCCATTTCCTTAAGATATATGGGTACCACGCAGATATCTGTATAATGCATGGCAGGAATCGGGCATAATTTTGATCATAGCTATTTGACTGAAAAAAAAAGTTTTACATTTTATCTAAATGCAAAGAAACAACAACAGGGTTGATGCAGTGCCACTGGGTTGCCAGATAAAGATAAGCAGATGATTTTTCTGTTTATCTTTATGTGCAGTATTCAGTGGCTCTATCCATTTTGGCAGGACTGTTGAATATATGGTTCTAGACTTACACAGCTAGCTTATCCATTTAAATAATAACTGCTATTTATGTGGTCCCCTTACACTGATAATTTTATCCAGATAGTGGCTGAATGTTGCTGCTCTCCAGCTAAATTTTGGCCCTGCCCTTGAAATGCCCTAGCCTCTCCTTTTCTTGAATGGATAACTTTGGTCTAGACACCAAGTTGTTTGACCAAAACGTACCTGTTCGGCGGGCCCAAATTTTTTAATCCAAAGCACTTATATGGTTAGCATTAGTTGCTAAAGGGTCATTTTAAAAGTCTTAATCGTGATTTTGGACATCCAGATACATGCACATGGATGTCGAAAGCAGGGAGACATCTCCGGAGTCATTTTACAGATGATGTTTAGAGACTTCTCCAGTATGGGGATGTCCAATTGGGCAAGGGATGTGGTGGGGGCATGTCCTTGGTATCACACGTCCTTACAGTCTCTCAATCCAATGCCGCCTAACCAATCTCATATGACAACTCTCCACCTCACCCAACCTTCCCCTTTAGGGCCTGTATCATAAACTCAGCTATGATGCAATCCCCTTTTGTATATAATGTATAAAGTTCAATTGTTATCCATGTTTAAATTCCCTTTTGTATATTATGTATAATGTTCACCTGTTATCCATGTTTAAATTCCCTGTTTTATGTAAGTTCAATGTATGGCTGTTCCACATTGTACCAACTTGTTCCTTGTAAACCGCGCTGATGCCGAATAGTGCGGTATAGAAAAGCGTTAAATAAATAAAATAAAATAAATAAATGTCTGGGAGGTGCAATAAACTTAGACATCGCCGTTCATTTTCAGAAACAATGGGGACATCTGCTGGCATGTCCACATTTAGTCCTCCTCCAGGCACGAACAGACATCAGGAAAGTGCTTGTTGTGGCCTTAAAACATCCAAAGGGTATAGAGAAGATGGAAAATTAACTGATTGCAGAACTTCTCCTGACGGAACTTAAAGTAAGTACTTTAAGTTCCGTCAGGAGAAGTTCTTTGGTCAGATGATTCAGGTTTTCCCTGATGTGTGTCGTAGCACACAGTTAAAACGGAAGGCCTTTCTTGCTTTGCGTCCTCGGGTTTTGGAATTGGGAGCTTTGTTTGTTTTAAAATATCCATGTAAATGTGTGATAACTTTTCAGGGTAAAACGTATATTTTTCTTGATTCAATTCAATTAGAGGCCTTTTTGCAGGGCTCAATTGTTAAGTAATTTACTGTCTTCCTGCTTAGTTAATAGGGGTTTTCTTATTTTCATTGACTTCCTCTGTTTCAGGTTATTATGACATTTTCTAGTTGTTATTATTAGCACTCCATTTTGTGGGCTGAGGATTATCATAATCGTGGATTTTATTTCTTTTGATAACAGTGATGTTATAATTATTGCTTGTATTTCCTTGTTTATCTTCAATAAAGAGGTTTGAAATTTAAAAAAAAAAAAAAAAAAAAGAAAATTAACTGATTGCTACTACTACTGCTGATCATTTATGTAGCGCTACAAGGCACTGCACAGATACATGTACAGATGATCCTTGCTGGTCAGAGCTTACACTCTAGTCAAGATACACAATACAAAGCTGAAGACAAGGATACAACCAGGCAAAGGTAAGGAGACACATAGGAGACTAAGTGGATCAGGATCCAAAAGCAGCCCCAAAGAGGGTGAGCTTTTAGCATGGATTTGAAAAGGGCCAGAGATGAAGCTTGACGTAGAGACTCAGGTAGTTTGTTCCAGGCTTAAGAAGCAGCAAGATGAAAGGATTTAAGTCTGGAGTTGGTAGTGGAAGAAAAGGACACAGACAGAAGCAATCTACCAGAAAAGCGGAGTTCACAAGGAGGAGTATAGTGGCAGATGAGAGAGGAAAGGTAGTGAGGAGCAATAGAATGAGTGCAGTTATAGGAGAGGTTTGAACTGACTATGGAAACAGATGGGGAGCCAATGAAGTGACTTGAAAGAAAAGTTATATGACATATTGGGGCTGGCGAAAGATTAGCCATGCAGCTGAGCTTTGAACAGATTGAAGGAGAGAGAGATGATTCAGAGGGAGACCAGCAAGGAGGAAGTTGCAATAGTCTAGGGGAGAGGTGACTAAAGGTGGCTAAGTATCTTAGTAATGTGTTCAGAAAGAAAGGGGAAATTTTGCTGATGTTATAGAGAAAGAAACAACAGGTTGTAGCTATCAGTTGGATGTGTGTGGAGAAGGAGAGGGAGGAGTCAAAGATGGCCCCAATTTTGCGGGCTGAAGAAACAGGGAGTAGAAGAGTGTTATCTACAGAGACTGAGAAAAGAAGAAGGAGGAGGTGGGTTTAGGGGGGAAAATAAGAAGCTCAGTTTTGGCCATGTTCAATTTCAAATGACGGTGAGACAGCCAGACAATGATATCAGATAGGCAGGCAGAGATCCAGGCTTGGATTGCTGGAGAGATATCAGGTGTAGAGAGATAGATCTGAGAGTCATCAGTGGAAAAATGGTACTGAAAGCCTTGGGAGGAGATGAGTGCATCAAGGGACTGGGTATAGAGAGAGAAAAGGAGTAGACCCAAAACAGACCCTTAGAGTAAACCAATTGAGAGTGGGATAGCAGTAGCCTAAGATCTCAAAGGCCTACACTGGGATTTGAACCCTGGTCCTCCTGCTCCTAACCCTCTACTTTAACCATTATGCTATTAGACATCCATGTTCTGAGATGCTATTCTGGGGACGTCTATGTAGACATCTCTATAGACATCCATATCGGGCATGTACACATTTCTGAATTTGTGCTTGAACTTGCACGTACCTGCTTTTTTTCAGATATTCTGTACATCTGTGGCTCGCCAGGGGGATGACCAGCTCATTCCACCTCAGAGGTGGAATAAGCACTGGCCACCCCTCTGGATCGGCTGGCCAGCCCCCCAGCAGCGACAATGGTGAGCAGGGTGAGTCCCCGCTGCCCGATCCAGGCCCGGGTTGCCCCCGTTGGGTTTGGCGGCAGGGAAAAGGGACATGCTAAGGCAGCGGGAAGGTTGTACCATAGGGAGGAAGTCCCCACAGCGATGCAGGGACACATCAGGCTGTCTCCCAGGACCTGATCCTGCACCTGTGGGGCTATCTTGCTCCCATGGTGCAGAATTGGGTCCTAATGGGCCCATCCTGGTTGGGGCCATCCAGATGGCCCAATATATGTCCCTTCAAGGATCGGACTCCACTTGTTTTGTCTTGATTAGATTGTGAGAAGGGACTGTCTTACATCTATATGTACAGCGCTGTGTATGCCTTGTAGCGCTATATAAATGATTAGTCGTAGTAGCAGAAGCAGATTGCACTTGTACATCCCATTATAAAATGTGCTTTTTAATATCACTCCCAACATTTTTATATAAAAGCTTAATGGTAAAGTCTGCAGAAAAATAAACAAGGTAAGATATCTTCTTTCTGGCAGATCTCGATCTACCACATCCCCCCATGGTAAATTAAAGTAAATAGAGGGTAATTTTATAAGGGGCTCCTGGTTAAATTTCCTTTTAAGGTGCCTGTACTAAGCCTATTTTATGAAAACAAGTAGGCACCTGCAGTTGGTGTAAATACTCATACCTAAATGTTTGTAAAAACACTATGGGAGTCATTTTAGAAGCTCTATGCATGATTAGAATGTCTTAAAACACCCATTCATATGTGTTAATCACAGCCATGTCCCAAGAGCCATTTTTGAAAGCCCCATATTTTTGAAGGCCAGTCCAACCATTATGCAAATTAGGCGGTCGCTTAGGATGGCAACTTGGTGGGGGTGTGGGTGGATGGGCAGTGACGGCAAAGAGAAGAGCATTCAAAGCTAAACAGATTTTGACATCCAAGGGAGGTGTAAAACTTAACATCAGCCTAGAGTGCCAATACCTTGAACCAACTCTGGGGTTGGCCCTGTGTACACATGTCAGGCGTGATTACGTGATCGTGTTGCACAGGGGCGTGTCCAGGGAGTTCCAAAAAAGATACACATGTGCATCTGATTTTAGAATGGCACCACACATCTCAACCCACCAGCAGACATGCCCATCTCTATATCTGCTCATAGTTACAATTAGCCATCTGAAAAGTGCTCATTTTGGCAACCTAACACCTGTACAATGTACTCTCATGTCCCTAATAATATTATCTCCTTCAGTAAATGCCAGTAAATGGAGGGGCCTTTATATTAGCTTCTGGTCGGGACATGTATGTGGCAAGAAATACACCTACATGTTCTGAAATAGCATCTTAGACACATTGAGGTTCCCAGACCACTGCTGTCCACATCTGACACGTTCACGTTTCTAAAATCAGTCAAAAACGTCCACGTGCCTGACCTATTAAGAACATAAGAACATAAGATATGCCATACTGGGTCAGACCAAGGTCCATCAAGCCCAGTATCCTGTTTCCAACAGTGGCCAATCTAGGTCATACGTACCTGGCAGTTTCCCCAAACGACACAGGTTCCACAATGCTTGTACTGGGTCAAGCATTGATATCCTGGGTCCCTTCTTAATAATGGTTTATGGACCTTTCCTCCAGGAACTTGTCCATACCTTTTTTAAACCCAGCTACACTAACAGCCTTTACTACATCCTCCAGTAACAAATTCCAGAGTTTGATCACATGTTGAGTGAAAAAATATTTACTTTTATTAGTCTTAAATAGTTTACCTTGTAGCTTCATTGCATGTCCCCTAGTTTTTCTATATTCTGATAACATAAACAATCGATCTGCGTTAACCCGTTCTGCTATTATTCTTCATGTCACCATTTTTTTTTCTCTTGCCAAAGATATTTCTCTTTTAGAGTGGATATGAGACAATTTTAGAAAACAGTTACATGTGCTCACCTTCGCTGTTTGCCCCTCCTACAGAATTATGGGTATTATAACTTGAACATTTCAGATTGCGCCTAAATGGCTTTTCTAAAATGTGCCTTTAAGTGTGTATAGTTTATGGTTTATTAGTTCTTGATATACTGCATTTGGCAGCGCATACAATGTGGTTTACAATGATAAAATAAAATACAAATTAAAACCCTAAATAAAAGCAGAAATGGAACTACATTAAAAACAGGAAAGCGAAGGAAAGGTAAAATAATTACAAAATAAAGGCAAAAAAAGAAGATTATAGTATCTTGCAGGTACCATCAGTTTCACAGTTCAATATGAGGGAGTGATCCAAAAGGCCTGGGTAAAGAGAAGAGCCTTCAGGGAATGCTTAAAAAGAGCAAAGAAAGACTCAAGTCTTAAATGTGTGGGAAGGCAATTTCACAAGGCTAGGGCTAGGTAAATAAAAACGGTGCAGTGTATAGATTCAAATTTTACTCTGGTTGGGAAAGGGTAGAACAAGTTGATTATCTTAGAGTGATCTAAGAATGTGTCTAGGAGCATATGAGACAATGACAGAAGACAAGTAAAGAGGGGAAGAATCATGAAGGATCTTATGTGTAAGTGCGAGAACCTTGAATTGAATGTGCTGATTAAAAGGAAGCCAGTGCTATTTGATTAAATGTGGGGTAATATGATCATACCTCTTCTCCCAAGAAAGAATGCGAGCGGCAGTATTTTGAATTGATTGGAGCTGTTTTAACTGAGTCTGAGGGAGGCCTGGCCAAACAGATATTACAATAATCGATTTTCAAAATAACAGTGTTCAGAAGATGGTAGTTAGAGCTGGTTTATCCAGGATGGGACGAAGTGC
Source organism: Ichthyophis bannanicus (assembly GCA_033557465.1). Lineage (NCBI taxonomy): Eukaryota > Metazoa > Chordata > Amphibia > Gymnophiona > Ichthyophiidae > Ichthyophis > Ichthyophis bannanicus. Next base: position 66,365,148 of record CM066047.1, on the reverse strand, counting down.
TCTATACCTGCAGAGTGCTACAAAAGTAGAACGGGAAAGATGAGAGATTTGTGATGAGAAAGAGAGGTCCTTATCAATGATGACTCCAAGGTATTTAAATGAGGATTGAATAGAGATTGGATGGGAGCCTAAGACTGGAGCCAGGGAGAGTACGATGGAAGAACCTGTGAACTATGTGGCCATGGTTTTATTTAGATTAAGCTTGAGGGCATGTTTGTATAACCAGGTTGCAGTAGATTTTAGAACTGAATTAATATTGTACAGGTCAGGGGAGACACTATCAATATGGGCCAAAATTAGAATATCATCCACGTAAAAATAAAAATAAATACCCATAGATTGAATAAGGGTGGCAAATGGAGCAAGATAAATGTTAAAAAGAAGGGGGGGGGGTGGGGGGAGTGCGCTGAGCCCTGGGGTACTCCACATGGAAGGGAAAAAGGGGAGGAAAGATCACCATGATGAGACACTTGATAGGACAGATCTTGAAGAAAAGAAGAAAACCATGCCAGAATAAGCCCCCGTAACCCCACCTCAAAAAGTCAGGAGAGGAAAAAGATTGTGGTCAACGAGATCAAATGTTGCCGTAAGATCCAGGAAAGCAGTGAGAGCATAGTACCCCTGGTCTAGGTAGGAGTGGATATCATTTAGCAAAGAGGTTAGGACAGTTTCCATACTATAACAGGGACGGAAGCTGGATTGGCAAGGGTGGAAAATGAGGGTTTGTTTGATATGATCCGAAATTGGTAGAATATGAACCTTTCTGCAAGTTTTGCGAGAAATGAAAGGTTTGAAACGGGACAGTAGCTGGTGGGATCATTAACATCCAGTTTAGTACCTTTCAGCCAGGACCGTACCTAGCACTGTGCGAGTGGTGCAGCCACACAGGGTGCAAAGGCTTGGGGGGGCGCATTTCGGCTGCCTGCTGTTGCCTTCTGCTGCCACTTTGTCTTCTCTCAGCGGCGGCAGGGCAATAGCAGACAGCCGAAATGCACCCCCGAAGCCTTTTTGCGGCACTTTAAGCAGGTCTGGTCCCTCCCTTCCTCCTCTGACGTAACATCAGAGCAGGGAGGGACAGATCTGCTTAAAATGCTGGTGATTTGCACATCGGGTGCATGCCCTCTCTTCCACCTCCAACCAGCCGCTTTCTGTTTTCTCCCTGCTGCCAGCGCTGCTGTGGAGAAAACAGAGGGTGGCAGGTGCAAGGTAAGAGCAGAAAGCGGCAGGCTGGATGGAGGTGCAGAGGGGGGCATGCTCGATGTGCAAGTTGCACAGGGCGTGATTCTGGCTCGGTATGGCCCTGCTTTCAGCAGTGGCCAAATAAGGGCTTTCTTCCATCCTGAAGTACTAGGCTGGAGGACATAGAAGTACTGAACATAGAGCACAGCATAGGAATGAAACCTAAGGCAGGATCGGCTAACCATTGAGAAGGAAACGGATTCAGAGGACAATAGGAAAGCTTAATAGTTGAGAGCGTTTTGAGCAGGGAAGTTTCTGTAATAGGCGTAAAGGAGTGGCAGGTATGTGAGGCAATGGTTGAAGGCTGTGCCAGGGAGGAGGGACAGGTATAAGGTTCCGACAAAGGTAAACCTACTCTAGCAGAGTCAACTTTGGATCTAAAGGCATTGGCTAATACATCTGATGAAGGGCCAATATGACTAGGAGAAGTAATAAGGCCAGGGAGAGTAGTCAAGCGAGCTGCAATAGCAAAAATAATTTTGGGGTCATGTGCTGATGCAGCTGCCAAGGAGGAATAATATAGTTTCTTAGCAGCTAAGACTGCTTTCTTATGACACTGATGTTGGGCTTTAAAAGCTTGGAGAATAAGAGGATCCTTCCTCTGTTGGGAGGCCCATTCAGCTGCCCGAAGATGGCTCTTTGAGAGACGCAAGCCGGGGTGGAACCAGGTCTGAGAGAGGTGATGTAGGCTGGACATCGGATTAGGGGAGGAAGTGCATCCAGCTGTTGCAGGAGCAAAGAGTTCCATAGGCTGACTTGTTTGTCATTAGGAAGGGGCGAGAAGTCACTGGAAGGATCACAGAGGCTGTTGGGCACTGTTCTCACGCAGCTGTGGTCACGAAGCAACTGACAGATAGGGAATATGTCTAGGAGGAAAGGAGTTAGAAACAGGAGAGAAATCCCCTAAAGAGAAGCAAATCAGTATATGGTCCAACCAAGGAAGAGGGAGCAGAGGGCTATGGGAAACGGTGATACCAGAATCCGAGTGGGTAAAAATTAGGTCCAAAGTATGCCCAGCAACGTGTGTGGGAGCTTCTATGAATTGAATGAAATCATGCTCCTTTAGAAATTGGCAAAACAGAAAATCACGAGGATGGGAAGGGGAATGAACATGAATATTAAAATCACCAAGAATGAATAAATTTGTCAAAGATACCAAAACGTCCAAGATGAACTGCTGAACACTATCCCATTGTGTAGTGGATAACGAAGGAACACAATAAAGGAGAAGAAAAAGAATTAGGAGCCTTTCAGAACCAACTCAGCAGTTATCTTCAAGTTCTGCCACTGGAAGGGAGTCTTTGAACATGATAGATACCCCGCCCCCAACTCTAGAGAGCACATCCCGCTCCTTGGACATGTGCTGGCAGCGCTGGCACCACCGGCATGCTTCTTTTAAGAAACAATGTGGCTGACATCACCTGGATTTGCCGGGGGGAGGGGGAGGGCGTGGTTTAGTTGCAAAAACAGCATGATTGTAGGAGCAGGAGTAGCAAGGTTTGCATTAAGGAACTGCAAAACAAAAGGCACAAACAAAAACCAAATTAAAAATCAAACAAAGAGGTACTGACTACACAGTTCTAGCTTATATTAAGGTAACGCTGGTGCCCTTCTTTTAAGAAACAGTGTGGCTGATGTAACCTGGATTCGCCAGGGAGTGGGGGGAGGGGGGCGTAGTTTAGTTCCAAAATCAGCGCGATTGCAGGAGTAGGGATTGCAAGGTTTGCACTAAAGGACTTGATTCGCCAGGGGGCGAACTTGTGTGCTTGTGTGGTGTGCCCATGTTCTGCCCAAATTCTGCCCATACAAACATTCATTGTCAAAATAAGCACCATCAAGCAATGCACATAATTTTACAATGGTTGGCAATCTACTTTTGGTCACACTGCCAAGAAAACCCAGGAACTGCTGGGTTGCCAGGAGTCAGTGTTAACTTGAAGGCACACATTGCATTGGTATTTTATAAGAGGTATTTAATGCACCTATGTGGCCATATATGTGCATCAGTGATTAAAACAACCTCCAATTAGGAAAGTACTTAGGGCCCGATTTTCATTTGGGCAGGCTATGCGCTGTATCGGCGCATAGTCTGCCTACCGACCCCCTTAACCTGGATTTTCACTGCCATGGCAACAGAACTGAAAATCCGGGTTTGGCTGGATGCGCCGGCAGCTGCTGAAGCTAAGCAGATAACAACAATTTTTGATGCTACCTGCTTAGCCCCTGCGACTGAAAGATAGGTGAGGAAAATCTCGCCTGTCTTTAAGGCGCAGAAGGCTAAGTAATTGCTGCTACCCGCTTAGCCCTTTCCTCTGCCCCGGAACGCCCCCAACATGCCCTGATTCTAACCACATAGCATCAGGGCGCGTTAGGGACATCTGGGATTTCCCAAAGGCACTACCCATGGAACTAGGGCACTACCCATGGAACTAGGGCACTACCCGTGTCAATGCTTTCGAAAAGCCGCTCTTAGTGCTTAAAAATATGCATTCCTTATAAATTACCCCCCAAATGTCTATGAGCAAAAAACCCATCTGAAGACCTTATTAAGCATATTTTACTAATGGTTACAATACTTGATATCCCAGTTGCGCATAGATTTTGTTAACTTTTAAAATAATCTGAGAACTCAAAGGATTAATGTGCATTACAGTCAGTAAGCAGCAAAAGAGCTCTCAGGCTATTCATATTGTATTCCCATTAACCTGTAATTTATAGCAGGCACAGTAATTATGCCCGCATGATAAACAAACGTGAAGTTAATGACCATCATCTACCACCTGTGTCATGAAGGAGATCTTACTATTGTTCAGTTCATAGGCTCCAGGATTGTCTGCATTATCCTTTGGAATGCTGAGTGAGTTCAAAGACTCAAATGTAACCCTGGCACTCTAGAAGTCTGGATTGTGGGCATGCTCATACATTGGGTTCAGAAGGTCTGGGTGACATGTGAAGGGAATTTAGGGGTGATACAGACAAACAGTCTTAGTCTGCCTCATCAATGGAGAATAGAACTGCAGATAAGAGAATCATAGGTTGATTCAGTAGTTTCATTAAAGAGAACATATAAATTGTCCATAAAATGCAGTATTCTTTTTTTTTAAATTGGAAGATTGCGTGTTGCCTTTGAATCTTTACATACCAGTTAAACTTCGTTGATCAGGCAAAGATGACTTCAGATAACAAAAAACTGTACCCTGGAAAAAAAAAGCAATTTTGATATACCCTGGAACAGAAAAATAAAATCATAAATTTAAATACTGCTTTGCCATTTACAAAAATAACTAATAAATTACAGAATTCCAAATGAATGACTGCCAATAGGTCTTGACGAGAAAGCAGAATTTAAAAATTATTTTTTGTGTCACAGTGAAGTCACTTATAAGGTGAACAGAATTTTACAGGTTGCATGACTGCTTTTAGCTACTAAGCTATCACTGATTGAGATAACAATTGAGCTTTAATTATTCCAAACAGCTGCTTCGATGGAGCGCCCTTACCTTGGAAAGCTTATAAACAGTCTCACTCCTAAATATATCAGCTTTGTGGTCTTACAGCAAAGCATAAAGTTTAAAGTCTGCAGTAAAATGTTATTTGAAAGCTGTCAAACCATGTTAAAAAAGACTGCATCGTCGAAGGCCCTGGTGACCGGGATTCAACATGTAGGCTTGTCTTCCTCATTATAAAATGCATGTTTATAAAGTTCCACAGAGCAGCCAATTCCCAATTCACTTATATCAGCAAGACTTAACTTGCTCATTAATCTAAATTCTTTTGCAACTTTAATCTACATGTTTAATTAATCATAAAATGAGGCGGTAAGTAATTTCAGCAATGTGTGGCTTGTTATCAGATGCATTTAATCACTCTTCTGTGAGCTCATTTGGAAACACCTGAAGATGTCGAGAGTGGTTTGAATAAGCATAAATTATTCTTTGTCAGTGTATCTCACTCAACTAATAAGGCATTTATTTAAAAGGCAGTTTTTTGTCATTTTATGATCTTTACCAATGTTTTTAAGATTAGATACACAATTGTAAAATATGTATGTATATGTATATATAAATATACATATAGTTATAAATATAGTGCTTTATATACATCTCTCTCTATATATATATCTATATATCTATATCTATATCTATCTGTCTATATATATATATATATATATATTCAGAGATATACATGAACTGATTATTTTTATATTTAATATGTATTAAACATTAAACATAGCCACTTGGTGGTAAATTTTCAAAGGGCACCCAGCTGCTTAACCACAGTTAGGCACCTAATCCTTTGTTTGAAAATTTGCTCTCATAGAGCATTCCCAGTTGTTATGTTTAACTGCTCTGAAGGTATGTTTTTCCTATGGTGTAACTTTGTCATGGGAGAAACTCATGTGTGTTTCCTGAATATTTCAGTAGATAAGTTTCCCTTTTCTAGGCCCAATTTTAGAAATAGATGGCGAGGACTTTTCCATTGGCTTGTGTGTTAGTAGATTTTCAAAGTGAAACTGCTATAACAGTTTCACTTTGAAAATTTGATGAAAGTATTTATGAATGCCCACTATTTATTTTTAGGTCAATATTTAGCCATCTTGGTTGGCAGTTTTATTTAAACTAGCTGCTGTCTAGCTAAATGCCACTGAATATTGACCCGTTTATTTATTGGTTTATAGCTCAGCTAGCAAATTCATGTTCAAGATGAGTTCCAAAATCACTTTCATAATAAAAACAGACAAGCAAAAACATTAACGATGAAACTCTGTGGCTTTGTGAAAATTATTTCAAAATGTCTCAGTATTGCTGAACATGTCAAGCTTGAAATGGCAAAATGACTGACCATTACAGAAAACTGTAGGACTTCAGTACTTGTTTATCTTTATCTTTATCTTTATTAAAACATTTGATCAACCGCTACTGCCGAAGCATAGAGCGGTGTACAATAAAAAAGGTCTACACTGCAAATCATAGAAAAGAACATCTTCCTTATCGCTTCTCCGGGCCAGTCCAGGGAATGTTAGGGTTGTCAATCCTCCTTAGCAACTGAGGACTGCTATAGAGCGGTGTACAATAAAAAAGGTCTACACTGCAAATCATAGAAAAGAACATCATAAAATGAAAGGAAAGCAAAAACAGAGCACACAGCACTAAAAGCAAATAAATAACCAAATAATTTAACATAAAAGCTAAAAACTAAAAGAAACACAAGGTGCAACAACACCAACAAACACACAACAACAACGGGGAGACAACTTTATGGTCAGGGAGGGGGACTGGCAGGAAGGTCGAAAGCCTGGGTGAACAGATGTGTTTTGAGTAGTGACTTGAATTGAGGATAAGAAGATTCTAATCTGCTTCTACCTGGAACATCTAAAATTATTTGGGAATCACATTACATTACGTGTGCATTGCCTACTTACCTTAAATATGTGTAGGATTAGATGTTCAAGCTCCTGCAGTAGTAAACTACTTCACATGAATAACGATTTCCCCAGATAATTATATTGGGTTTCACGTTTATTCATTTGATACACCGCAAATCAAGAAAATTATCTAAGCAGTTTACATTTACATTTAAAGATAGGAGGGGGTGGGGTAACACAGGACAAGCTAATCATAAGAGAAATATAATAAGCAAGTAATGCATTGAAAATTATGGTTAGTGGATATATAAGAGCATGGGGACACAGAATAACCTAGTAAATCTCAGCCAGCCACGAGAGTGATCACTGTTATGGTCACACAAGGAATCACAAATTTTGGGAGAAAATAAACTGAAAATAATGAGTCTTCAAAATGGCTTTGTATTTCCAATGGGAGGATTCTTAGCTGATGTCCAATTGCAAGTTTTTTTCATAAAGTATGTACATGTCACACTGAAGCAGCACTTGTATATACAGTCTAACTGAACTGCAGAGTAAGAAGGGATAACTACCAAATTATGTTAGGTAGGGTACATGTGGGAGCATAGGAGACAAAAAGATCAGCTAAGAAAAGTGGAGCCCAATTTGGACAGCGCTCCACTTTTGTCCGGACGCCCGAAATATGGATGGGGCCGATCTGGACCCGATTCTGCATTGCGGGAGCGAGACATTCCCACGGTGGCAGGATTAGGCCTCCTGGATGGCCCAGTGTACCCCCAATGCCGCCACAGGTGACGTCCACCAATCTGCCCGTCTGGTCTGCCCTACGCTCCTGCTGGTGTGCCAGTGCAGCGGTATTCTGTTGCCATGGCACCGGCATGTCCAGCAGAAGCAGCAGATGACCCAGTATGGGGAGAGCCCCCTCACTCTGCCGCCCGGCCCCAGGGGGTATCCCAAACTCTGGGACAGCCCCCAGGAGCACCCCCGCTATGGCGCGCTGGGACCTGGGGACTGAGGAGTGAGATCACTGTGGCGCTTGGTGCTAATTCCACCTTTATTCCTTTGAGGTGGAATAAACTGGGCATGCAGAGGACAGCCAGTGGACATACAGGGTCCTGAGCTGAATAGGCCCTGTATGTGCAGCCACATAGCTTCTCCCTTGCCCTGCCCCATCCAGTGCTCCTTGCACAGCAGCCCTGTACATACGGGGGATTAAAGTTTTGCAGGAAACAAAATTTGCTGTAGAATCTCTATGGATTGAAATTCCATGTAAAAAGGGGAAGGCAATGGCAGTGGGGGTGTACTGTCGACTGCCTGGCCAGAATGAACAAATGGATGATGAAATGCTTAAAGAAACCAAGGAAGCTAACAAAAGTTACAGCGTGGTAATAATAATGGGTGATTTCCATTACCCTGGTATCGACTGGGTCAGTGTCACGGCAGGACATGCTAGGGAGATAAAGTTCCTAGATGAAATAAATGACTGCTTCTTGGAGCAGCTGGTTCATGAACCGACCAGAGGGGAAGCCATATTAGACCTAGTCCTTAGTGGAACACCAGATCTAGTGCAAGAGATAAGGGTGTTGGGTCCACTTGGCAATAGTGATCATAGCATGATCGCCTTTGATTTAATTAGTGGAGGAAACATAGAAACATGATGACAGAAAAAGACCACATGGCCTTTCTAGTCTGTCCTTCCATAACAACTACAACAGTCCCCTTTTTACCTTTAGAGATCCTCTGTGTTTGTCCCATGCTTTTTTGAATTTAGTTACTGTCCTCATCTCTACCACCTCCACTGGGAGACTATTCCATGGATCCACTACTCTTTCCGTAAAGAAATATTTCTGCATATCACTCCTGAATCTATCTCCCTTCACCCTCATCCCATGTCCCCTCGTAGCAGAACTTGCTTTCAATTGAAAGAGGCTCTCTCCCTGAACATTTATGCCACGGAGGTATTTAAACATCTCAATCATATCACCTCTATCCCGCCTTTCCTCTAAGGTGTACATATTAAGATCCTTAAGTCTGTCCTCATATGCTTTATGATGAAGCCCACTAATCATTTTAGTAGCCACCCTCTGCACCGACTCCATCCTGTTCACATCCTCTTGAAGGTGCGGTCTCCAGAATTGCACACTATACTCCAAATGAGGTCGCACCAAAGACTTACAGAGAGGCATTATCACCTCCTTTTTTCTGCTAGCCATTCCTCTCCGTATGCACCCAAGCATCCTTCTAGCTTTTGCCGTCGTCTTTTCTACCTGTTTAGCTACTTTAAGATCATCAGACACAACCACGCCTAGGTCCCGCTCTTCTTTAGTGGACAAAAGTACTTCACCCCCTATACTGTATTGCTCCCTTGGATTGCTGCAGCCCAAATGCATGACCTTACATTTTTTAACATTAAATCCCAGCTGCCAAATTCTAGACCATTCTTAAAGCTTAGCTAGATCCCTCCTCATGTTATCTACACCTTCCTGGGTGTCTACTCTATTGCAGATTTTGATATCATCTGCAAAGAGGCAAAACTTACCCGACAGCCCTTCCGCTATATCACTAACAAAGATGTTAAAAAGAATCGGACTAAGGACAGATCCCCGGGGCATACCACTGGTAACATCCTTCTCCTCAGAGTGAGCTCCATTTACTTGTACTCTTTGTCACCTCCCACCCAACCAATTTCTAACCCAAGCAGTAACTTTAGGGTCCATCCCTAGGGTGCTCAGTTTGTTTATAAGTCGCCTGTGAGGAACAGTGTCAAAGGCTTTACTGAAATCTAAATGCACCACATCTAGAGCTCTCCCTCGGTCCAACTCCCTGGTCACCCAGTCAAAGAAATCAATCAGATTTGTCTGACAAGACCTACCTCTGGTGAATCCATGCTGCCTTGGATCCTGTAATCTGCTGGACTCCAGAAACCTCACTATTTTCTCTTTTAGCAGCGTTTCCAATAATTTACTCACCACCAAAGTTAAACTAACCGGCCTGTAGTTTTCAACCACATCCTTACATCCGCTTTTGTGTAAAGGCACCACATGAGCCTCTCTCCAGTCCTTTGGCACCACTCCCGACTCCAACGAGGCATTGAAAAGGTCAGTCAGTGGAGTTGCTAGAACGTCCCCAAGTTCCCTCAGTATTCTAGGGTGTATCCCATCCGGTCCCATCGCTTTGTCTACTTTAATTTGAGCTAGTTTCTCACAAACTCAGTCTTCTGAAAGTTGTTCAAGATGTCCCTTGCTTCTGTTCCTATTTGTGGGTGTTTTCAGAGGTCCTGCTCCTGGTTCTTTATCTGTGAACACAGAACAAAAATATTTGTTAAGCAATTCCGCTTTATCCTTATCAGCTTCTACATATTCCTCCCCTGCACCCTTGAGTCTGACAATACCACTTTTGCCCTTCCTCTTCTCACTAATTTATCTGAAAAATTTCTTATCCCCCCATTTTATTGCATTGGCTATTTCCTCCTCCTTTTGAATCTTTGCCTTCTTGACTACTTTTCTAGCTTCTCTAAGTTTTTCCAAATACAGATGCCTGTCTTCCTCTCTCTTTGATCTCTTGTATTTCATGAAGGCCTCCCTCTTTTTCTTCACTTTTTCAGCTACTTCCTTCGAAAACCATAGCGGTCTCCTTTTTCTTTTGCCTTTATTTTCCATTATAACAAAAAGGTTGGTTGCCCTTAAAATATCCCTTTTCAGTTTTGCCCACTGTTTTTCTACATCCCCCAGCTGTTCCCATCCCACTAACGACTCCCTGAGGTATTGGCCCATCTTCGCAAAGTTAGTCTTCCTAAAGTCTAAGATCCTCACCTTTGAATGGATTCTAACAGCCCTAGTCCTAATACTGAACCACACCATCTGGTGATCACTGGATGCAAAATGATCTCCCACTACAACATCAGAAACACTTTCACCATTGGTAAGCACCAAGTCCAGTATGTCCCCTTCACGTGTGGGGTCTGTTACCAATTGCCTGAATAGTTCTCCCTGTAGAGAATCCATGATCTCCTTACTTCTAGATGATACTGCAGCAGGAATGTGCCAATCAACATCTGGCATATTGAAATCTCCTATCAGTAGCACTTCCCCTTTCCTAGCAATGCTGCGTATGTCTTCAATTAACTCTCTGTCCACCTCTTCCTCTTGCGAGGGAGGTCTGTATATCACACCAATGCAGATAGATTTCTCATTCCCTCTTTCTAGTTTAACCCACAATGCCTCCTCTCTCCCTTTTAAGCTCTTTAATTCCAAATTTTTAATAGTAGTTTTTACATATAGTGCCACTCCTCCTCCCCTTCTTCCTACCCTGTCCTTTCTGAATAAAGCATAGCCAGGTATAGTTACATCCCAATCATGGTTTTCTGTGAACCATGTTTCTGTAACTGCCACTAAATCCAAGTCAGCCACTCCCACCAAAGCTTCAACATCAGGGATCTTATTTCCCATGCTACAGGCATTTATACACACTGCTTTCCATATGTTACCCCTGTTACCCATTTCCATAAAGGTATTTAATGTATCACCTACCTTGGGGCTTTCACTTACCTGGGGGCTTTCTTCACACATCCCCAATGAATCTAGTTTAAAGCCCTCTTCGTAGATTAGCCAGTCTACTACCGAAGATGCGTTGACCTTTCTTGGACAGATGGATGCCATCTCTGCTCTGCAACCCTTGGAACAGCATCCCATGGTCTAGGAAACCAAAACGCTCTCGATGACACCATCCACGCAGCCATGCATTCATCTCCAGGATGCGAGCCTCTCTGCCTTAGCCTTTACCCTGAACAGGGAGGATTGAAGAGAACACCACCTGTGCACCTAACTGCTTCACCCTCTGTCCCAGAGCCATGAAGTCACTTTTGATACGTTCCGAGGTAAACATGGCAGTATCATTTGTTCCAACATGGATTAGCAACATTGGGTGATAATCAGTGGGCTTGATGAGTCTCGGCAAACTCTCCATAACATCTTGGATTTTGGCACCAGGCAGACAGCATACCTCTCTGGACATCAAGACTGGTCGGCAGATGGACGACTCAGTACCCCTCAGAAGAGAGTCTCCAACCACCACTACCCTTCGTTTCCTTCTGGTCACTGATTCTGCAACTATGGGGTACTTGAGCTCTGGTTCTTCCCATTCCAGGAATGCTTTCACCTCCTCCACTTCCAGGGCTGCATAATGGTTCTTCAATTCAAGGGCTGGAGAAGTTGGATTGGAAGTTGGAGGAGGGATAGTAAGGAAATCCACAGTACTACCTTCTAACTTTCGAAAGGGAGACTATGATAAAATGAGGAAAATAGTTAAGAAAAAACTAAAAGGAGCAGTTGCAAAGGTTAAAGACTTACATCAAGCTTTGGTGTTGTTGAAAAATACTATCTTGGAAGCCCAGACCAGCTGTATTCCATGCTTTAAGAAAAGTGGAAGGAAGTCCAAAAAACTGCCAGCATGGTTTAAAGGTGAGGTCAGAGAGGCTGTTGTTGCCAAAAAAGCATCTTTCAGGAAATGGAAAAAAGAGCCAAACGACGAAACCTGGAAACAGCACAAGCACTGGCAGGTCAAATGCAAGTCATTGATAAGGCAGGCAAAGGGAGAATTTGAGAAGAAGCTTGCTGCGGAAGCAAAAACGCAAAATAAAGATTTTTTCAAGTGAAATCGTAGCAAAAAACCTGTGAGAGAGTCAGTTGGTCCATTAGATGATAGAGCAGTTAAAGGGGCACTAAGAGGCGACAAGGCGATAGCGGAGAGACTGAATGAATTCTTTGCTTCAGTCTTTACTGAGGAAGATGTAGGGATGTTACCCATGACTGAAGTGGTATTTAAAGGTGCGGAAGAATTGAAGGAAATATTGATACATCGGGAAGAGGTATTACAACTATTAGATAAACTGAAGAGTAGCAAATCACCTGGGCCAGATGGTATACATCCAAAGGTGTTGAAAGAACTGAAATATGAGATTGCAGACCTGCTATTAGTAATCTGTGAACTATCATTAAAATCATCTCTAATACCTGAAGATTGGAGGATCGCCAATGTAACACCAATTTTTAAAAAGGGTTCCAGGGGTGATCCGGGAAACTACAGACCGGTGAGCTTCACATCAGTACCGGGAAAAATGGTAGAAACCATCATAAAGAATAAAATTACTCAGCATGTAGATAGTCATGGCCTAATGGGAGACAGCCAACATGGCTTTAGACTAGGAAGATCTTGTCTTACTAATGTGTTATGTTTTTTTGAAAGTGTGAATAAACAGGTGGACAAAGGTGAGTCGGTTGATATAGTGTATCTAGACTTTCAGAAAGCCTTTGACAAGGTCCCTCATCAGAGACTTTTGGCAAAACTAGAGTCATGTGATAGGAGGCAGTATACTACTGTGGATCAGGAACTGGTTAAAAGATAGAAAGCAGAGGGTTGGGCTAAATGGCCAATTTTCCCAATGGAGAAAGGTGAATAGTGGTGTACCCCAGGGATCTGTGCTGGGTCCGCTGCTTTTTGACATATTCATAAATGACCTGGAAAGTGGAATAACGAGTGAGGTTATCACATTTGCAGATGACACAAAACTATTTAAAGTTGTTAAAACCCAAGAGGATTGTGGAAAATTGCAAGAGGATCTTGATAAATTGGAAGACTGGGCATCAAAATGGCAGATGAAATTTAATGTGGACAAGTGCAAGGTTATGCACCTAGGGAAGAACAACCCAAACTATGGTTACACAATGCAAGGTTCCACATTAGGAACCACCACCCAGGAAAAAGATTTAGGCGTCATTGTGGATAACATGTTAAAACCCTTGGTCCAATGTGTAGCGGCGGCCAAGAGAGCAAATAGAATGCTAGGTATCATAAGGAAAGGAATGGAAAATAAAACAAAAGATATTATAATGCCTCTATACCGTTCCATGGTGAGACCGCACCTTGAATATTGTGTGCAATTCTGGTCGCCGTATCTTAAAAAGGATATAGCGTTATTAGAAAAGGTTCAGAGAAGAGCCACCAAAATGGTAAAGGGGATGGAAGGATACTCCTATGAAGAAAGGCTAAAAAGGTTAGGGCTCTTTAACCTGGAAAAGAGACGGCTGAGGGGAGATATGATAAAAGTCTATAAATTAATGAACGGAGTGGAACGGGTAAACGTAGATCGATTGTTTACGTTATCAGAATATAGGAAGTCTAGGGGACATACAATGAAGCTACAGGGTAAACTAATTAAGACTAATAAAAGAAAATATTTTTTCACTCAACGTGTAATAAAACTCTGGATTTGTTACCAGAGGATGTAGTAAAGGCTTAGTGTAGCTGGGTTTAAAAAAGGTTTGGACAAGTTCCTGGAGGACAGGTCCATAAACCATTATTAAGAAGGGACCCAGGATATCAATGCTTGACCCAGTACAAGCATTGCGGAACCTGTGTCTTTTGGGGAAACTGCTAGGTACATATGACCTAGATTGGCCACTGTTGGAAACAGGATACTGGGCTTGATGGACCTTGGTCTGACCCAGTATGGCATATCTTATGTTCTTATGGTTCGCAACATATGGTCCAAGCGAGTAGCGGGACTACACATCCCTCCGGGACCTCTTCGCTTGTCAAAATGACCTCCCTGGTGTTCAATGGCAAGCACCTTAAACTGAGTTCTAAATTTTATCAGAAGCCAGTGTTCCTCATAGAGGAGCAGGGACAGATGGTCAGATTTCTTAGTATTATTGAAGAGTTTCACCAATGTGTTTTGGACCAGTTGCGGTCTTTGCAGTTGTCTTTGTGTTAGACTTTGATATAAGCAGTTACAGTAATCCAGATGAGGGATTGCCAAAGTATGGATAAGTGTATGAAAAATGTTCTGCCTATTGGGGTTATGACATTTATATCTTTCCTAGTCACTTAAGGGAACACTCAACTATGTTAGAAGGCCATTTTGCTTTGCGACAGGTATTTCTTTTTTGATTTATATATAGTTGATATTCCACCTTTTCCTAGAGGAAGGCAGAAAGCAAATATAGCAGCTAAGGATTCCCTATAAACAATAACAATGCAACCAAGATACAATCCTTTATTGATAAGATTTGTTGTGGACCTGCTTAAAGAAATTGATTGTATCCATTCTGAAATCATAGCACCATCTTTTTTATTTTTTCTGTTGAGTCAATGCTGACTCCTGGCAACCCAGTAGCCAATGGGTTTTCTTGGCAAGCTATGTCTAGAAATAAATTGCCAGGCCTTTTCTTCTGAGGCATAGAAGGGTAAAGTGCCTTGCCCAAGGCCACAAGGAGTGCCAGTGGAAATTGAACCCTTGTTTCTTGGTCACCAGACTGTTGCTCTAACCACTAGGCTACTCCTCCACTCTAAGCACCCAAACAGTGTTGATGTAGTTTAAGGATAAATTCATAAGTTTTAGATCAAGAATTTGACATCTGAAGAAGGGATCTATGTGGTCTTAAAAGACTTTGGACACCAAGATCTTGCAATAATTCTTATGACGTGTCAAGTATAAGGTATCACGACTTGAAACCCAGTGCAGCCAATTGAATTCTGCACCCACCAATAAGAAAACATCTTCAAGTTTAATCATTATAATTAAATCTGGAATTGTCTTTGTCCCCCTTTGGATATAGTGTATTAAAAATGATGACTTGACACTGACTGTTGAAACAGCAAAGCTAGCAGGTAGAAAAAAGGAGCAGACAATATATTGTAGGTGATACCTATTTATTGGATTAACTCAATCAGCTTTCATTGGATCAATGAAGAGATAGTGTTGTTAAACTGATATAAATAGTATAGTTCCAGTTAGGTATTGAGGTTGTTTGTCTATGCCCAGAAGTTGCAAGTTATATTATAATTTAATCTTGGTATGGAGGAAAAGAATGTTAGGAATTATTTGAATGAAGAAAGAATAAAACTGAGAATATCTTAATGCTTCTGTATAGATTTGTGGTGTGGTCATATTTTGCATATTGTATGCAGTTTTGGTCACTTCACTTCTGCCCCAATTTAGGGCATAAGTGAATAAAAATGGGTTCCTTCAGACCTCCTGAGGTCACTGAAAACTCTTGTGGTCACACAACCTTTCCCAGCTCCAATCTAGGGCTAAAATTCCTAAGGATCCCCCATTGAAACTTCACATGTTAAAATACAAAACCCAAGAGCTGGCTCCATCCTGTCAGGACCTCAGTTCATCTAAGGGGTTCATGGGATGATGGGACAGGAGCAATTCCTACTTGTTCCTGCTCTGGTGGCTATTGCTTTCAAAATGGCTCCCCTTGACTCTTACCAATAGTCTCATGGTATTATCACTAATGGTCAGGCTGTCCTTATTTGGAAGCTAGACTTCTAAGGGTAGTAACATAAGAATATCACTAGGAGCCAGATCGTCCCAATTTGAATGCAGAAGCCACTGAGCGGGAGTAAGTGGGAATTACTCCAGCCCTATCACTCTCTTTGGACCTCTTGGGTGAGTCAGGGCCCCAGGGGGGAGTGGGCCAGCCCTCTGATTTTTTTTTTTTAATTTAAGGGGCAGAGCTTTGGTGGAGAGGGGTGTTTATGTAGGCATTTTAGCCCTAGGGCAGGGCTGGAAAGGGAGTTGTGACACACGAGACCACCAAGAATTTGAGATACCCTCAAGGGAGAGGTCCAGAGGGACCCTTTTCATTCATTTATACCCTGAGTTGGGGATGAGGGGTTGAGGTTAGGTGAACATTCGATACCTTTGATTGGAGTCCGCCCCTCACTGAAGAGAGAGACTCTGATTTGGGACAGCAGGCCCTTTAATTGTAAGCCACTGATGCACAGTCTTTTTAAAATATTTTGCATGTAGCCACTACTTGTATTAGCCCTCAAACAATTGAGCCTTTGGGAATTATCTGGACAAATCTATGGGTTTTAATTTCTCTCCTGTCCACTACCTTGATGATCAGGTAAATTTTGTCTAGTCGCATCAGATGCACAAAATTGCACATAAAAAGAGGAGGGGGTTCAATGTATTCCTGGAGCACGATAAAATTTTGGGGCATGTTTACTAAGCCCCACGCTGGCAATGCGTGTGTGGGCCATTTTAATAATGCAGTGCTGCACGCTATCTGTAAGAGGGTAGGTACTGCTTTCCTCTGCATTTACCGTGCTTCATCGCAGTAAAACACCTGTGGGAACAACTGACAACACCAACTGAGGTGGCATTAGTTCCATCCATGGTACTTGTGTGAGCACAAGTAGGACAGACTGCAAACGCTCACTCTAGCTGTACCACAGAGGAATGCCCTTGTCATAAGAACATAAGACATGCCATACTGGGTCAGACCGAGGTCCATCAAGCCCAGTATCCTGTTTCCAACAGTGGCCAATCTAGGTCATACGTACCTAGCAATATCCCCAAAAGACACAGGTTCCACAATGCTTGTACTGGGTCAAGCATTGATATCCTGGGTCCCTTTTTAATAGTGGTTTATGGACCTTTCCTCCAGGAACTTGTCCAAACCTTTTTTAAACCAAGCTATACTAACAGCCCTTACTACATCCTCCGGTAACAGATTCCAGAGTTTGATTACACGTTGAGTGAAAAAATATTTTCTCTTATTTGTCTTAAATAGTTTACCCTGTAGCTTCATTACATGTCCCCTAGTCTTTCTATATTCTAATAGCGTAAACAATTGATCCACATTTATCCGTTCCACTCCATTCATTAATTTATAGACCTCTATCATATCTCCCCTCAGCCGTCTCTTTTCCAGGTTAAAGAGCCCTAACCTTTTTAGCCTCTCTTCATAGGAGTAGCCTTCCATCCCCTTCACCAATTTGGTGGCTCTTCTCTGTACTTTTTCAAATAATGCTATGTCCTTTTTAAGATACGGTGACCAGAATTGCACACAATATTCAAGGTGCGGTCGTACCATGGAGCGATACAGAGGCATTATAATATCCTTTGTTTTATTCTCCATCCCTTTCCTTATGATACCTAGCATTCTATTTGCTTTCTTGGCCGCCGCTGCACACTGGGCGGAGGGTTTTAACATGTTATCCACGATGACTCCTAAATCTTTTTCCTGGGTGGTGGTTTCTAATGTGGAGCCTTGCATCGTGTAACTATAGTGTGGGTTGTTCTTTCCTAGGTGCATAACTTTGCACTTGTCCACATTAAATTTCATCTGCCATTTGGATGCCCAGTCTTCCAATTTATCCAGATCCTCCTGCAGTTTTCCACAATCCTCTTGGGTTTTAACAACTTTAAACAGTTTTGTGTCATCTGCAAATTTGATAACCTCACTAGTTATTCCCTTTTCCAGGTCATTTATGAATATGTCAAAAAGTAGCGGACCCAGTACAGATCCCTGGGGTACTCCACTATTCATCTTTTTCCATTGGGAATATTGGCCATTTAGCCCTACCCTCTGCTTTCTATCTTTTAACCAGTTCCCGATTCACAATAGTACACTGCCTCCTATCCCATGACTTTTTAGCTTCGCCAAAAGTCTCTGATGGGGGACCTTGTCAAAAGCTTTCTGAAAGTCCAGATACACTATATCAACCGACTCACCTTTGTCTACCTGTTTATGCACACCTTCAAAAAAACATATCAGATTAGTAAGACAAGATCTTCCTTGTCTAAAGCCATGTTGGCTGTCTCCCATTAGGCCATGACTATCTACATGCTGTGTAATTTTGTTCTTTATGATGGTTTCTACCATTTTCCCCGGTATTGACGTCAGGCTCACCGGTCTGTAATTTCCCAGGTCACCCCTGGAACCCTTTTTAAAAATTGGTGTTACGTTGGCGACCCTCCAATCTTCAGATATTACAGATGATTTTAATGAAAGTTCGCAGATTACCAATAGCAGGTCTGCAATCTCATATTTCAGTTCTTTCAACACTCTGGGATGTATACCATCCGGTCCAGGTGATTTGCTACTATTCAGTTTATCAAATAGTTGTAATATATCTTCCCGGTGTAGCGATATTTCTCTCAATTCCTCTGCAGTATCACCTTTAAATACCACTTCAGTCTTGGGTAACATCCCTACATCTTCCTCAGTAAAGACCGAAGCAAAGAATTCATTCAGTCTCTCTGCTATAGCCTTGTCTCCTCTTACTGCCCCTTTTACCCCTCTATCATCTAATGGTCCAATTGACTCTCTCACAGGCCTTTTGCTACGAATGTACTTGAAAAAGTCTTTATTTCGTGTTTTTGCTTCCGTAGCAAGTTTCTTCTCAAATTCCCGCTTTGCCTGCCTTATCAATGCTTTGCATTTAACTTGCCAGTGCTTGTGCTGTTTCCAGTTTTCATCATTTGGCTCTTTTTTCCATTTCCTGAAGGTTGCTTTTTTGGCAGCAACAGCCTCTCTGACCTCACCTTTAAACCATGCTGGCAGTTTTTTGGACTTTCTTCCACTTTTCTTAATGCGTGGAATACAGCTGGTCTGGGCTTCGAGGATAGTATTTTTAAATAACACCCAAGCTTGCTGTAATTCTTTAACCTTTGGAACCGCTCCTTTTAGTTTTTTCCTAACTATATTCCTCATTCTATCATAGTCTCCCTTTTGAAAGTTAAAAGGTAGTACTGTGGATTCCTTTACTATCTGTCCTCCACTAATTAAATCAAACATGATCATACTATGATCACTATTGCCAAGTGGTCCCAACACCCTTATTTCTTGCACCAGATCTGGCGTTCCACTAAGGACTAGGTCCAGTATGGCTTCCCCTCTGGTCGGTTCATGAACCAGTTGCTCCAAGAAGCAGTCATTTATTTCATCTAGAAACTTTATCTCTTTAGCTTGTCCTGCTGTGACACTGACCCAGTCGATACCGGGGTAATTGAAATCACCCATTATTACTACTCTGTTGTGACTTTTGTTAGCTTCCTTGATTTCTTTGAGCATTTCATCATCCATTTGTTCATTCTGGCCAGGCGGTCGATAGTATACTCCCACTGCCATCACCTTCCCCTTCCTACATGGAATTTCAATCCATAGAGATTCTACAGCAAATTTTGTTCCCTGCAAAACTTTAATCCTTTCTGACTCAATGCCCTCTCTAACATAGAGCGCAACCCCTCCATCAATTTGATCAGCTCTATCATTACGATATAGTTTGTATCCAGGTATCACAGTGTCCCACTGGTTATCCTCCTTCCACCATGTCTCTGAGAGTGCAATCATATCTAACCTCTCATTTAGTGCTATATATTCTAACTCTCCCATCTTATTGTTTAGACTTCTAGCATTGGCATACAAGCATTTTAGAGACTGTATTTTATTAATATTAATCTGGCTATTGGTAGGCATGGGTAATTTGGAATCTTTATGCTCTGTCTGCTCCTTACTCAAGGGCATTTGGGCTACTATACTCCCTTTTGGAACCTCACTGCTTTTGGTAGTATCCTTCAAGGATACCTTCATCCGAACCATGCGCTCCTGGGTGACTGTCGGCTTTCCCCTATTTTCTAGTTTAAAAGCTTCTCTATCTCTTTTTTAAAGGTTAATGCCAGCAGTCTGGTCCCATCCTGATTAAAGTGAAGCCCATCCCTTCTGAAGAGCCCCCCTTTCCCCAGAATGTTCCCCAGTTCCTAACAAATCCAAAACCCTCATCCTTGCACCATTGTCTCATCCTCGCATTGAGACTCCAGAGCTCTGCCTGTCTTTTGGGTCCTGCACGTGGAACAGGAAGCATTTCGGAGAACGCTATCCTGGAAGTTCTGGATTTCAACTTCCTACCTAAAAGCTTAAATTTAGCCTCCAGAACTTCCCTACCACATTTTCCTATGTCATTGGTACCAACATGTACCAAGACAGCAGACTCCTCCCCAGCACTATCTATGATCCTATCTAGGCAGTGCGTGAGGTCCGCTACCTTCGCACCAGGCAGGCATGTTACCAGGCGATCCTCATGTCCACCAGCCACCCAGCTATCTACATTCCTAATGATTGAATCACCAACTATAACAGCTGTCCTGACCCTCCCCTCATGGGGACATGGCCCTGGAGAAACGTCCTCGGTGCGAGAGGGTTTTACATCACCTGGAGGACAGGTCCTAGTTACAGGATCACTTCCTGCCACACCAGGGTGATGCTCTCCTGTCACGTGACCTCTCTCCTCCATGGCAGCAGGGATGCTGCCAGACTGGAGGTGGGACTTCAGGACTATATCCCTGTAGGTCTCGTCCATGTACTTCTCTGTCTTTCTTATGTCTTCCAGGTCTGCTACTCTAGCCTCTAGAGAACGGACTCGTTCCCTGAGAGCAAAGAGCTCCTTGCACTTAGTGCATACGTAAGACCTCTCACCAACTGGGAGAAAATCATACATGTGACACTCAATGCAAAAGACCGGAGAACCCCCATCTCGTTGCTGGACTTCTGTCTGCATCTTAGTTTAAAGCTTGTGTTTAGGTCTTTTAAACTCTGTATATAATAAGGATTGGTGTAGATGCTTACACTAATAAAAGTGTATCTAATACCCCTAATACACCCTGTGTACCTGAAGCTTAATTAATTAATCTCAGGTCCTCCGTGTATGACTGATTTGGATAAAGAGCTGCACCTGAGAGCAGCCCCTTTCCTCTAAGATGTGCAAGTACCTATAAAACTACAATTACCCCAGGGGTGGGTGGGTGCCGGGGAGGGAGGGAGGGAGATAAGTCCTATTAAAGAGGGCAGTTACAAGGTACCCTGTCCTGAACCCTCAGCAGGGGGGAGGCAGGTACCACACAAAGCCCAGTTAGTTGAGAGAGGCAAGGTAAGTACAGCTGAGAAGGCTGAACTAGCACACCACTAAGACAAACAATAAATAATTAGATAAACAGTTAGACAAACAATAAATAATTAAATAAACAGCTAGAACTCACAGCAAAGTGTCACAGGAGGCAAATATCCACTCTCTAGCAGAGCTCTGTAAAGGCACTGCTCCTCTCTGATCAGAGAAAAGCAAACTAAGACAGACTATGCACACGTGGAGGAAACAGGAAGAAGGCTACACAATATCTCAGATGGGGGGGGGAAGGGGGAGGATTCACTCAGGCAGGCTAGGACAGGAAAAAAGTTTAACACACAGCAGGTTCTGGGGAGAGAGATCTAATTTAAAATGAACAGTTAACCTGGCTACCACACAAAGCCCAGTTAGTTGAGAGAGGCAAGGTAAGTACAGCTGAGAAGGCTGAACTAGCACACCACTAAGACAAACAATAAATAATTAGATAAACAGACAAAAAATAAATAATTAAATAAACAGCTAGAACTCACAGCAAAGTGTCACAGGAGGCAAATATCCACTCTCTAGCAGAGCTCTGTAAAAGCACTGCTCCTCTCTGATCAGAGAAAAGCAAACTAAGTCCTAAATTTATGCTTGTATCTTTATGGATAATGGCTAAATAATTGCTGGCTATCAGAATAGCAGTGATACTCATCAATGTACAGTATATGTATATTCTATGCCACCACTTCTGCAGATAGCATCACTGAATATACATAAAATATATAAACACCATGGCCAGTGTTTAAAAAAAATGCAGACTGCAGCATTTGAATATTGATCTGTTCTTACCACCGGGTTGCTCCTCCACATTTTGAAATCTCTTCATACGTTTTAGCTCATATACATTGCAGCTGCAAATTATGCAGGTTAAAAATGTCTCTGCAGGGATTTTCCCTTTGAAAATGAGCTTTCTGCAGGCCTGTATGCACCGCAGGTTCCCTGAAAATTATCCCCTTAAAATTGCCAAGTAAAACTGTTATAGTTGAAAATGTTCATCGGCTTTTTGATATTTGAGTCTGAATCCTTTCATATGGATTTCAGTGTAGTTTTATCATTGACACAAAAACATTAGTATTGACATATTGGAAATAGCTTTTACAGTATTAATCTTTTAAAAATTCAGTTTTCCTCAGAAGTTCACAGCCTTTAGGAAACTAATCGCAAGGTATCTATGAATAGCTCTTTTTGGGGCATTGCAGTGCATAGCTGAGGGATGCGCTCCATCAAAACCAATATAATTCTAGTAACCCTGATTGTTCTCTGCATAATTCATGAGCTTTATTGCCTACTATCATACCATACCCTGTGTAGCCCGGCACTATTCCGTGATAAAATTACGCATTTTGGAGGTAACTGTATAACAAACTGCGTAAAATTACCCTCTATTTGTTTTCTATAAATAAGATGTGATCCTACCTGTATACGTTCGCTCCACAAATTATTTCAGTGTTATACCACTATACTAAGTTTAAGTTATAGTTGAATGTAAGCTTAATGTAATTTGGTTTGTTAACTGTAAACCGCCCTTGATCTCTGGAAGGGGAAGTATATAAAAACATATAAATAAAAAATAAATTTAAAAAAAAGAGTCACTCATACTGGCCATATGGAGCAAGTAAGAAAGTGTGATGATCGCTCCTGTGGCCATCCCAGGGGTAGGATGTGCCTGCATGTAATGCATAGATGTGATGGAGCCAAAGGTGTTCAGTCACAGTTATGATGAAATAATCCAATCACGTGCAACTCAGATGTCATACATCTGCTGTCTGACCCTCTGCAATGGGCTACAGAAGAGCCAATAAAGTCATTCTGTCAGATGGGCATGATTGCAGTGTGTATGTTTGCAGACCCAATGTGCTATTGGAACACATAAAAAAAAACATAAGAATATGTGTCCTCTAGTCAATGCAGACCCAGACTGTCCCTGGCAGTAAAATGAAGTGAGTAGTACAAAGCCACAAAGAAAACAAGTGGGATTCAAACCCTGATCTGTTGCTTATTGAACCAGTATTCTATCCATTGGGCTACACCTCCACACCTTTCTGCACAGCAGTGTAGCAGGTCTCTGCCTGCAATGGGTGACATCCAGGACATGAAACAATGTGGCTGGCACATTCTAAGCTAGTGGTACACCACACCTAAGGCCTGCCTACAGCGGTGTATATGCACTATGTAATGCACTGGACACACGGTACTGTAGCTGCACAACAGACACACAATTGCATAATACATCTCCTGTCCAAAGGCCAAGGCACATGTGAGGTCAAAATGCCCGTCCCTCTACTGTACCCCCAACGACAAACAACAGTTGCACGCAGGGGTCCACTGTGCCGCAGTGTGGCACTAACTCCAGAGGCAGTACATGTGCAGGGCATGCAGTCCCTTGTGACCTGCTGCACACTGCGAGATAGGTATACCTGCACATACACTGAACACAAACCACATTCGTAACCCATGTGGTCCACTGCAGACCATCCTGGCCTTCCCGGAGGGCCATGCACATTTCTCCCACCATCATAGATGACAAGCAGGTACTGGACAGTGCCCCAGTGATCACATTGGTTAGCTCCTCCATTACCCATGATACACCGCACAATCTGATAAACTTTCTGCAACTGATCACCAATTGGAAAATGCAGTGATCCATCATATCAGCTCTATAATATGCAGGGACCAGGGGCGGCTCTATAATGAGGCGAAGTGAGGCAGCTGCCTCAGGTGGCAAAATCTTGAGAGCGGCAAAAAATGCCCCCAAAACAGCCTCCTCACTTCACCTTCAAAAAGTAAAAAAAAC
Source organism: Ichthyophis bannanicus (assembly GCA_033557465.1). Lineage (NCBI taxonomy): Eukaryota > Metazoa > Chordata > Amphibia > Gymnophiona > Ichthyophiidae > Ichthyophis > Ichthyophis bannanicus. Next base: position 66,341,011 of record CM066047.1, on the reverse strand, counting down.
AAAACAAAAGCAAGTGCACAAGTTGCTGCCGCTGCCGAGTCCGCTTCTCTGCAGCGGCAAACTCACCCTCCTTTTCCTGGCAGCCGCGGCTCCCTGCCTCTTAGAGAACCGTGGCTGCTGTGCTGTCATCTGCAGTGCCAGTTTTAAATAGAAAGGAAACCGGTGCGGAGCCTTCTCACCTCCGTGAAGGACCACGTGCAGCTTTGTCCCGCCCCCAAAGGAAGTTACATGTAACTTCCTTTGTGGGGTGGGACAAAGCTGCACGGGGTCGGTCCTTCACAGACGCGGGAAGGCTCTGCACCGGTTTCCTTTCTATTTAAAACTGAGGGAGACAGGAGGGCTCTGCCGGGGAGGCCGTGGGGCACTTCCTGCTGCTGCGGCGGAGAGCGGCTTCAACAGCCAGGTTCCTTTTTTTTACTTCCCTGGGGTGTTTAGGACTTGTAATGGTCTGATGGGGGGGGGGGGGGTAGGATTGCTAATTGGCCATGGGGGGGTATAGGACTGGAAATGGGCTGATGGGGGGGGTGTTAGAAATGGAGGTGGGCTGGGGGGGGGTTAGGACTGGTAATGGGGTGTGGGAGGGCCTAGGACTGGAAATGGGCTGATGGGGTGTTTAGGACTGGTAATGGGCTATGGGGGGCTAGGACTGGTAATGGGCTGATGGGGGTGTTAGGAATGGAGGTGGGCTGATGGGGGGGTTAGGACTGGAAATGGGCTATGCGGGAAGCTAGGACTAGAAATGGGCTGATGGGGGGTGTATAGGATTGGTAATTGGCGATGCGGGGCTAGGACTAGAAATGGGCTGATGGGGGGTTAGGACTGGAAATGGGCTGATGGGGGGTTAGGACTAGAAATGGGCTGATTGGGGGGTTAGGATTGGTAATTGGCTATGGGGGGGTCTAGGACTGGAAATGGACTGAGGGGGGGTTAAGACTAGAAATGGGCTGATGGGGGGTTTAGGACTGGAAGTGGGCTGATGGGGGGGTTAGAACTGGAAGTGGGCTGATGGGGGGTGTTTAGGATTGGTAATGGGCTATGGGGGGCTAGGACTGGAAATGGACAGATGGGGAGGTTTAGGACTGGTAATGGACTACAGGGGGGCTAGGACTGGAAATGGGCTGATGGAGGGGGGTTAGGACTGGTAATGGGCTATGGGGGGGCTAGGAATGGAATGGGCTGATTGGGGGGGTTAGGATTGGCAATTGGCTATGGGGAGGTCTAGGACTGTAGGTCGGCTGATGGGGGGTGTTTAGGACTGGTAATGGGCTATGGGGGGGTTAGGACTGGAAGTGGGCTGATAAGGGGGATAGGACTGGAAATGGGCTGCGACTGGAAATGGGCTAATGGGGGAGGGGAGGAGCATGCTGCTGGCCCGGGAAGAAAACTAGGGGCTAGGGCTACAAATGGGCTGATGCGGAAGGATGGTAGAATGGGACTGGAAGGGAGCGGATAATGGGAGTGTCTGCCAGGGGAAGGAGGGGGCACGAAGGGAGCTGACACAGGGAAGGAGGGGGCTGGAAAGGAGCTGACACCTGGGATGTACTGAAGGGGGACTGAAAGAGAACTGACAATTGGGGATGGGAGTGGTAGGTGGTTGGGTAATGAGGAGGAGGCTGGAAGGGAGTTGACATGCAAATGGCACTGGAAGGGGGATGGACGGAGGGTAGTGTGACTGGAAGGGAGCTGACTGGGGGGGTGGCGGCACTGAGAATGGACGTGAGCTAATATTTGGGATGGTATTTGGACTAGAAGGGGCTGGACAGTGGGGAAGGAGGGGGACTGGAAAGGAATGGACACCAGTTGCAGTCATGGGAATGCAAGGCAGTTGACATTGGAAGGTACTGGGAGGTAAGGACTGGAAAGGGGGCTGATACTGGGGAGGGTTACTGGAACTGGAAATGGGCTGATGGAAGGAAGTGAAGAAAACAAAAGAAGAGATAAGAAATGGCAGATGGACCATAGACCACAGAAAGAAAGCTAAGAGAAGACAGGAAAGCAGAAGCCTCAGATCGGGACCAGCATGATCAGAGAATAAAATGGTCAGACAACAAAGGTAGAAAAACCATTTTATTTAATTTTATTGATTGGACTTTGTGCTATTTTTATATTTTACACAGTATTGGGGAGCTGCATCTCTTATTTATCTGATGTTGCACTGCATGTGGACTCTGGCTTCTTGGGTTTCAATTTAAATTTAGTCTACATATTATTATTTAGATTGTGGTTACTTATTCTGTACTTGGTGAGGGTCGATGTTGTGAGTGTGTGACTGAGGTCAGGTGTTCTGTTAACATGGAGTTTGTACATAAAGATCTATACTGTACTCTAGTAATTTGACTTGTTCAGCTTTTCAAATAGGTGTATGGATGTTCCAGGACCCACTGTAGTATTTACAGTGATGCTTTTTTTGGATGGGCTCCTTATGTGAGTTTTGGAAGTTTGTGCTGATATGGTATGGTAGGTTTGCTCTTTGTTCTAGGGTTTTGTATTAGTTCACAATATGCCTGGTACTGGAGAATAGTGGTTGTTGTTGTTAGTGAGATGATCAGAATCAGATTTTTTTTTTTTAATATTGAGTTCCGTGGGTGAATGTCCTGGTCCTGCTCTGCACCTACTGTGGATGCAAAATATATGTTGAAAAAGAAAAAGCAAGAACCAAAATGCAGTTTATAACAAAAAAATAAAAATGAGTTATAATTTAGTTTTATAAACTCTGCTGTTAGTTCTTGCTGTCTTTTAGTTCCTTGGTGTGCAAATGGGACCGTACCTAGCCCTGTGCAAGCGGTGCAGCTGCACAGGGCGGAAAGGCTTGGGAGGCGTATTTTGGCTGTCTGCTGTTGCCCTGCCGCCGCTGGCAGGACAATAGTAGGATACCGAAATGCACTCCCCAAGCCTTTTCGCAGCACTTTAAGCAAGTCTGGTCCCTCCCTCCTCCGACTCAATGTCAAGGAGGGACAGATCTTCTTAAAGCGCCGGCGCCTTTCAGATCGGGTGCATGCCCCCCTTCTCCTCCCCATACCTCCATCCAGCGCTGCCTGCTCTTTCCCTCCTGCTGGCACCTCCGTGAAAAAAACAGAGGGCAGCAGCAGCAGGGAAAGAGCAGACAGCGCTGGACGGAGGCATGGGGGGGGGGGGGGGCATGCGCCTGAGCTTGCAAGTCTCACAGGGTGTAATTGCAGCTCGGTATGGCCCTGTGTGCAAATATCTTGCATTTCCTCCATATAATCTAATCGGCTTTTTTGGTTTGGTCCAGTCTCTGATTGGATTTCTGAAAAAGCCCCGCCCCCTCTAAGGTGTGTGTGTGGGGGGCGCCTTTTCATAATTCGCTTCAGGCAGCAGATTGCCTTGAACTGCCCCTGGCAGGGACACTGTGTGTTTCCTGCATGGAACAGCTGCAAAATGTGCTAATGACTGGTTTCAGTGATCACCATGAATGTGAGGATGGTATACATCACCTGGTCCTCAGGTCTTGCACGGCAATAGATGGACTCTCCATGTTCTGGAGCAGATCTATATCACTGCCAGTGTGCTACAGGTATTGTCTGCAGTGTGTGATGCTAGCCACTTAGTTTTATGCACAATTGCAGCATGCCAGAGTGGTCTGTCTTAACTGGACCTTGTGTCCTTCTCCTGTTGGCCAGGGACTCTCCTATAACATCTCATGCCAGTCCCCAAGGTTGTGGTAGCTGTTTCCAAGAAACCCGAATGCAGTGAGTGTTGTCTAGGCAGGAAGTGGAGGTGCTGACACCAAGCAGATGGGCTTGCCAAGACCATAATTATCAAGTTAAAACAGCTGCTAGCCTCACATTCTGGGCAATCCAATCAACTGGAGCAATCACTGGCAGTCTGCAAGATGGGCAACAATGGGCTGTGTCATCCACTCGTATATCAACTGTGCCCAGTCTGCTAGTCATCGCACACTGCATGTGCACAAAGCAACCATGAACACTCTGGCTTGGTACAGACAGCATGGACACCCAGCAGCCTGTCCAGTGATTGGACTGCCAAGAAAGGAACAGCACCCATATCACTGCATCTTGACACTATATAGCACAATGTGGATACATAACCATAGCTCATTCAGAGTGAGAGTGGCCTCTCAGTATGAAATGATGTGTGCACCCATGCTATGTCTGTGACAGACCGACACTAAGATAGCTCAGCCATTGACCCTACCTCTGACTCGTAAACATCCTGTGCAAATCACTCTGTTTCAGGCAAAATCAACAATCCTCTGCTCCTCTTTATGTACTCTTTCAATCTGAATCTGGGGACAGCTTATGCCAGTGATGGCTAACCTTTTTGAGCCCGAGTGCCCAAACTGCCGCACAAAACCAAAGAATTTCCTCAAAGTGCCAGCACGTCAATTAAAGCCCCATTTGCATAAGGTGCTTCATTTGCATAAATATTTGCATAATGTTACCATACACTAACTTTTAGTAAACATGCCTCTTAATGAGTATATGGATAAAGAAAGACTAAAAGGTTTCTACATTACTATAATCCAGTACCAACCGCCAGGCACATTAGGAACTACTACAAACGCTGCCCATTTAGAACCCATAGCAAACCCGCCGTATCCTAACAGCACTACCAGGACTCACAAAGCACCATACTCTACCTATCAAAAGGCAACACTGCAAATATTAAACCAATACATCTCAGAGAACAACAATACATGACCTACTGGGGAAAGAACAAGTGGCAATGTCAAATAGGAATTATATAAACAGAATACCTCAGCTCAGTTACACATGCAGAACAGACCATCACCAAACAAGGAATCACAATTTAGAAACAGGAAGACAATAATTAAACTGGGAACCCCAAAAGCCAAACTTGGAATATACAACAACACTGTAGAAATAAAACTATATATTAATTTCCTCTTGTACTAAACAAAGCGCAAAAATTAATGATGCACATTTCCCAGAGCTGACATATTCCAGTTAATAAATTCAAAATAAAGAGATATTTTTCTACCTTTTGTGCATTTTTTTTCAGTTGCAATTGTTCCAGCCACTTTCTTCTGGTTTCTTCGTGTCTTCTGCTAACTCTCCATCTGCTGTCCATTTGTCCTTTCTTCTGTCATTCTCTCTCTACATCTGCTTTAACATACTAATCTTTCTCCTTTGGCTCTTTCCTCATTCCTATTTCATCTACTCAAAATTTACCCCTCCATCCTCAATCCCCACTTACTCTCCCAATACCCGGCCAATTGTAGATTTTTTATCCATCCCACACAAAATATTTTTCCCCTCTCCATTTTACTCTCCCAGCCCCATCCCATTCTAATCCTCCCCCAACACCAGCTCCCTTCTAGTTCCAGCCTCACCCAGCATCCATTCCCTTCTAGTCCCTGCATCAGCCCATTTCCAGTCCTAGCAGCCCCCCAACCCAATACCAGTCCTATCCCCCCCTCATCAACCCACTTCCAGTCCTAACCCCCCATCACCCCATTTTCAGTTTAAGCCCCCCCCTATAACCCATTACCAGTCCTAACCCCCCACTTCCAGTCAGCCCCCCATAGCCCATTGCCAGTCCTAACCCCCCCATCAGCCCACAGTCCATTACCAGTCCTAACCCCATCAGCCCACCTCAAGTCCTAAACCCTCCCCATCAGCCCATTTCTTGTCCCAGCCCCCCATAGCCCATTATCAGTCCTAAACCCCCCCATAGCCCATTACCAGTCCTAACCCCATCAGACCACCTCCAGTGTTAACCCCCCATCAGCCCATTTCCAATCCTAACCCCACCCAACAGCCCACCTCAAGTCCTCACCGCTCCCCATCAGCCCATTAGCAGTCCTAACCCCCCCCCTAGCCCATTAGCAGTCCTAACCCCCCTCTCTAGCCCATTAGCAGTCCTAACCCCCCCCATAGCCCATTACCAGTCCTAACACCCATCACCCCATTTCCAGACAGCCCCCATCAACCCACAGCCCATTAGCAGTCCTAACCCCCCCTAGCCCATTAGCAGTCCTAACCCCCCCCAGCCCATTAGCAGTCCTAACCCCCCCTCCTAGCCCATTAGCAGTCCATAACGGCCCCCAGCCCTTTAGCAGTCCTAACCCCCCCTAGCCCATTAGCAGTCCTAACCCCCCCCTCCTAGCCCATTAGCAGTCCTAACCCCCCCCCCCTGCCCATTAGCAGTCCTAACCCCCCCTAGCCCATTAGCAGTCCTAACCCCCCCTAGCCCATTAGCAGTCCTAACCCCCCCTCTCCAGCCCATTTCCAGTCCTAATCCCCATCACCCAATTTTTAGTTTAAGCCCCCCATAGCCCATTACCAGTCCTAACCCCCCATCACCCCATTTCCAGACAGCCCCCATCAGCCCACAGCCCATTAGCAGTCCTAACCCCCCCTAGCCCATTAGCAGTCCTAACCCCCCCCTCCTAGGCCATTAGCAGTCCTAACCCCCCCCAGCCCATTCGCTGTCCAAACCCCCCCAGCCCATTTGTAGTCCTATCCCCCCCCCCTGCCCATTAGCAGTCGTATCCCCCACTCCCCCCCTGTCCAGTCAGCCCCCATCAGCCCACAGCCCATTAGCAGTCCTAACCCCCCCCCTCCTAGCCCATTAGCTGTCCTAACCCCCCCCTCCTAGCCCATTAGCAGTCCAAACCCCCCCCAGCCCATTAGCAGTCCTAACCCCCCCTCCTAGCCCATTAGCAGTCCTAACCCCCCCCCAGCCCATTAGCAGTCCCAACCCCCCCCCCCTAGCCCATTAGCAGTCCTAACCCCCCCCCCCTCCTAGCCCATTAGCAGTCCTAACCCCCCCCCCCTCCTAGCCAATTAGCAGTCCTAACCCCCCCCAGCCCATTAGCAGTCCAAACCCCCCCCCACCCAGCCCATTAGAAGTCCTAACCCCCCCCTCCTAGCCCATTAGCAGTCCAAACCCCCCCCCCCCCGGCAAATTTAAAAACAGAAAAAGCGGGCTCTGGCTGCTGCCGCAGACGCGGCAGCATGCAGTGTCCCGCGGGGCCCCCTCCGCCCGCTAAGCCCCTCTGCAAGGGCTTTCAGATTCGCGAGGGAGACAGCGTCTCCCTCGCGTCTCTTGTTAAGACCGCAGGGGCTAATGGGAAATTTCCCATCAGTCCCTCGCGTCTAAAGGGGCTGATGGGAAATTTCCCATTAACCCCTACGGGCTTAACAGAGACGCGAGGGAGACGCTGTCTCCCTCGCGAATCTGAAAGCCCTTGCAGAGGTGCTTAGCGGGCGGAGGGGGCCCCGCGGGACACTGCATGCTGCCGCGTCCGCGGCAGCAGCCAGAGCCCGCTTTTTCTTTTTTTGCGGACCTTCACGCGTGCCAGCTGTAAGGCCTTCGCGTGCCACAGCTGGCACGCGTGCCATAGGTTCGCCATCGCTGGCTTATGCAATGTAAGACAAAATGGAAAGTGAGCTAGAGACAGGCTGCGAGTGCATGCTGGCCCACAGTGGCAGTGAGGATTGATCCTACTCGAACATTAAGATCGGCTTCTCAGGATCACTTAAGTGTTCCTTCTGTGCCCGAGATCCACTATGAGATCACATGTATTAGGGTTCTTTCAGCTGTAGGATCCAACTTATGGAATGCTTTGCCATCTATTTAGAAAAGCCATAAAGCTCCACCTGTTCATAAAATGCTACTCAGAAACCTCCAGCGATAGAAGCACAACTAACAACCTGCAAACTTCCCCCACACACCAGTCGCCCCTGCACGTCAACACCACAAATAATAGGTAGTCCCCCAAACCCTACCAACCTTCACAAAACTAATGCAACACCCAGTTACATTAGAGCATTGTACATAGTTTGAGTTAATATGTATTTAGTTTCCCCGTTTTCTCCCCCATGTTCAATTCCCTGTTATTTGTAAACTCAATGTTATTTGTATACATTGCAGTATTCTTGTTCGATGTACACCGCGCTGATTTTAATAGCGCGGTATAGAAGAAAATGTTAAATAAATAAATAAAATAAATAAATAAATAAATAAATGGTTCATGCCAAGCAAGATTATTTGGATTTTTGGAAAGGTACCAAAACACATCTTTTTCAGATTGCTTTTACATGATTTGAAGTTTTTTGAAGAATGACTGTTTTGCATGAATTATTATGTACAATATGTGCTTTTGTAAACCACTTAGAAGTTTTGGGATGGGCAGGCAAGAAATGTCAATAAATAAATAATAAATAAAAATGCACACACACAAATGTATTATACATTATTTGGAAGTCTTGAAGAACTATCAAAAGGGACTGCTATTGCTGGAAAGAAATTTACACTTGTAAATATTTGCCTTCTGGGAAATTCTCTAAATCTTGAGGAAACGGGAATTCTGTGGGCTAAAGCTGATAGATCAATAGAAAGTAGCGGAGGACAAAAACCACAGCCAAACACAAGAAGATATCCAAAAAGCTTTATTGGGTCTACAATAAAGCTTTTTGGATATCTTCTTGTGTCTGGCCGTGGTTTTTGTCCTCCACTACTTTCTATTGATTTATTCTGCGGAAGACTTCCTTCTCCTGTTTTTTGGCTAAAGCTAATAGACCTGTGTATTTTAGAATCCAGTGTATTTATTAAGTCATTTCAGTGCTTAGTACCACCAGAGAGCTTTCATTTAAATTTAAACTCAGTTATGGTTTCTGGTTTATTTAAATTTGATATACAGCCCTCGGGTAAGTCATAGGGCTTAGTACAACCAGAGAGCTTTTAATTTTAATCAAATCAGAGCAGAGCTTAGCATAGAAGGAAGAATAGGGTAAATATTCTTTAAGTAGAAAGAAATAAATTGTTTCTGGAGACCTCTACAAAGAGTCCTCTCAATTAGGAGGCAAGATACCTGTGGAATTCTTTTAAATAGGTGTTAAAGCCAAGTGACAGATCAAAAGGGCAATATGATATGCTCCCTCTATCAAACCAAGGGCTGTATGAATTACCCAGGAAATTGTTAAGAGATTACCTTAGAAGCGCAGATAAGGGCACTGTCTAGCAAGTCAGCTTTTACTAATTGTTCTTTCCCTCCCATCCACCTCAGACATAATCTTATAGACTCTTAAACCTATTAAAAGGTGGTTTTTACTGTTTTTACTAAAGAAAATCATGGAGAAGGACCATCTGTGATTGACAAATATACAAATGAGAATGGAGTAGATACCACACCATTCACATAAGATAATGTGTTAAAAAAGCTTGCAAAACTGTAAGTGGACAAGGCCATGGGACTGGATGGTATACATCCCAAGATAATGAAAGAGCTCAGAGAGTTTCCTGCAGGGCTGGTAAAGGATGTTTTTAATAGATTCTTGGAGACAGGAGAAGTTCCACAGGATTGGAGAAGGGCTGATGTGGTACCTCTTCACAATAGGAAAGAAGTGACAAACTGCAGGCTAGTAAGCCTTACCTTAGTGGCGGAAAAAGTAATGGAGGCGCTCCTGAAAGAGCGAATAGTGGACTTTCTCGAAACCAACAGATTGCATGATCTGAGGCAACATGGTTTTACCAAAGGACGATCTTGCTAAACAAATCTGATTGAGTTCTTTGACTGGGTGACCAGAGAACTAGTTCAAGGGCATGCTATGGATGTGATCTACCTAGATTTCAGCAAAGCCTTTGATACTGTTCCTAATAGGAGACTTATCAATAAACTCAATAGCTTGGGCATGGGTCCCAAGGTGGTGAACTGGATCAGAAATTGGTTGACTGACAGATGACAGAAGGTGACGGTAAAAGGAACCCACTCGGATGAAAGGAAGGTGAATAGCGGTGTGCCCCAGGGTTCCATCCTGGGACCAGTACTGTTCAATGTATTTGTGAGTGATATTGCTGAAGGACTGAATGGAAAAGTCTGTCTATTTGCAGATGACACGAAAATTTGCAAGAGTGGACTTCCCTGAAGGAGTGGATAAAATGAAGAAAGATCTACAAAAGCTGGAAGAATGGTCTAATGCTTGGCAGTTAAGATTTAATGTGAAGAAGTGCAGTGTCATGCACTTGGGAAGCAGAAATCCAAGGGAATTGTATGTGATAGGGGGAGAGAGGTTGGTGTGCACAGACCAGGGAAAGGACCTTGGAGTAATTGTTTCTGAGAATCTCAAGGTGGCGAAACAGTGTGACAAGGCGGTGGCAAAAGCCAGAAGGATGCTAGGTTGCATACAAAGAGGAATTACTAGCAGAAAGGAAGAGGTACTAATGCCACTGTACAAGTCACTGGTGAGGCCTCACTTGGAATACTGTGTTCAGTTTTGGAGACCATTTCTCACAAAGGATATAAAAAGTCTGGAAACGGTTCAGAGGAAGGTGACCAAAATGATTTGGAGCCTGTGTCAGAAGACTTATGAGAAGAGACTTGAAGATCTAAATATGTGTATGCTAGAGGAGAGGAGAGACAGAGCAGGTATAATTCAGACCTTTAAATACTTATAGAGTAGTAATGAATAAACAAACCTCTTCCAAAGATGGCAAAGCTGTAAAACTAGAGGGCATAACATGAAGCTGCAAGGAGATAAACTGAAAGGCAATGTCAGGAAATACTTTTTCACTGAAAGGGTTGTGGATGCTTGGAATGCCCTCCTGATGGAAGTGGTGGGGGCAAATACAGTGACAGAATTCAATCTGGCATGGGACAGACACAGTTGAGCCCTTTAATACAACAGGATAAAATTGAAATAAACATAACTATCTCTTATATCTCAACAAATAGGGGTGTCCTACATGGAGCGGTGGGTACATCCCTAAACAAAGGCATGGGGAAGGGTGACCTACAAGAAGTGGCAGGTGCACCTACTCTTGTTGCCTTGCTGGGCAGACTAGATGGACCATACTGGTCTTTATCTGCCATCATATACTATGTTGCTATGTTACTATAAAATTCAGTTTCGGGTTTAGCTGGTTATCCTCACCAGGAATAGATTAATTAAGGCCTTGAAATTAATTAATCTTTAAGTGAACAAAGTCCCTTAAACTTATTAGGTACAGTTGTATCAGTACAAGTATCCCTAGCAGATTTAAGTAAACATCTTAAATAGCTAAACAAACATTAAAAATAAGATGCAGACAGCAGTCCAGCAGCGAGATGGGGGCTATCCAGCTCTTGCCTTTAGCGTCACATGTATGATTTTCTCCCAGTTGGTGAGGGGTCTTACGTGTGTACTAGGTGCAAGGAGCTCTTTGCCCTCAGGGAACAAGTCCAATCCCCGGAGGCTAGAGTAGCAGATTTGGAGGACCTAAGGAAGACAGAGAGGTTTATAGATGAGACCTATAGGGACATAGTACTGATGTCCCACCTCCTGTCTGGCAGCCTCTCTATTGCAATGGAGGAGAGAGGTCATGGAAAGGAAAGCATCACCTTGGTGTGGCAGAAAGTGATCCTATAGTTAGGTCCTGTCTCCAGGTGATGTAAAACCCTCTTGCGCCAAAGAGGTTTCTCCAGGGACATGTGCCCAAGAGAGAAGGGTTAGTATGGCTTTTATAGATGATGATTTGATCATTAGGCATGTGGATAGCTGGGTGGCTGGTGAACATGAGGATTGTCTGGTAATATGCCAGCCTGATGCGAAGGTAGTGGACCTCACGCATCATCTAGACAAGGTTTTAAATAGTGCTGGGGAGGAGCCTGCTATTTTGGTACATGTTGGTACCAATGACATAAGAAAGTGTGGGAGAGAGGTTCTGGAGGTCAAATTTAGGCTTTTAGGTAGAAAGTTGAAATCCAGAATTTCCAGGTAGCATTCCCTAAAATGCTTCCCATTCCATGCGCAGGACCCAAAAGACAAGCAGAGCTCTGGAGTCTCAATGTGTGGATAACAGTTGCCCAAGAGCGCATGGTTCAGAATGATGTATCCTTGAAGGATATTAGCAAAAGAGGGAATTTAGGGCATCCCCAGAGAGAGGTTCCAATAAAGATAAAAGTAACCCAAATGCCCTAAAGTACAGATCAGACAGAGCTGAAAGATTCCAAATTACATCTATCAACTGATAACCAGATTAATATGAATAAAATACAACCTCTAATATGCCTGTATGGAAATTCTAGAAGTCTAAAAAATAAGATGGGAGAATTAGAATATATAGCACTAAATGAAAGTTAGATATGATTGGCATCTCAGAGACCTAATGGAAAGAGGACAACCAATAGGACACTGTGATACCTGAGTACAAACTATATCACAATGACAGGGTAGATCAAATTAGTGGAAGGGTAGTACACTGTGTTAGAGAGGACATTGTGTGGAGGAGTAGCCTAATGGTTAAGAACACTGGCTTGCAAACCAAGAGACCAGGGTTCAATTCCCACTAGCACTCCTTGTGGCCCTGGGCAAGTCACTTAACCCTCCATTGCCTCAGAAAAATCCAAATGATCAATGTCCCTCTTTAATGTACATTACCAAGTTTAAGTTTCAATGTAAACACTTTGATTGAAATGAAAAAGCAGTATATAAAACCTGTTAAATAAAAATAAAATAAATAAATAAACATAGGATTAAAGCTTTGCAGGAAACAAAATATATTGTAGAATCTCTATGGATAGAAATTCCATGTGAAAAGAGGAAGGCATTGGCAATGAGACTGTGCTACTGACTGCTTGGCCAGAATGGACAGATTTATTTATTTAACATTTTTTATATACCACCTTTCAGATTCTCAAGGCGGTTTACAGAGAACTTAACAGATGGATGATGAAATGCTAAAAGAAATCAGGGAAGCTGACAAAAGTAGAACACAGTAATAATGTGTGATTTCAATTGCCCCGGTATCGAATGGGTCAGTGTCACTGCTTCTTGGAGCAACTGGTTCATGAACCAACAAGAGGGGAAGTTATTTTGGACCAATTCCTTAGTGGAACACAGGATCTGGTGCAAGAGATAACAGTGTTGGGGCCACTTGGCAATAGTGATCATAGTATGATTGCATTTGATTTAATAAATGGAAGAAGGATGGCAAGGAAATCCACATGGCTCTCTTAACTTTCAAAAGGGAGACTGTGATAAACTAAGGAAAATAGTTAAAGAAAACAAAATAGAGCATCTGCAAAGGTTAAAGATTTAAATTAAGCATGAGCGTTGTTTAAAAATACGAACTTGTGAGCCCAGACCAGATATATTCCATGTTTTAAGAAAAGTGGAAGGAAGACCAAAAATCTGCCAGTATTGTTTAAAGGTGAGGTCAGAGAGGCTGTTGTAGCAAAAAAAGCATCATTCAGGAAATTGAAAAAGAAGCCTCATGACGAAAACGGGAAACAACATAAGCACTAGCAAGTTAGATGCAAGGCATTGATAAGGTGGGCAAAGAGAGAATTTGAAAAAGGCTCGCCATGAAAGCAAAAATGCATAATAAAAAATTTTATTCTTTATAGTGGTTTCTAACATTTTGCCCGGTACTGAAGTCAGGTTCACCAGTCTATAGTTTCCCTGATCACCCCTGGAACCCCGTTAAAAATGCATTACATTGGCCATTCTTCAATCTTCAGGTCCTATGAATGATGTTAATGATAGTTCAGAGATTACTAATAGTAGATCTGCAATCTCATATGTGATTTGGTACTCTTCAGTTTATCAAATAATTGTAATACATCTTCCCGGTTTATTGATATTTATTTCAAGTCTTCCGCTACATCACCTATAAATACCATTTCAGTCATGGGTAACTTCCTTACATCTTCTTCAGTAAAGATCAAAGCAAAGAATTCATTCAGTCTCTCTGCTACGGCCTTGTCCTCCCTTAGCACTTTTATGCTTCTATCATCCAATGGTCCAACAGACTCTCTCACAGGTTTTTTGCTACGAATGTACTTGAACATTACTGAACATTCAGATGGTGATGGTTTGATGGGAAAAGTCAACAGGGATTTAGCCAAGGAAAATCTTGTCTCACTAATCTGTTATATTCTTTTGAAGCTATGAGTAAACAGGTAAGAACATAAGATATGCCATACTGGGTCAGACCAAGGTCCATCTTGCATTGTTTCACAATCCTCATGGGTTTTAGCAACTTTGAATAATTTCTTGTCATCTACAAATTTGATTACCTCACTCTTTATTCCCATTTCCAGGTCTTTTATGAATATGTTAATTCTCCAGGACCAAGCAGGAAGTCAGTCCTCACATATGGGTGACGTTGGCGCCGACGGAGCCCTCGTGCGGAGCATTTCCCCAGCTTTCAAAGAAAGCCTTTGGGAATTGCAGCGCGCATGCGCGGTCCCCTTCCCGCCCAAGGGTGCCATCTTGCTCAGTCTTCTTTTTTCCGCGGAGCCCGACGGACGTGGTTCGTTTTTCCCCGAGGAAAAAGTTGATTTCCCTGTTTTTTCTTTTTCTCCTTCGGTTCGACGCCGGATCCTTTTCCCGCCTTCGCCCGATACGCCGGTATCGAGTCCACACTCTCTTTTTTGGTTTTTGTCCTTTGTGACTAGCGTTCGCGCCATTTTTCTTTTTTCACTGGCAGCCCGGTCTTTTGACCTTGCAGGGGGCCCTTTTTTCCCCAATGGCTACTAGCGGGTTTAAAAAGTGTGATCGGTGTAAGAAACTTATGTCTCTTACCGACACACATGACTGCTGCCTCGGACCCGATCATGACCCAATGACCTGTGGTCCATGTGGCAAAATGTCCTCGAAGGCGTTGAGGAGTCGGCAGCGTCGGGGTTCCTCTGAGCGGGGGTCTCCTTCGCGGGAACATCGCAGGAAGAAGAAACCCGCGAGGGCGTCGTCGGTGGACGCTCCTGGTTCCTCGAGGGCCAGGTCGCATAGCCCCGATAGCCGTCCCGGGTCTTCGGAGTCGGAGAGGCCTGCCAAGCATCCTTGTATCGAGATGGAGTCTCCTGGACATGTGAGTGCTGTAGTCCTCGTGGACTCTCCTCCAGGTGAGCCGACGTCGGACCCGACGCCATCGGGGCCCGAGTCGGGGACTGCTGGGTCTCCTGAGCTCGGACTCAGGTTGACGGCCTTGGAAAGCAGCCTCGCTGCCTTCATGGAACAGCAGTGGGCATTGATCGCCGGTCTCACCGGTGCATCTGCCCCGACCACCGGGACCTCGACGTCCAAGTCGACCCCAGAGGCTGAGCCGATCCTCGAGTCCATGCGGGCTCGAGTCGATCCTCGGCCACGGTCTCCCTCGGCCTCCCGTTCGGGACCGAGGTCGTCGACGCCGGTACCCTCGACGTCGGGGCGGATGGCATCGGTGCCCGCCCGACCGGAGCCGCTCGATTCCTCCTCCGAGGAGTCGGACTGGGAGACGGAGGATGAAGAGTCACCCGACACTTATCGAACTCGGTGTGTCCCATCGGACTCGCCGGAGTCCGAACCTCGGAGACGATCCCCACCGGAGGATACCCGGTTCTCGGACTTCGTGCGGGATATGGCCCAGGCTTTGGCCTTCCCCGTGGATCCCGAGGAGGAGCCTCGAGCTGAGGAGCTCGAGGCCCTCCAGTATGACTCTCCCCCAAAGGAGGCCTTTACTGTACCGGTTACTCCGATGCTGGAGCGGCTGCTCTTCCGCATGTGGGAGACCCCGGCCTCGACACAGGTGTTAAGCAAGCGGGTCGATTCCATCTATCGAGTCTGCAAGAGCCCCGGGTTCCAAAAGGCACAATTACCGCACCACTCCATGGTTGTGGAATCGGCCATGCATCGACTGAAAAGTCAGAAGATGCAATCCTTGGTGCCTCCCGGCCGGGAGGCCCAGAACCTGGATGCCCTCAGTAAGAAGTGCTTCCAGGGCTCTATGCTTGTTTGCCGTGTCCAGACTTACCAGCTCTACATGGGCATGTATCTCCGAGACCTGGCAAAGGAGATTGCCGGGTTCTCTGCTGGTCTCTCCGAGGAACCTTTGCAGCGGTTCCAAACCTTGTCCACTGGTATTCGAGAATGCTCGAAGTTTATCTCTCGGGCAGCCTACGATGGCTTCGAGGCTTCGGCCTGAGTAGCCGGGGCCAGCATCGGTGCCCGCCGACAGGCTTGGCTACAGCCATCCGACCTCGAGCCATGGGTGCAGGACAAGTTGGTCGATGTCCCCTGCCGAGGTGAAAACCTCTTTGGCAAGCCCATGGCTGAAAAGGCTGCTGAACTCAAGACCGAGACTCTGACCAGGACTAGGCTGTCCAGAAAAACCTCTGCCCCTTCTCAGAAGAAGAAGGGCTCGGGAAAAAAGACCTTTTACCCGAGGAAGTCATCTGCCTATAAACAATACCCTCATTATCAGGCCTCTGCAGCTCCCCAAGAGGGTCAGCAGACCAAGGGGCAGGGTCATGGGCCCCGTAGGCAGAAGGCCCCCAAGCCACCAACACCGGCCCCTGCTCAGCAGGGTGGGGGCTTTTGACTCAGCAAGCATAGTCTCTTCTCCTCAGCTGGCTCACATCAGCACAGGAGGCTGGCTGGCCCACTTTGCCCACAGGTGGTCAGCTGTCACATCAGATATCTCGGTGCTCCATATAGTCCAGAAGGGCTATCTTCTCCATTTTCACCAGGTACCTCCCTCCCATTTTCCAGGGGAGCCTCCAAGACTCCCTCTGCACAGGGACCTACTCCTTCAGGAGTTAGCAAGTCTGCTAAAGGAACAGGCTGTGGAACCAGTGCCCCACCACCTGAGAGGTCACGGCTTTTATTCCAGGTACTTTCTGGTACCAAAAAGAACAGGAGGCCTCAGACCCATCCTAGACTTGCGCAACCTCAACAAGTTCCTGGAGAGGGAAAAGTTCAAGATGCTTACCCGTGGAATCCTGCTGCCCTACCTCCAGCAGGGAGATTGGCTATGCTCCTTGGATCTAAAGGATGCTTATACTCACATCCTTATTCATCCAGACCACAGACAATATCTCAGATTTGTTGTGGGGGGAAACCACTACCAGTACAGAGTACTTCCCTTTGGCCTAACGTCCACTCCCAGGGTGTTCACCAAGTGCCTGGCGGTGGTGGCGGCCCACCTGAGGCTTCAAGGTCTTTTTGTGTTTCCATACCTGGACGACTGGCTCATAAGGGGCCAGTCTTCCCAGGAGGCCAGTCAAGCCACCCTTCGCACTGTGGCTCTGCTTCAGCACTTGGGGTTTGTCATAAACTTCACAAAGTCCACTTTGCTCCCGTCCCAGAACTTGGAATTCATAGGAGCAAGGCTAGACACTCTTCAGGCGAGGGCTTTTCTGCCAGTGGACAGGGCCCTCCGGTTGATGGATGTAGCCAGGCAGTTTCACAGCAATTCCCTGGTCTCCGCCAGGCAATTCCTGAGACTTCTCGGCCATATGGCCATTTCTTCATCACAAGAAATCCGAATTTTACCCCACCACCTCATATAAAAGTGAGAGAAGCTGAACTCCAAACAAAGTCTACAATTCGATACTTAGGAATTACTCTAGATCAACACTTGGACATGAAGCTTCACATATCCTACATTGTCAAAGCCGTATATTTCAAGATCCGGACACTCAAACACCTCAGATCTTTATTGAACCCAAGTGACTTCCGGACTGTATACCAAGCTCTTATCCTACCCCACTTTGATTTCGCCAACGCCATTTTCCAAGGCCTCCCACAGTCTACTCTGAACCCCCTTCAGCTAGCCATGAACGCCGCTGCTAGAGTTCTTTCTGGAGCATCGAGATTTGACCACATCACACCCATCTTAATTCAACTCCACTGGCTCCCAACACACGGAAGAATACTATTCAAGACTCTGACGCTTACCTTTAAAGCCATCAACGGCATAACCGCTTCACAACTAGTGGATCTAATTCAGCCCACCCCACCTAACAGATCCAGAAGATCCACATCAGCAAACACTCTAACTATCCCAAGTGCATCAACAAAATGCACACTAACAACGTCAAACAGGGCTTTCAGTCTTTATGCTCCCAAGTGTTGGAACATATTACCACCAGCAATCCGAGCCATCACCGATCTCACACAATTCAGGAAAGCACTAAAACATTACTTATTTATACAACATTACCAGATCAACCATACTCCACCATAGCCACATCTTCCTTCCAGAAACCTCTACATATTAGTCCCTATACTTAATATCTTTCTGTAGGTTCATAACCCACTATGCAAAGCTTACTGCTACATATGTAAATAGTTGATGTGCATGTTTCCCTAAGTTATCCAAGTTGTATTTCCTTGTTCTCTGTAAAACTAACGTTTGTTCATTATGTTTCACTGTTCCATGTAAACCGCGCTGATACTAAATAGTGCGGTATATAAGAAACTAAAATAAATAAATAAATAAATATGGCTTCCACGGTTCATGTAACCCCCAATGCCCGCCTGCACATGCGGCCTGCTCAGTGGAGCCTTCGAACTCAGTGGCATCAGGCCACAGGGAGCCTTGCAGACTCGGTGAGAATATCCACCCTGCTCCTCTCTACAATGGTGGCTTCATCTTCCGAATCTGGTACTCGGAGTGGATTTTCAATCCCCTCCACATTCTCGAGTGCTGACGACAGATGCTTCTCTTCTAGGTTGGGGAGCACATTGCCAAGGGGCATGTACTCAGGGTCTCTGGACTCCTTGGGAGGCTGCTCAGCAGATAAACTTCCTGGAGCTACGGGCAATACGCCTAGCTCTGAGAGCCTTCTCCCACCTCACATCTCAGCAGTCTGTACTGGTCCAGACGGACAATCAAGTTGCCATGTTCTACGTGAACAAACAAGGAGGCACAGGCTACAGGAATAGGGTAGTCTTACGGACTCACCCGAAGTTTCTTCCTAAGGTTGTCTCCCCTTTTCACCTCAATCAGGAGGTCGTTCTTCCGACCTTCTTTCCCAGGCCGCATGCCAACCGGGCTGAGATGGTCCTGCATACCCTGGACTGTAGGAGGGCGTTATCCTTCTACCTCGACCGTACGCGGGAGCACCGGAGGGCTGTTCAGCTCTTCGTTTCTTTTGACCCCAATAAGTTGGGGCTACCTGTCTCCAAGCACACTTTGTCCATATGGGTCGCTGACTGTATCGCCTGGGCTTATGGGGCAGCCGGCCTCTCGTTGGAGGGTCGAGTCACGGTTCATCGTGTCAGGGCGAAGGCTGCGTCAGTGGCTCATCTCCGCTCTGTTCCGTTGGCAGACATCTGCCGGGCCACTGCTTGGTCTACTTGGTCTTCAAGCCAGACTTTTGCGGCCCATTACTGCCTTGAGAGGGAGTCCCGCAGGGACAGTGCTTTCGGACAGGCAGTACTCCATAATCTCTTTGGGGTTTAGGCAACTCCTACCCTCCGGCCCTGGTGTTGGGCTACCGGTCGGGGGCGTTCTCAGAGAAGATTCCTTCCTTTCGTACTGACGAGCTAGAGGGAGCTCATTTTTCCACTTGAGGTCTCCAGTAGCCTTAAGCTGGGGAGTCCCATATGTGAGGACTGACTTCCTGCTTGGTCCTGGAGAAAGAGTAGTTACTCACCTGTAACAGGTGTTCTCCAGGAGCAGCAGGAATCAGTCCTCACAACCCTCCCTCCTTCCCTTGGAGTTGCAGTCATATGATTTATTTTTGCTAATTTTTTGCTGTCTTTTAGCTATGTCATCAGACTGAGCAAGATGGCACCCGTTGGGAGGGAAGGGGACCGCGCATGCGCGCTGCAATTCCCAAAGGCTTTCTTTGAAAGCTGGGGAAATGCTCCGCACGAGGGCTCCGTCGGCACCATCACCCATATGTGAGGACTGATTCCTGCTGCTCCTGGAGATCACCTGTTACAGGTGAGTAACTACTCTAAAGCAGCGGACCCAGCACAGATCCCTGGGGTACTCCACTATTCACCTTTCTCCATTCAGAAAATTGGCCATTTAGTCCTATCCTCTGCTTTCGATCTTTTAACCAGTTCCTGATCCACAATAGTACACTGCCTCCTATCCCATGACTTAGTAATTTTGCCAAATGTATCTCATGAGAGACCTTGACAAAGGTTTTCTGAAAATCCAGATACTCTATATCAACCGACTCACCTTTGTCTACCTGTTTATTCACACCTTCAAAAAAACATAACAGATTAGTAAGACGAGACCTTCCTTGGCTAAAGCCATGTTGGCTGTTTCCCATTAAGCCAACATTAAAACAAAGGTGAACCAGTTGATATAGTATATCTGGATTTTCAGAAAGCCTTTGACAAGGTCCCTTATGAGAGAGTCTTGGTGAAATTAGAAAGTCCCCCTTCGTGTAATTCATGTATCCAACACATTAACGCGGCTACGTTGTATAAATGGAGATCCGGTAAGTTAAGGCCCTCTGTTTCTCTTCCCGCCGCCAGTTTAGCATAACTAATACGGACTGGATGCCCCCTCCACAGGAAGTTGTTCACTGTGTTCCTGTAAAGCTTCTCTTCCCTCCCTTTTATCTAAAGGGGCAGCACTTGGAGTGGGTAAAGAATCCGGGGAAGGAGTATCATTTTCACCATTGCTGCCCTCCCAAGTAGGGATATTGGGAGATTACACCATTTGGTGCACAAAGCTTGCATTTGTGTTAGTTTATCACTTATATTCTTCTGATACAAGAGGCGTTTGTTGGCGCACAGGTGTATGCCCAAGCACTTCATTGAGTCCCCTGCCCAAGTTAGTGGGAAGCCCCCTTCCGTTTGCTTTCACACATCCTGTACTGGCATGGCCTCTGATTTAGACTAGTTCACTTTTAATCTTGCAAATGACCCGAACGCTGCTATAACCGGCATTACGCTACCAATATGGTCACTGACCCTGTTTATAAAGAGTAACATATCATCTGCAAAAAAATTAATCTTACAAGTTGTCATTCCTATATTGATCTCTGACCACTTTGTCATTCTAATCTTTTCCGCTAGGGGCTTGAGGGACAGGAGAAAAAGCATTGGTGATAGTGGGCAGCCCTGTCTCGTGCTCCTTCTGATTTGGAAACTCTCCGAGAGCCCTCCATTAACCATAATTTGGGCCTGTGGCTTATTATATAACACTCTTACCCAGTCCAGGAAAGTACCCCCCACTTCAAATTTCTCTATTACCCAGAAAAAATATCCCTGTGACACATTGTCAAATGCCTTTTTGGCATCTAGGCTGGCAATTATGTCATCTCCCTCTCTTCCTACCCCTTGTTGTAGAACCACCAGTGTTCTAAGCAGGTGTGCTGAGGCATATCGCCCCGGGACGAAGACCACCTGGTCTTGGTGGATCAACCGTTTGATTACCTATGCCAAGCTTCTTGCCAATATTGAGGCAATAATTTTGATATCTTGATTGATGAGAGAAATAGGTCTATATGATCCTACTTGGGTAATGTCTCTACCAGGTTTTGGGAGGACTAATATAGATGCACAATTCTGTTGGCCTCCCAAGTCTCTCTGTTCTAATGCCTCTGTGCATTGAGCCTGGAAGGGTTCCACCACTGAGTCTCCCAGGATTTTATAGAATTCCCCTCCCAACCTGTTTGGGCCAGGGGCCTTTGCAAGTTTCAGCTCCTAGTTAGTGCCTAGTATTTCTGCTGCCTCGAAAGGCCTGTTTAGTGCCTCCTTCTCTTCAATGGTTACCTGGGGCAATGATAATTCCTGAAATAAAACTTCCCTCTCCCCATCATTTATTGGTCCCTTATCATATAGGAGCCTATAGAAACGCCAAAATTGCTGGCGGATACCTTCATCCGTTTCTTCCAGCATACCCTGCGGCGTCTTTATAGAAACATAGGTCATTTTTCTGTTGTTATGTTTCTATCTAGTCTGTTCTTCCATATCAACCACTACAACAGTCCCCTTTTTTCCTTTAGAGATCCTCTGTGTTTGTCCCATGCTTTTTTGAATTCAGATACTTTATCCCCAGCATCATTGTCTTTCACTTTGCTGGGCTCATCATATGAGCCAGCATTCGCCCACATTTATTGTCCCATTTGTGGAGTTGGTAATTGTACAGCCTGATATCTCCCTCTGCCTTTTGCCCCAACAATGTATTGATCTCTTTACGTAGCTCCATATATCTCACCCTGTCCTCACTGTTCATATAATGAATGTGGCACCTATGAAAGTTCTGCAGCTGCTTCGATGTCTCTAGAAGATGTGCATCTTAGGCCTTTCTCTTCCCCGCCATATAGTTAATAATTCCTCCCCTCATGGTGACTTTTGCCACTCCCATAACATGTGGGGGTCCATACCCTATGTGCTATTTTTGTTCCAGTATAGCTTCCATACTTCATAGAGGTGTTCCCGGAATTTCTGATGCTTGTACAATGTGGGGTTCATTCTCCATGGGGCCTCCCCTTTCCCCCGTCCCTCCCCCCATCTCAGTTCTATTCACACCGGCTCATGGTCCTGCACTGCCAATCTCTGCCCTGTTTAGCATCTGAAATAGGGGCTCTGCAATCAGAAGGTAGTCAAGCCTGGCATAACTCTTATTGGGGTGAGAGTAGAATGTATAATCCACTTCCTCTGGGTGGTGGACCATCCACGAGTCAGTTAGTTGAAGCTCTGTCAATAAAAAGTCTACCCGTTTTCCCTGTGTACGTGTCTGGGTGCCCCTTGGTGGATTTGCAGTCTATGGCCCCATCACGAGATATACTGAAGTCTCTCCCAACAAACATTTGATACTCCCTGAACTGGAACAGATTTGCACTAAGGTTGACAAAAAAACTGTGGTTATATGCATTAGGTTCATATATGTTGCAAAAGACTATATGGTAGCGACCCTCTATATCTACCACACACTTGTGGTGTATAAAAGTTAAGCCATGATTTATCAGTGTCGTGACTCCTCTTTAGTGGCTATTGTATGATGAATAACTCTCCTCCCCCACCCAGCTCCATTGTAATTTCCCATGTTTTCTATCTGTTAAGTGGGTCTCCTGTAGCAAATGCTACATCAACTTTTTCCTTGTGGAGGTAATTTAAGATTTTAGTGCGTTTGATTGGAGAATGGATCCCTTCAGTGTTTAGTATTATAATTTTGATCTTATCCAACCCCTTGGTGGTTAAGGACTTGTGGTCTTATATGTGTAGCTATTTAGTTCTCAGGGTTGTCTACCTCCCAGCTGAGCAGACCTCCCTGCCCCAGTCCTCCCATTCTATCCCTACCTCTCCCCCTCCCCCTCTACCTTCCCTTTATTTCTTCCCTCCCTTCCTTTTGCTCTCATCCCCACTTGCTATCCTCCCTGGCGCACTGCCTTCCTCATCCCTCACCCTCCAAGTCTCCTGTGGTCCCTCCCCTCAGTCCCTCATTGCCATCACTCATGCATCCCCTTCATTCAACATATTCCCCCATGCTCCTCCCATATTCATTCGCGTCCCCCTTCTCTTAGCAGCAATCAAACCTTGCCGAGCAGGGAGTTGCGTAAGCGCAAATTGCCAAATGGGCGGGGGACTCCTGGGGGGGGGGCGGTGGAAGGACTTTCCTGCAGTGGACAATTGCCATTATTGATCCCCAGCCCCCCCCCCTCCCACCCTTAGCACCTCGTCCAAGTCCATTTATTACCAATGTCAATTGTTCTTGAGATGCAGTCTCAATGGCTTGTCCTGGCTTTTCGCTCCCCCCCCCCCCGCTCCTCCGCAGCCGCTTCAGGCTTAGGTCTTGTATAGTATGCTGTTCTTAGGTAGGGTGAGGGAGCCGGAGCTCTCATACATCTCCTCTGGTGCGAGCAGTGTCTCCTTGTAGGTTCCTTCCCCTCAATCACATAATCCTTGAGGCCTTGGCAACTATCCATTACAAAAATCCCCATGGACTCTAACCTTACATGCCTGGTGTGTACCGTCTCTCCCTTTGCGGCTCCTAGGATCTTGTCAGACTGTTCACAAATACCTGTAGGGCTGCAGGGATGTTGTAATACTTTGTTTGGTTCCCATGCTGCGCTCTGACTCTTGCAGGACATTGTAGTGAGAATTTTATTCCCTTTGTTGCCAGAACGGAGCACAGCAGGGCCATTGCTCTCCTACATGCTGCGACCCTTGCAGAATAATCGTTGAAAAGTAATATTTTGTGCCTCTGGTACTCCAGTTGATGCTGGTTGCTGTATCGTCCCTTCAGTTAGTCTTTATCTGCAAAGTTCAAAATCTGGGCTATGACGGTGCACGGTCTCTCTGCATTTTCCCGTCGCAGCCCCAGATGATGCAGCCTCTCTATTATCATTTTTCTCCTGGCCATTTGTAATCCAAGTTGTCCCAGTAACCAGGTCTCCATTATGCCCCAAATATCACTGTCTTTATTTGTCTCTGGCAGTCCTATTAAACATATGTTATTCCGACGTTCTCGATTCTCTTGATCATCCACCTGGTTGATCAGCTCCTGCTTGGCCTGCTCCATTTGCCCTACCTGTTGTTCCAGGGCTTCCATTCTCTCCTCCTGCATTGTCATGTGCTCCTCCACCTGCTGTACCCTTTGGGTCTGGGCCTCCAGGCTGTTCTTGAGTTCCTTCAGTGATGTGCGAAGTCTTGCCATATGCTCATCCAGCACCACTGTGATTGTTTGTGTGATCTCCCGGACTGCCTCGTCATGGGTTATGATATTCTGCGAGGCCTGGTTGTCCGCCGCCATCTTGGGAGCCCTTTCTTTTGCTGGCTTTGGGGTTTTTGCGGGCATGCTGTGGCTTCTCGCCGCTTTCTCACTCCACCCTCTCGCTCCACACCTCTCCAAGTTCCCCCAGAGGTGCGGGGCTTCACCCACCAATATCTTTGCTGGCTTTTATGCCGTTTTCGTGCACCAGGAACGGAGCTTGGCTGAAGGGTGTCCACTCAGCTCCTCATCATCATATGACCCCCCACTGCTGCACATTTTTGTTTGGAAAATGGAAGGCCTGCACATATGTGTGGCGACATATCCACATGCAGATTCCAAAATACTGATACTGGCACATTTATGTTGCTGGGTCCTGCCATGTATATATTTTGCATGTATATGTTTCTGAACACTCATCTCCCTGCATGTGTCTAGACCTCTTCTTCCGCATAGCCATATTTTCTCAGACATTGACAAAGATGTTTCTCTTTCGGTACGGGGATATGTTGATCTTAGACTGCATTTACACATGTATTTTCTCTACTTCCCCTCCTACAGAATTTTGGATGTTTTGACTTGTATGTTCCAGGGGCATCTAAACAACCTATCTAAAATGAGCTTTCACTAATAAGATGTCTTATTTGCAATGGAGCCATCTCAGCATCTTCACTGTATCATGTTTCACTGTTACAGTTTTTGTATCCATGAAGCATCCAGTGTATTAAAGTCTTTGAAAATCTGAGGAAGAATTCTCTAGCCTTTATTATTGCATTTAGAAATCACTTTTAAGATTTTGGTGCCTCCTGACTCAAACTTTTTCTACTAGCAGTGAAAATTGCTAGCAAAACAACTAATTAATCTTTGCTTCTCTACAGCTGTGTAATGCAATGCATAACTAAAAGTCCTGTTAAATTAATTAATGATTGCAATTATGAACTTTTCTCCAAAATGTTATGATTGGTTTCAGGTTGATATTGCACTGACCCAGGAGTGTGAAATCCATGCTATGTAGAGAGTCACCAGTTAATTGATTCACAAATTATTTCAAGTTTGTAGTTCCCAAGGGAGTGCTCAGATTCACGACAGCCATTTCTTAAAATGCACAAACTCTCTTCTTTCAGCTCAAGATCGTCTTAAGCTAACAGGCATGATGAACCTGGGAACCAGACACTTAAGTTTCTAGTGCTGTTTGTCAGGATTCATGTTCACAATTTTTCTAAACTACTTTAAAGTAAATAATGAATATATTGAAAAGCTCTCTATCAGCCATTAAGCAATATATTTTTGCCACAGTTTTGTTCTTCAGTGAAAACATTCTCTTTGTTTCCTCCTTTCAAAGCTTTATGTTAGAAAAGCTGTTACTCAACATAAGCATGATCTTAGGGCTGGCTTTAGATTTAGTGACTTCCTCTGTGGACTGGGGGAATAGTGCCCCCACACACAATCCACCAGCCAAATTGCTTCATGCGAGCATTTGATTGAGGAAACAGCTCATGGTCCTTGTTCTAAGATGTGAAGAGAGGCCCAGCACCTCGAGGACACAACTTTAGCAGCTCTGGGATGTGGCTGCATGCTTCAGCAGCTCCCATTCATCCATTTTTGCCTGTCCACTGACTGGCATTATCATCTCCATCCAGGGCTTCATGTACTCTCCTCCTACTCCCAGCATGTGATCCTGTCTTGCCTGCAGGAGAGCAGCTGTAGCACTTTCTGCTTGAGTGGTGTCCCTAGAAATAATTGAGGGGAGGTAAGGGGGAAAAAGTTGAACCATCATCTTTAGGCCCCATTCCTACCTCCATGATATAGCCTGCTCCCCTACCTGCAGGAAGTGCAGGACCTTGTCATGCCGCATCACTGTCACAAGTGCTTCAGCAAAGGAGTTTGAAACCTGGCCTGTCAGTTTGATGGTTTCCTTCTTTTTTTTTTAATTTAAAAATGTTATTGCAACTTTCTCTGAAATTATACATTCAAGCAATAAGAAACAGTGTCACAAAACCTTTCACAATTTTCCCATTACTCCCCATCCTCCCTCATCTCGCTATACTAACTGCTCCAAATTTTGGAATGGTTTCAGTCCATCAACCCTTAATATTCATTAATCCATAGAGTTATCAGTACTCAGCAACACCCAGTTCTGGTAGGGTGCCCATATTTTACAAAATGAGTCCAGACATGGGTGCTTATGCGCTGAAATCTCATTCATCTGACACACGAAATGCAACTGCTATGGCACCCACTCCCTCTCTGGGAATGATATTTGTTTCCACTATGACGCCAACTCTATCATGGCCGCTACAGCCCCAACCAATGCAAATTTACCCATATCAATATCTATAACATCAGGAATAACATTAAGGGGACACATTCAGTGGTGGCTATTGTTGCTTTCATTTATGACCGATCTATATCTGGTGACCGGTACTGAATATCCAGTTTGCCCAGATAATGTTTTAGCTAGCCAGTCAGGGGCAATATTCAGTCACTGGCCGAATAACTAAAATGCCTAAAGTTCAGACAGCCTTTCAGCTGTCCTAACTTTAGGGATTTATTTAGCTGGTTTAGTATGCTTTTGAATCCTAAGTAAACAATATTTTGGATCAGGCTTCACTGCCAAACTCATAATCTTGTTAAGCAGGTCAGTAACCTATTTCCAAAAGCTTTGTATCTTTGTACCCAGAAGTAGGAAAAAGACCCAACTTCTCCACACGATTGCCAATAGTCCTGACTACTCATTGGAAAGATCCAGTACAATCTCTGAAAGGTAATACAGAAGTGCTACAGATTCTGTATCCATTTTTCACCAGTGGTAGCATAGAACATTTTACTCCATTCCTGAAGATCCCAATTCACATTCAAATCCCTTTTTCAATCTGCTATATGAGGCATATTTATCCCCATCTCCAGACTAGCACTTTATGCAGTTTGTATAGCTTTCTCTTTATACCATATAATTCTTCAAATTTAGAAGGTTTAGCTCTTAAATCCTTTAAATTTGCTTTATTTGATAAGTAGTGCCAAACTACTAGTGACAGTAATAATATCAATCCTGTCCATCTAAACTACACCTGTCGGAAATCTCCTCAAAAGCTATCCAGTCACTCTCCTCATCCAAAAATTGCCCCATTCTTTTCAGCCCTTTCTGATACCACACTGTAGGCATCAAACATTTCCCCAGGTACAAATTCCCTGTTGAATTGGATGGAGAGAAAATGTGAGGATCTCTTGCCCCCCCTCCCCCTCCCCCCCAAAGTCTCAACCTATGTTGTTGTTAAGTGCCGTCGAGTCGGAGTCGACTCATGGCGACCCTCTGGATAGCTATCCTAAATTGTGTTCGGTCTTCAGTCAGGCGGCTCATTGTTGACAGACTGGTACCTGTAGCTGCTGTTATTGTATCAATCCATCTCATTGCTGGCCTTCCTCTTTTGCGTTGACCTTCTATCTTGCCAAGCATAATGTCTTTCTCTAATGATCTCTCTCTTCGCATGATGTGTCCAAAGTATGAAAGTCGAAGTCTTGTCATCTGAGCTTCTAAAGAAAGCTTAGGTTTGATCTCCTCTAGTACCGACTGGTTTGTTCTTTGGGCAGTCCATGGTATACACAGTATTCGCCGCCAGCACCATAATTCAAAGGCATCAATTTTCTTCCTATCTGTCTTTTTCACTGTCCAGCTTCCACATCCATATGATGTTATTGAAAATACCATGGCCTGAACAAGTCAAATCTTTGTATGGAGAGAGACATCTCTGTTCTTGAGAATCTTATCTAGGTCTTTCATAGCCATTCTGCCAAGAGCAATGTGTCGCCTGATTTCTTGACTGCTTGTTGCTTCTTTATTTATAGTTGATCCAAGTAGGTTAAAGTTGTTCACAATTTCAGTTTCTTCTTCTTCAATGATGAACCTGTTGATTATGCCAGTTGTCATGATCTTTGTCTTCTTTACATTAAGGTGCAGGCCCATTTTGAGACTATGTTCTTTGATTGTGAGAAGCAAATGTTTCAGATCATCTTCACTTTCAGCCAGTAATGTGGTATCATCAGCATAGCGAAGGTTGTTGATGAGTCTTCCACCAATCTTCACACCTCTGTTGTCTTCATACAATCCTGCTTCTCTGATGATTTGTTCTGCATATAAATTAAACCGGTAGGGGGAAAGTATGCAGCCTTGTCTTACACCTTTGCTTATTTTAAACCATTCTGTTTCTCCTTGTTCCGTTCGAACTGTTGCTTCTTGATCAATGTACAGATTGCGCAAGAGAACAATCAGGTGTTCTGGTATACCCAAGCTTCTTAATGTGGCCCAGAGTTTCTCATGGTTTACACAGTCAAAAGCCTTGCTATAGTTGATAAAGCACAAATAGATATCCTTTTGGTATTCTTTAGTCTTTTTAAGGATCCATCTCACATCTGCAATGATGTCTCTCGTTCCTCGCCCTTTCCTGAACCCTGCTTGCACTTCAGGTAGTTCTTGTTCCAGGTATGGTTGTAGTCTCTTTTGAATGATCTTCAGTAGAATCTTGCTGGCATGTGGGATCAGAGCGATTGTGCGATAATTTCCACAGTCAGTTGAATCACCTTTCTTTAGTATTGGTATAAACACAGATCTTTTCCAGTCAGTTGGCCACGATGTTGTCTTCCATATTTCTTGGCAGAGCATTGTGAGTATGGTAACAGCTGCATCAGATTGCTGCCATACTTCTATGGGAATGCTATCAATGCCTGGTGCTTTGTTCTTTGATAAGGCTTTCAATGCTGCTTCAACTTCTTCTTTCATCACCAATGGTTCCCGATCATAAGGTACAGGTTGAAACGGCTGTTGGTCCACTTGATCTTTATCATATAAAAACTCTGTATATTCCTTCCACCTTTTCTTGATCTTCTCAGCATCATTCAACATAGAACCTTGAGCATCTTGTAACATTCCAATTCGAGGCTGGAACTTTTTCTTTAACTCTCGTAGCTTTAGGAAAGCCGATCTTGTTCTTCCTCTAATAGTTTCTGCTTCTATTTCCTTGCAAGTGTCATTGTAGTACTTTTCCTTGTCCTGTCTTGCTGCACGTTGGAAATCTCTGTTATGTTCTGCGACCGTCTTTCTTTCTCCTCTGGCTTTAGCTTCTCTGCGTTTCTGGGCAATTTTCAGAGTTTCGTCCGTCATCCATTTTGCTTTTTCACCTTTTGTAGAGACTTCTCGCTTTCTTCCAACACAACCTTCTTGATGTCATTCCATAATTCTTCCGGAGCTCTGTCATTTGTATCTAAAGCAGCAAATCGATTTTGCAGGCAGTCTTTAAATTCCGGTGGTATATTCTCAAGGTCATATTTTGCTGCATTCATGAGTGGTTTGCTCTTTTTCAACTTTAGCTTGAGTTTGCATACTAGTAGTTGATGATCTATACCACAGTCAGCTCCAGGTTTTGTCTTTGTTGATGTTACAGAGCTTTTCCATCGTTGACTTCCACAGATGTAGTCAATTTGATTTTTATACAATCCATTGGGTGAAGTCCATGTGTACAGTCGCTGCTTGTGTTGCTGGAAGAAGGTGTTTGAGATGAATAGATCATTGGTCTTGCAAAACTCTATCAGTCTTTCTCCAGCTTCATTTCTGTTGCCAAGTCCATATTTTCCAACTATGTTGCCTTCTTCTTTGTTGCCAACTTTTGCATTCCAGTCACCCATGACTATCAGGATATCCTGTTTGCATGTTCTGTCAATTTCAGCTTGTACTTGTTCATAGAACTCTTCAATTTCATTCTCTTCTGCAGCTGTTGTTGGGGCATATACTTGAATTATAGTTGTGTTGATAGGCAATCCTCGTAGACGAATAGAGATTAATCATTCGCTGACTGCATTGTATTTCATTACAGTTCTTGCAAGTTTCTTCTTTATTATAAATGCAACACCATTTCTTCTTTGTCTTTCGTTTCCAGCATAGTAGACCATGTGATCATCTCATGCAAAGTGCCCGATGCAAGTCCATTTCAGTTCGCTGACACCCAACAGATCAAGTTGTACACGTTTCATTTCATTCTTGACCACCTCCAACTTTCCTTGGTTCATGCTTCGTACGTTCCATGTTCCAATGTGTAAGACATCTTTACAGCTTCTGACTCTCATTTCATGCGCAGCTACATCAGCAGTCAGACTTCCCGAGGGCTTTGATCCAAACACATCATAAATGCTGACTTTACTCTGAAAAGTCTTCAGCTCTTCCCCAGTAGCTAGTTGAGTGCCTTCCGACCTGGGGCTCTCATCTTCCAGCACTATAGCACAATTTGTTTTGTTGTAACTATCCATTGGGTTTTCATGGCAAGATACAGAAGTAGATTGCCGGGCCTTTCTTCCTCGCAGTTTAAGTTTGGTGTTGTTGCCGTTGTCACAAAAATGTGATCCTCCGCCGTCAACACTGTCCCATTCTGCTGCTGCCCAGATGGGTGGTTTGTCTTGGTCTGGCACCTCAGCTGAGACCTGTCCATCTTGGGAGACCTATCTCAACCTATTCTCCCCCCAAATACTCATTGTAAACTTCATAAATGGGTTTTTAAGCATTCCACTGTGACCATCCCGTGGTAATTCTGCAAGCCCCAAGCTCTTAAGCACCCTGCTTAATCTACACCCATTTCCCCCCCCCCCCCCCGCAGAACCTCCCCCCAATCCCCTCCAGCTCAGAACAGTTTAATAATATTCTGAGTTGTGCAGCCTCATAATATGCCTGCAGCTGTGGAACTCTCATCCCACCTTGTTCTTTAGGCATGCACATCGTCCTTATAGCCATGCTGGGTGGCCATTTCCTCCGAATAAAGAAAACGATCTTCCACTGCAAAATCCTCAGCGCCACATCCTATGATATCTATAGGGAGAGCCATAAATATAACAATCTAGGAAGTATGCTTTTTTCACAGATAGCTATATTTTCCATCCAGGATAATCTATTTCCCATACAAACATCTTTATCCCTAAAAATTGCCAAAATCGGAGGTTGATAATTTAATGAGTACCATTTTGATATATGAGTATCCCTTGCAAGTTAGAAATCCAAGATTCGACTGGACTCCTTAGCCTACTTAAATGGAAAGTGAAATATATTTTATTCACTTTGGATTTACTCATCCAAATGCTGCTCTATAGTCCTGAATTTTCTTCATTAAGACCGGTAGGGATATTAAAGTAGCACTAATAGAAAAAAATAACATCAGCAAATAAAGCAATCTTATGCTGACATGCCTTCACCAAAAAATCTTGAATGTCACCTTTTCCTTACACCCTCACACGCAGTGACTCAGTAACCAGTACAAAGAATAAA
This sequence comes from Ichthyophis bannanicus, assembly GCA_033557465.1. NCBI lineage: Eukaryota > Metazoa > Chordata > Amphibia > Gymnophiona > Ichthyophiidae > Ichthyophis > Ichthyophis bannanicus. The sequence goes on along the minus strand of CM066047.1, from coordinate 66,309,336 downwards.
GGGGAAAGAGGACTCCCCTGCCTTGTGCCTCTCTTCAATTACAATTCCTTTAAATAGCCTCCATTAACTCATATATAGGTCTTTGGCGATAAATAGAGAGTGTGTATTCATGTACTGTAGTCTTAAATACCAAGCTACCCCTCCCATCCTTTGTCTTCACTATTTCAATTTGTTTTCTCCTCTTTTTTAATCACCACACTAGGATTTTACTGGGTTTATTCCCATACTCAAAATGAGTTTGTTTTAGTTGGTTAAACTGAAAGGCATAATCCCAGAGTCCCAGATTATTCAGCATACTTTTAACTTGATGCAGTTTCCTCCAGTTTTTGGAGGATAAAGTTCTATTATGCCCCGTCCTAATTTGCAAGTCCTTGCTCTAAGTTCTCTTTCCAACCATTCTTTTTCTCTTTTCTGGGAGGAGGCTACTGAAATTAAATGATCCCTCACCGCTGCTTTTAGCCCATCCCATAAGGTTCCTTCAGAACATTCTCTATTATCATTATGCTTGTAATACTTTCTAATCTTATTCATAAGCTTGGTACATATCTGAGGACCATCCAGGAGTGATTCATTGAGCCTCAAAATCCCCTCTATATGCCCCAGCTGCACTTTCATAAACATTGGAGCATGATCTGACCAAATGACCCAAGATATATCTACAGACTTGGCTTTTTGAATCCAGGATTTTTCAGTAAAAAATAAGTCCGTTCTGCTGTAGGAATCATGTAGGCATGAGTAAAAAGTGCAGTCTCTCTGGTTCTCATATATTCTATGCCAGGCATCTTGCAATCTTAAGGGAGGGGAGATTCAGTGGTGGCGACTAGCCAGTCTAACACTGCTAGCCATCACCGCTGAACCCTAAACCATATTTGGGCCCCCACATTGAATATCCAGATTGGACAAATTGCTGGAAAACTAGCTTGGCAGTGGCAATATTCTGCCACTGCCTGGTTAGCTTCTGTGTTGAAAGGTAGACTGGCCATTAATGCACCTGACTTTTGCCATGTGTCAGTAACCAGGTAGTGCCTCAATGTTGGCCTGCCTGACTATCGATGGTCATTGATGTTAAAGGGTGCAAGAATATCGGACACGTTAAAGTGTGAATTAAAGCCCCTATGAAAGTCTGAGAGTTTGTTGCTTATTCATTACGGAAATTTATAACAATCAACTGTTTAACAATATTGAAACGCTATAACATCACAATCTCAAGGTTAACATTAGAGTGCGGTAATTATAAATTCAACAAGTTAAATTCGCACTGGAAGGTGACCATATTAGTGACTATCGATGGTGCCATCCAGGAATGTCCCTTGCACACTCCAATGCTAACCGGTTAGCATCGGGATGTGCAGAGATTCAGTGGCACTAATTATGTTAATGCCGCGGAATATCCCACTGAGTGGCATTTACATGGTTTGCAGGTTTGCAAACAGTATACATGTCTTAGAGTTCTATCAAAGATCACAATTTATGTCTATGCACCTTAGCTCCACCACCTCTACCTTCAAATTATCTACCTGAGGGTTGAAGGTGAGATTGAATCCTTCAATTGCTCATACAAGCGAATGAAAAAGAAATTTGATTAGAGTTAGAAGCATAGACATAGGCCAAAAGCATAGCACATCATCAATTTCCATTGGCATCAGTATAAATGTTCCCTGTCGAACTTGGAGCACTGTTTTTACAGCAACCACATGTTTGCCTAATATCAGAATACACCCCCCACTTTTTATGCTCCATAGTGTTTGCTGCTAAATAGACATGTTAGTATTCCCTTCTCGTCACAAGTATTCTTGCATTTTTTTCAAGTGAGTCTCTTGGATATACAAGACATCAGCAGCATAGCGTTTCTTTTTCTTTATGAACAAGGGTCTTTTATACCAATAGTTGAAACCCTTCACATTCAAAGTAGCTGTGTGTAACATCATACCACGTTGTGCTTCCTTTGCCATCTTGCTGCTCTCTCAGGTCTCTGTTCTATCACCAGGGTAAGTAAATTCTTTTGAGTCCATGTTTTTGTGTTGGGTGATCATATCTTCACAGGTTCTGACCTCTTTACACTACCAGCCACTCGGTAATGTGCAATTACCAACACAATGGGGCTAAATTCTAGCAAAAATTAAGGAAAGGTCACTGTAGCAATCTGCTCAGACCTCCATTCGGATGAGCAATGTTACTTCCTCCCATGGTTTCCTTAAGCATCCCTTCTTTGTGCTAGTTCCCTTCTCTCACAGAGATTGGGCTTGGTTATCTATTTTCACATGGGCTGACCCTCTGATTTTGCCCTCTCATCTCTCTTTCCGTCATTCAGCTATCAGTTCTATATTTTCCATTCTTTCTGCCTTCCAGTTTATAATCTGTTCTTAGCCTCCGTAACTCTATTGTCAGCCCGCTCCCAGTTTATTTCTACTTAGGAATCTCACCTATTTTGAGGTGTTGACCTGGAGAAACCTCCTAAGAATTGCAGAATCTGAGGTTCCATTGTCCTTGTTATACCATAGCACCAGAAGGTATGGGCTTAATCCTGGTTAGAATAATGAATGTGAGATCAAAGCTATGGTCTGGGCAAAGAGCTGGAGATAGTCCTTTCTATGGTTTAGATTGAGAACCAGTACAATATGGGAGGGAAGAGGAAAGTCTCACTCTTGATCCCATTGGAGACACATTGATGTAGCAACCATTGTTGAAACAGGAGGATTAAAATACCCATAAATAGCAAACAATAATTTCAGCTTCCAAAAGTCATAATCTGAAATTTCATTTTAAAATAAATGTTTTCTAATTTTGTTGTCTTTTTCATCATACTGTTCTCCTCCTCTTTGCTTCCAGGAGAGGAATTGCCTAGTGGATAAAGCAATGGACTAAGAACCAGAAATGTTTGGTTTAGTTTAGTTTGTACCTAATATACCACCTTGCATTTGCACAACAAAGCAGCCCACAATTCAATATAAAATAAATATCCACAGAATAAAATAACAATGCAGGGAACACACAGATATTTAGATCAAATTTATACAACAAAGTCGTTTGCAATTTGGTATAAAACAAAGAAAAAAAAGGAAAAGACATCTTATACAGTAACATAATGGTAGGTGGGGAAGACACAGATACACAGACTGGGGGTCAGTCCAGCACGGGCGTTTACCGTGTCTGAACAAAACTGATGTTATTTGTAAACCGAGTTGATACCAAAGAGCGTGGTATAGAAAAAGAAATAAATAAAAATAAAAATAAATGTTAACAGATAATGCATGCAAAATGCTGATAACGTAGTGATTTCTGTGCTATCTGCAGAATGCACATTACCTGCATTAGTGGGCAGGATAAGGGCAGAGAGTGGGCGTGTCTGCAACACACAGTTACCGAGGACCTCGAAAGTGTGTGGTAACCGTCAGATTTGTGCACTGCCCTGTTGCTTTTGTGAAGGTGTGGGATATCAAGTTAAATAAAACATAAACATAAAACATTTGCAGAGAGTGTGGGTGCAATTAACGCCACCTTGATGGACTTCTTCATATTTTGGGAGCTTCAATTAATGAAAAGTGCCTAATTTTACTTATATATAAGCTTCTATTTTCATTGTATTACCTACCATATGGTTTTCTTTGTGTTCTTCAGAGATATACAGGGGACCCTGAGCAGTTCAGCCTATCTTCTGCAAAAGCATATGGCTTTTAGGTACTGATGATACAAGTGAGCTGAGATATTTCAGACCGCTTCATAACCCTACAGAATTAGCATTTGCTGGCTTATAAATGCCAGTGTTGGGCACTAATTTTGCTTCCATAATAATTTTGCTGACACCAGCAAGCACAGATTAATTTATCAGTGATTTTACTTACTTAAGCTGCATCCTACAGGATACAAATTGGAAACTGATGTTAGTGGTTCTGTTATCAACGACATGCAATGAAGCTACAGAGTAAACTATTTAAGACTAATAAAAGAAAATATTTTTTCACGCAACGTGTAATCAAACTCTGGAATTTGTTACTGGAGGATGTAGTAAAGGCTGTTAGTGTAGCTGAGTTTAAAAAAGGTTTGGACAAGTTCCTGGAGGAAAGGTCCATAAACCATTATTAAGAAGGGACCCAGGATATCAATGCTTGACCCAATACAAGCATTGTGGAACCTGTGTCTTTTGGGGAAACTGCTAGGTACATATGACCTAAATTGGCCACTGTTGGAAACAGAATACTGGGCTTGATGGACCTTGGTCTGACCCAGTATGGCATATCTTATGTTCTTATGTTCTTATATCTTGTTGTCCTCAGGAGACAAGAGGTCATAAGGTTTGGCAAAGGAAGGTCACAAGGTTATTTTAGGATTTGATTTCTCTACTAAACCTGCAAAAATTGGAGTTGTGGAAGTTTTGACTGAGTGAAAGATGAAATAAAAAATCAATTGAACCAGCATTCCAATATTATTGGATACATACTGGACTCAGTCCTCACTACTCAAGACACCTCCACATCTGTGACCAATTGTGTTGAGGGTTTTCTCTGATGTAGTGTATAATAGAAGAAAGCTCAGTACACCTGGCCCCTTACCATCCTTCAGTGCACAATACCTGCTGTACTGATAATTACATTATGCCTGCTCATTCATTCTCAGCTTTCACTATTACCAACTGTTGACTTTCTGTGATTCCTTGTCTCTCGGTTCACATGCTCAAGCACCTAACTTCGTAAGTGTAGCAAAAAAAAAAAAAAAATCCTGACATGCTACCTTGTCACCATAAACTGACTTGCAAAAGGAAGGAAATTTACTCCAACATTTGCTTTGTTAGGGGTTGCACTGTTTTACATACTGGCAAAGCTGCTGCTGCTTCTGTTCTCTCAAAATCAAGGAGCCCATAATCTCAGCCCCCATTAACAAGTGCTGTCATTCAGATACACAGTGTCTGGCTGATTTAAATAAAATGAAATGAAGATAGTTGTTTCTGGTCCCTTGGCTTCACTCATTGCCATAAACATATGCTCTGTGTCCCGCTTCTTTCCATCTTATTTATGACTTTAATTTGTTGTGTGGGCTGTGCTAGAAATTAAATTTAATACAATTCTCCAAGGGACCCTGTCATATAATAACATGGTAATTTCTGTGTATCCTTTTGAAAAATGAGGAAATTAATTCTTCCTGACATGTTCTAATTATTCCAGTGTGAACGGCAGATCCGCTTTTCCCAGCCCCTGAAGTGTTTTAGGCAAATGGCTGCTCTACAGAGCTGAGGTGCTAATGCTGACCAGCAGTGCGTTTAATTTGAAACATGAGCAGACACCTTTCAACACACCTTTGTAATATTGAAGTACTTTACAGAAATTAATTCACTACTTATATGGCAGCATAGCCCGGGGGATACATATATTTTTTTATTCATCAATCCTATATAGCCATGCTTGCTCTGCATTTCCAAGTTTCCTCTGGTGTTTCTTTTATTTTTTTTCATTTTCTCAAATCTATATTATAAACTGTGGATTCGAAAGTGTGCAATAGGCAGAAGGAAAGGAAGTCAAATACCTCCAGTCGTGTGCCAAATCATGTTTACACTTTATAGAGAGGCGCTGCAAGGTCCTTGCATGCTAACTTAATTATAGACTATGATTAACAGTTTTAAGTGAAATTACACAGTGGAGAAATTATGGGGACGTTCTTTACTGTGCTAACGCGCCATGTGCTCTGCTCCCCTGGTAGACGTCTCAGTTGTGAAAAATCAATCAGCTCTCAGAATGTTGAGGGCTACTGTTAAAATCAATGGGCAAAAAAACAAAAAAGCCATTGGGAGGCAATTTTAGAAGGTTTATACATGTGTAAAAAAAGCCATTTACACATGTAAATCGGCATGCCTGCATTTATAAGGAGCAGTTTTAGAATTTTTACTTATGCTGGCATGAAGGCGGCATGCACAGGTTAAAAGGGGACATTTTATAGGCATTGTTTGGGCACATTTTAAGTTTCTCCAAGGACAAGCAGGATAGTAAGTCTTCACAACATAAGTGACATCATCAACAGAGCTCAGTGCGGGGAAACAGCTTCTCAGCATAGGATCTTTTCCAAAGTTTCTGAAAGGCTTCACCGTGCATGTGTGCCACTTCCCACCTACGACTGTTGCACAAGACTGCCTCGGTCCACAGAACCGAGAAGACATGTCAATTGAGCTCTCTTTAGACAGGTTCCTTTTGGGCATTTTTTGTAAGATATATTTGTTTATTTGCTTTTTTCCCCACTCAAAGTCTGTCACTGTTGTGCAGTGCCATTAACATCTTAGCGTTTTCAGCAATCTTTGGTTTTCTTTGTTTTTTTGTTTGTTTGTTTTTTTTGCATTTGCTGATAGAGGCCTTATTCAGAGGCCTTAGGTATCCTGGTTGGGTTATTTGATCCAAATTGAGTCATTTGATTTTGCTGCTGCTATTTTGTTTTGGTGACATGTACCTGAAAAATATCCTCAGTGGGCTAAAAATGTGCACCAGTAGATGCAGTACCATATCTGTCATGGATACTCAGAATTGGTGTTTGCAGTACCAGGGACGCAACCATGATCTCTCTCATTAGACGTTGTGACCACAGATGTGAAGGAGGAAGGCTCAGTGGTTATGAAATGCACTGCAAATGAATTTCTGTAACACATAACGCCACTCCATCAACATTGGCAATGGAAGCATTGGTCTCCATGGCCTTAGGAGCTGCACCGAATACTAGAGATGCATCAACATCAAAAATGCATCTATCACCTTCAACATTAAGCACTGGTAAGGACCATTGGGAATGGACACCATCTGATTCCTGCCTGAGGAAGTCTTCAACCTCATCTTCATCATCATCAAGGGTTTGTGACACCATATACTGTAATTGGTGGAGGCCAGAGTGCATCGGAGTCCCACCTCTTCAGAGCAACGTTGAAAGCATCAAGACAGCAAGGGATCTGGTTTCCTCAAAATGTCCCCAACATGAGGACTGTTTATCTTCCTTAGCATCAAAGAGGGTATAACAGGAAGTTGAGGCAGGCAGTGACCCAGACTTCTCTCTCTATGGGCCCATTCCATTTAAGTTTGAGACAGAGGAGGAATCCAGGTCAGTAATACTGGACATTCTCTACCCAAGGAGGCCGTGACAGTGCCTATTCACAGGATCTTGAAGGACATATAGATGAGAATGTGGGAGACTCTGTACAACCTATTAACAAGGTTGGCTCTTTCTTTTGAGCTCAGAAGTCTCCCAAATTTGAGAAGCAACAACTTTCTCACCATTCAATGGTGATCAAACCCACTTTCAAAAAAGCCAAAAGTTCCAAGCCGATCTCTGGTGCTCATGAGGGAAAGGATTCTAATTAAAATACTCACTATCACACATCTGGTTTACTACTCTGGTCTTTTGCCTTTTTGGGCTACTCTTTAAATCTCTTACATTCCTCAGTGTACACTGCGTTCTGCATAACAAAATCTGCTGATAGTTCCATCTTATCGGAAAAGCCATCTAGAATGTACCTGCACCTCTTGCTTCAGCATGTTATCTCTCTCATTAAAGAACACTCTATCCAATGGTATTAGATTGGAATCATCATGCTTTGAAAACTCATTATTTTAGGTAGGCCTTCCCTCAATATCTTTAACCATTTTGCAAGGTTATACTATGACCGCTGCTTCACTACCTGCTATAACCTAATCAAGACTGTTTGTTTCCCCCTCTATCCTTCCATATCAACCACTACAACAGCCCCCTTTTTCCTTTAGAGATCCTCTTTGTTTGTCCCATGCTTCTTTGAATTCAGATACTGTCTTCATCTCTACCACCTCCACTGCGAGACTACTCCACAGATCCACCACTCTTTCCATAAAGAAATATTTCCACCTATCACTCCTGAATCTATCCCCTTTCACTTTCATCCCATGGCCTCTCATAGCAGAGCTTGCTTTAAATCGAAAGAGGCTCTCCTCCTGTGCATTTATGCCACGGAGGTATTTAAACATCTCAGTCATATCACCTCTATCCCGCTTTTCCTGTAAGGTGTACATATTAAGAGCCTTAAGTCTGTCCTCATATGCTTTATAATGGAGACCACTAACCATTTTAGTAGCCACCCTCTGTATTGACTCCATCCTGTTTATATCCTTTTGAAGGTACGGCCTCCAGAATTGCACACAATACTCCAAATGAGGTCGCACCAAAGACTTATACAGAGGCACTATCACCTCCTTTCTTCTGCTGGCCATTCCTCTCCCTATGCACCCAAGCATCCTTCTAGCTTTTGCTGTCGCCTTTTCTACCTGTTTAGCTACTTTAAGATCATCAGACACAATCACACCTAGGTCCCGCTCTTCTTTAGTGGACAAAAGTACTTTATCCCCTATACTATATTGCTCCTTTGGATTGCTGCAGCCCAAATGCATGACCTTGCATTTTTTAACATTAAATCTTAGCTGCCAAATTCTAGAGCATTCTTCAAGCTTAGCTAGATCCCTCCTCATGTTATCTTCACCTTCCTGGGTGTCTACTCTATTGCAGATTTTGGTATCATCCGCAAAGAGGCAAACCTTACCTGACAGCCCTTCCGCTATATCACTAACAGATGTTCTCTGGACATAAAGGATATGTATACCCACATTCAGATGCATCTCAGTATCTTAGATCCATGATAGGAATACTACCAATGCTGCTTTCTGCCCCTTGACCTTGCTTCAGCAGTGCCTTACAGTAGTCACGGAGTAAACAAACTGGGAGTTGTGATAAGGAAGCTTATCATAGCTCAGGTAGGAGCTATAGAAAAGATGATGTGACTCTGAACAAGCAACCTGTCAGTTCTGGTAGAAGTGAGAAAACAGAATTTTCACATAAAAGACTACCAGTCCCAGAATGCACCAGGTTTCCAGCAGCCATGAGAGGGGCTGAAGTGAGAGAATGTGTGTGCAATCAAGAGAGCTATGAGGTAATCCCTAAGCACTCATCTCAAAGGGCAGGGCCTGATTCAACACAGCTGCGCTGTGTTAGGGAGCAGCACACATTAGGAAAGAATAAGAATAGAAATTATTCTTCAGATAACAGTTACTACAAGCTCCAGCCCAGCTTCAGGGAGAGTTGGAAGAACAGCTTCAGCAAAAGCCAAGCAGATAGAGAGAGAAGGAAACTCTCTGGAAGGAAGAGAAGAAAGGCCATTGGAAGGTCTGGGAGATTCCAAGGCAGTACTCATACTGGGAGGTATTCCAAAAGCCAGCAGAGTCCATTGGACTGGATTCAGCCAGAGGAATGGAGTGGCAGAGATAGGAATCACCAGTGGCTACCTGGAAGAGAGAAGACTGCATGTGGAAGGGACTTTCAGACCAAGGCCAGAAGGTATGTGAGAGAAGATCCAGTGTCCAGGGATCAAGATTGGAAGGCTGGACATCAGAATTGGATTACATATTGGCCAGGCTATACAGAGAGGAATAATGATAGCAGGAGAGGCTCAGGTATGAACACTGATCCAGACCCTATCTATAATAGAGAATGGCAGCAAGGGAATAAGCATTCTCATGATAGTGCCTTAATGAAAGACTCATCTGTGCCAATGTATGATATTGACCCTATGATTGTTGATGCAGGGGGAAATACAGCAGATGAAACTATTTACATGGACTGTTCTTTATCTAAATGCTATTGCTAGTTTTCTATGAGCAAACACATCAGCCATCACAAAGAAACCTAACTTTGTTCTTTATTTCCACTGCAAACAGCTCTTAAAGCAGGATTTGGGCTCACACAGTAGCAGCCAGCCAGCTAAAGGCTTTCAGCTGGTCCATTGATAGTAATTAGGGCTGCACCTGATTGTGTGTGTGAGCAAGGGAGAATCACTGCTGAGATCGGTGTGTGGAAAATAAGCAGAAGTTAACCTAACCAGCAAAGTTTATTCTTTACTTTGTGCCTTTGTATTTGGTAATTACTTGCTAAGAAAACATTAGCTAATTGCCTGACAAGCTGAAGGTTGTTTTCTGGTTTACTTTGTGACTTTTTGTTATCCATTTAAACACTGCAAGCAAGTAACCTCATTTATAGTGCTATCAAGCATACATGTGCTGGGTGAATTAAACCCCATCAATAAAAGAAGTATTTTATTGATCTTACCACTTGGTTTCACAACTCAAATTATTGTCATCAGCTGTGTTTGGGAGTGAATGAACTACAATACCCACAATACCTTGCAAGAATCATATGAATATATGCATCGTCAAGATTGTGTAAGTTCTCACCCTAGGCAGCCGTCTGACAGAGTGCATGTGGATCTCTATCAGGATGACTGGCTGATCAAGAGTACATGTCAAGAAGGAGCTCAAGAATCCATGCCCACAACCATCTGGGTACTGGAATTACTAGGGTGCATCATAAATTATCACAAATCACACCTAAACACGTGAATTCAATTGGAGTTCATTGGAGCTCTACTAGACACAATTCAGGCAAAAGCCTTTATTCCACAAGATGTGATTACCAACCTGGTATCCCTAGTGGGGGAAATTCAAAAGAGTCAGCAGATATCACTGTGGAGCATGTTGAAGATGCTGGGCCACATGGTCTTGGTACCTCTCAAAATGAGACACTCTCAATAAACCTTGAGCATGTAGTGGACTCAGACCACTCACAGGCTATGAGATGTCATATCTTTCACTCTACTCATTTATCTTTTTATCTTTATCTTTATTAACACATTTCATATACTGCTCACGCTCAAGGCACCAGAGCGGTTTACAATAACAGAAATAATAAGGCTGCTGAAAAGGAAAAGAACGCCACAATAAAAGGAAAGGAAAGTATGAGATAGGATAGAACAAGAAAGGAGGATAGAGCAACAAGGCAAAGCGGAAACATTGCATAATAGTGGAGGGTTGAGGAACATCTGAATTCAGCGGGGTGGGGGAGATGAGGGGGCAGGGGGAGGAGGGAGGTTAAAAGCTGAGAAAAATAGATGGGACTTCAGCATAGTCTTAAAGGTTTTGTAGGAGGGTTCTAGGCGGAGGGCAAGGGGAAGCGAGTTCCAGAGTCGGGGGCCTAAGAAGAAGAAAGCAGAGGAACGGGTGGATTCGAGATGAGCCTGTGATGGAGAGGGAAAGGGACATGCGGTTCAGATGGACTGACCTGAGGGAACGATGAGAGGAGTGAAGACGAATTTGATCTGCGAGGTAAAGGGGAACACCGGTATGGATGGTTTTATGTACATGGATGAGCACCTTGAATTGTATGTGATAGGCAAGTGGAAGCCAGTGTAGGTGAATCAGGAGAGGGGTGATATGATTGAAACGTGAAGCATGCATCAGGATACGTGCCGCTGTGTGATGAACCAGTTGTAGTCTCTGCAATTGTGATTGGGGAAGGCCGGCTAGAATGACATTACAATAGTCTAGACGAGATATCACCAGGGATAAGAGTAGTGTGGTCATAGAAGGGACTGATATAAAAGGGCGAACTTCACGAAGTTGTCTCAGGGTGTGAAAGTACCATTGCACCACAGAGGAAATAAGTTCTTTGAAAGATAAGGCAGAGTCCAGGATAACCCCCAGGTAATGTAGGGAGGGAACAAGAGGAAGTGGAGTGGAGGACAAAAGAGGAGCAAGGGAGGGGGCTGGAGCACTGAAGGTAAACCAGATGGCAAATGTTTTAGAGGGGTTCACATGCAGGAAGTTAGAGGAGAACCAGGTGGCCACCGAGGCCAGGCAGGAATTGAGGGGAGTGAGGTCCAGGGTGGTGGGGTCAGTGTGGTGAAGAAGAATAATATCATCTGCATAGTAATGAGCTGTGATGCCGTGCTGCTGGACCAGAAGGGCAAGGGGGGCCATGAAGACATTAAATAGGAGGGGGGCAAGGACAGAACCCTGGGGAACACCACATGGGAGGGGGGTTGGGGGAGAGGAAGAGAGACCCGTAGAAATGGAGAAAGACCCATGGGAGAGAAAGGAGCGAAACCAGGAGAGAACAGAACCAGAGAGCCCAATATCGTGTAAACGAGCTAGGAGGGTGTGGTGATCTACAAGGTCGAAAGCAGCGGATAAGTCTAGGGAAACGGCAATGGAGATAAGACCGTGATCGTGGGCAATACGCAGATCGTTAAGGAGTGAGAGCAAAATGGTTTCGGTACTGTGATTGGGATGGAAGCCGGATTGACGGGGGTGAAGAATCAGGGAGGCTTCGAGGTGGGAGGAGAGTTGGGTGTAGACCAGTTTTTCAAGAATTTTTGAAAGGAAGGGAAGATTCAAAATGGGGCGCCAATTGGCTGGGGAGGATGGATCAAGAGAGTCTTTTTTAAGGATGGGGCGGATAATAGCGTGCTTCCAGATGGTGGGAAAGGTACCAGAAGAGAGACTAGAATTGACAATGGAGAGTATCTGTGGAGAGAGGGCTAGAGAGGTATCCAGAAGGCATTGGGAGGGGATGGGATCTAAGGTGCAGGTGGTTTTCCGAGTTGAGGAATATACCTCCAGGGATTTCTGTCCCGGTAGATAGTCCATTCCAATTTGGCAGGGTATTCCCTTCCAAATTCCTCCTTCCCAAAAAGTACTCATGATAGATGTGTACAAACTTGGCTGGGGAGTCAATGTAGATGGGCTTCATCAAATTAGTTTCCTGGAATTTAATACAATTTTGAACACGCCAAAGGCATTCAAGGTTGGTTGGCCAATCAAATTATTCTGGTTCAGATAGATAATCAAGTTGCAATGTATTACCTCAATAAGCAGGGAGGAACAGGGTTCTACCTCCTGTGTTCAGAAACTGTCAAGATGTGAATTGGATTATCTCTTACTGAATGACCCTCACCATGTACCTAGCAGGAAAGGACAATGCCCTGACAGCAACGTTGAATTATGTGCTTCAACCAAATGATTGATCCCTGGAATGGAAGGTGACTCAGAGGATCTTTTGATAGTGGGGAGTCTCTTGATAAATTTATTCACCACTCCTTAAAAGAGGAGCCAATATTCAAAGCTCCAGATCAGCCATGACATTTAAATGTCCTTCAAACAGTTGCCAGTGCTGAATATTTGGATATAGAGTGGCCAGCAGCAATTACTATGGGGGTTATTCTGAGACTATTCATGCAGGTGTGAGTCCCTGACTAACTTCCTCACCGGTTGTGCGGGGAAGTTAGTTGGAGGTGGGGAAGAGGTGGCCCGGGGGCAGAGAGTGGGTGGGCAGTGAGTGGTCACCAGCCCTGGACATACAGGGCCAATTCTAATGTTGGCCCTGTACATCTAGGGCCGGCAAAATAGCCGGGGAGTTATTCCACCTCCTGGACGTTTTTTTTGTTCACTCCGGGGCGCGGAAGGGGCTGGGGGAGCCAGGGTTTATTCCCTGCAGCCTGACCCTGGCTTTAGGAGGCCAGATCGGGGGTCAGGCTGCGGGGAATATAATTTATTCTGGCGGCTGGCAATCTCAGCATTTAAATGGAGCCGCAGTGCCATGGCTACAGGACACCATAGCGCCACGGCTCCATTTAAAAGCCTGACTGAGCTATCCGGGCAGTATCTGTACGTGCAGGCCAGGACTGAATCGCAGTCCCAGCCTGCACGTACAGGCCTGATCGTGATTCTGATCCCGTGGAGCTAGATGTGCCCTGCGAGATCAGAATTGCAATTCCCTTTGTACTCTCCGAATAGTGATGTTGAATATTTCTTTCAGTGTCCTTATCAGATATCCTCTGTGGTTATCTGGATAAGGGCTTTTGAATATTGGTCCCTACGTTTGTCCAAGTCAGCTTTAAAGACCAGCTCTGTTAAGGTTCACCTTAGTGCAATTGGCACATATCACCATCTTGTAGAAAGTAAATCTATCTCTTTAATTGTTTGATTTCATGTGGGGCTTGCTTCTTTTGAATCTCAAGCGTGGTCTTAACCCAGCTGATGAAAGATCCTTTCAAGTCACTGGGTACCTGTGCTCTGAAGTTCCTGACCTGGAAGGTCTTGTTTTTGGTGATGGTAACGTCAGCACGCAGAGTAAGTGAGATCCAGGCTGTAGTGACTGATCCATCCTACACTAAGTTTTACAACAATAGGGTAGTTCTGTGCACTCATGCAAAGTTCCTTCCTAAGGCAGAGTCAGATTTCCACCTTAATCAGTCAATCGTAGTGTAAACATTTTTTTCCCAAGCCTCACGCTCACAAAGATGAAAGCTCATCGCACACATTGGTCTGCAAGAGAGCCTTAGTCTTCTATTTGGAGCAAACTAAAGCCCTTCGAAAGTCCATCCAGCTTTTTGTTTCCTTTGACCTGAGCAAGCCGGGGCTGCTGTGAACAAACATACTTTATCCATTTGGCGAGCAGACTGAATCTCCTTCACTTGTACCAGGCAGGCTTGACTCTTGAGGGTCATGTCATGGCTAATAATGTTAGAGCTATGGCTGTGTTCATAGCCCATTTGAGATCAGCCTGCATGGAGTTTTGCAAGGCTGCAACGTGAACATTTGTCCAAATATTCACATCTCACTACTATTTAAAAGGAGACTTCCGACGTGACAATAAATTTTTATGAATTCATCCTCCAGAATGTGTTTGAGAAATATAATCAAACTCCATCACCCCTTGGCCCATTTCTTTTCATTTCTAGGCTGCCTTAAAAAAAGACAGTTAAAATGATGAAAACGGCTAATTGCCACCAAAAACATTATTGATATATGCCATTGCAGTGCCTAGCATGTTCATTATTTCCCCCTTTTTTCTGTTGAAGGCAGCCTGTTGCTAGGGAATTCCATGTTGTTAGGACTTGTTATCCTGCTTCTTCTTGGAGAAAATCAAGTTACTTACCCATAGCAGGTGTTCACTGTGGACAACAACATTCAAGTCCTTATATACCTGTCATCTCACCAAAGAGTTGATTTCTACTCTCAGCTATAATATTAAACCAAGGCAGGAAGAAAGTGCCACACATGCACGGTGAAGCCTTCTAAAAGATCCTAAGCTGGAAAGCTGTTTCCCGCACTGGGCTCCCTCAATGACATCCTCATCTTGTATACTGCTGTCCATGGGGAACTCCTGTTATAAGTAAGCCACTTGATTATACCTGCATTCTCTATTTTGCAACAACAATACACATATACTACAACAAGTTTCCCCATTGGCACTTACACCTACTTTGAGTCACACATAACTGTCAGCTAATTGTTCCTTTGGACATGGAATTTGGAGGGATAGTTGAGGGGAGAATTGTGCTTACCTCTCTGATATTCCAAACCACCTCAAAAAGTAAAAAGTTTGGGGGGGCACAATCAAAAAGATTAATGCAGTTAGCAAACCTGCTAACCGTGTTAATCCCAGTGTTGCTGAAGATCCCCTTCTAACACCATTGCACGCCCTGATCTCACCACGTAGCATTGGGGCGTTCTGGGGGCAGCACTCATATTCAGCACTGTACCTAGCCCTATGCGAGTGGTACAGCTGCACAGGACGCAAAAGATTAAGGGTGCATTTGGGGTTGCGGACCTCGGCTCCCCTCCATGCTGCCTGTCCTTGCCCCACCACCACTTTTTGTGTTCCCTCGGTGGCGGTGGCAGCGGCAGCAGCGGAGTGGACCTAATCTGAAATTGAAAAAAAACACCTTGCACACGGGTCTGATCCCTCCCTACTCTGGTGTAGGCCCATGTCAGAGGAGGGAGGGACCAGACCAACCATTCACATGTGGATCTTTTCAACTCTGCACTTGAATGGCTGGTCTAGTCCTTCCCTCCTCTGAGGCAGGTCTACATCAGAGGAGGGAGGGATCAGTCCTGCATGCAAGTGTGAAGTTGGAAAGACCTGTGTGTTTTTTTTTTCAATTTGAGATCAGGTCCGCTCTGCTGATGCCGCTGACAACGAGGGAACACAAAAAGCGGTGGCAGGGCAAGGCAGGCAGTGTGAGGAGGAGCCGACTGGATGTGGAAGTGTGGGCTAAGATAGAGAGAAGCTGGGCATGGGGTAGATGTGATGGGGGTGGAGGGGGGGGGGTGCCAGATGTGCAAGTCTCACAGGGTGAATTTATGACTTGGTGCGGCTCTGCTCATATTAGCCAGTCAGTGGTGATGTTTAGCAGCTAGACGGTTAATGTAAACCGGCTAAGATTAGGCACATAAAAGGCTGGCCTAACTTTAGCTGATTTAGCTGTCCAGCTGGCAGCTGAATATTGCTGCTGCCCGGTTAGCTAAACTGCTAACTGGGCAAACCAGATATTCATTGCTGGTGGCAAGATATGATCCTGAATATCTAGGTCTAAATTTGAATAGCAACAGCTAGCTGCTTTACAAGCATTGGCCTCTGCTGTTGAATATTGGCCCCTTTGAGTTATGGAGCTGTGCTTCTTGATTAACTCCTCTAGGACATGCAGTTTTTCAAAATCAGTATCTTGCACATGTAAAAAAGGTGCTTACACATACAAAGCCCTGAGTAATGCTGATCTTTTTCAGAATGTAGGTTCTTGTAAAATGGTTCATCTTAGTGCAATTGGCACATATCACCATCATGTAGAAAGTAAATCCTGCTGTGCATGTTGCCAAATACATGCATTTTTCTATGGCCTTATATGTATTTTATAAAAGGCTTCTCCTTCATCATTTCTATGTGAAGAATCCTTTATAAGGTTACCCCCAAAATGTCTAGGCATTGCAAGTCTATAATTTAATATTTTTCTCAGAAATCTAACAGAGTTTGTGTACTCCTGCATATTTTGCATCTTTCTTTTATTCATCATAGCTGCTGGAGACTGAATCTGACATACAGCCTATTTATTATGACCTTTGTCATGTTAGTCAACGTTTGGGATAGTAGAAGGACCCTAACAGCCCATTCATTGCTTCAGCAGTTCTTCCCCTTGTCTTTGGTTGAGGGAACCTAGGGTAACCTGCTAGTCTCACTGATTGGGTTACTGGTTCCTCTGCGTCATTTTCTTTAGCAAACAGGATATAGGAAACCTGTTCTTTCTGCTCCTGTTTGACCTTATGTTCATCTGTTTTTAAACTTATGTGGGTAACTTTCCAGTGGTCCATGTAATTTTCTGATGTCACAGATGGCAATTTAGAAAGATAAAATGAATTAGGCATCCCTGCAATATTTACTGCAAAGAATTCCTAAAAATGGAATGATAATGAAAGATAATATAGTGTTTTTATACTACAGACCCATTGCAGGGCCCTATCGGTTCCACAGGCAGTCTGGTGGTGGGCACTTCTCGGATGATGCTGGAATTCCCCTCTAAAGACATGGCTGCATAAGAGCTTAGGAGAACTACTGCTACAGTAGCAGCATGGAGTGTTAGCACCCCACCTTCAGGCCTGACACCCCTGATAGTCATCCATCTTGCCCACCCACTCCAACTTCTCTGGCCTGAGCAATAGGCTGTGTTACTGCATATCTACAGAGAGCTTCTTCTGAGTCCCACACTCACTGTAAGAATACCAGTGTAAACGTCAGCAGTGAATTAGTAGTTTAGACATTAAAAGGAACTGGAACACATTACCTTGGGAAGAAGTGAAAGTTCCATCATTGGTGGTTTTCAAAAGCAGATTAGATAAGTATCTGTCTGGGGTGGTTTAAGTACAGTAGATCCAGCCTGGAGGCAGGGGAGTGACCTTGCTGACCTTTTGAGCTTTCTTCCAGTCTTATCTTTCTGTGTTCTTCCAGGCTGCATTTTTCAATAATGGAAATGAAATATGCAGGCCCTAGGTGATAGAGAATAGCCTGGCAGAGTCCCTTTATCATCCATGAATGTGGTGTTTGAGGGATAAGAATTGTGATGCTTGAGCATTTTGTGCTGAAAATATGCAAGTGGTTGCATTTTGTCTCCATGGAGTCCCTTTCTGAGAATGCTTGCTTGTGACTGGGAATAAAAGCTTCCAACATTTAGAGCAATCAAGGCATCTAATTGGCTAATACCATCAGCATGATTTGTCATACACATTACAGTCCTTTTCAAGGTCTATTCCAACTTTTGTTGCTAAAATGTATCCCCCACACACCAGGGGAGGGGACCTTTGAGGGAAAGAAAAGGGTAATTAATCCACTGGAAAAGGTTGAATCATTCACTTTTTAGGAATTCTTTACAGTATTATAGGGATGTCTTAAGAATTTTATCTTTTATCTGTCTTTGTAAATTTTCATCTGTGCAAGGGCATGAATTTATATGTATAACTTTCTTGGTGACAGAAAGTTATACTGGTAACAGGAAAGTTACTCGATAAGTTTAAAAATAGATGGATAATAAGGTCAAGCAGGCAAGAAAGAGGAACCAGGAGTGGAAAGAACAAGATTAACGTGGTTCACCATATCCTGCTAGCCAAAGAAAATGAAGAGGATCCCCATATGTTGAAGATGATGATGAGGAGCCGGTGACCCAATCAGTGAAGCTAGCAGGGTATGCCAGGTCCCATCAACCAAAGACAAGGGGGAAGAACTATTGGCCTAAAGAATGGGGCTGTTAGAGTTTCCCAGGCACCTCAGATGAAATCAAAGAAGAGAAGCCAGCAGTTTGATCAACAAGTTCCCCAAGCTCCATCAGCTGAAGACAAGGAAGAAGAACTGGTAGCCCAATCAGTAGGGCCAATGAAATTCTCTATGTCCTGCCAACTGAAGAATAAAGGGAGGAGCTGGCAGCCAAAGCACTGAAGATGGAGAAGGTTCTCCAAGCCCTGACAGCCAAAGATAAGGAGGAAAGTAGCAGTAAATTCAGTAGGAACAGCAGGGTTCCTCTGGATCCACCAGTCACAGAGAAGGAGGAAGAGCCAGCAGCGCAATCAGTGGAATTATGCAAATCTTGCCAGTTGAGGAAAGAAGGAGAAGTCAGTGGGCTGAATAATAAAACTGGCTGATTTTCTTTGACTTCACTAGCTGAAGACAATGCTGCCTCCCTTTTCTTCCCCTCTTGTCCTTCCCATCTCTTCCTTTCTTCTGCTCTCCACCTATCTGTTCTCTTTCCATTTTCCTGTTCCTCTGATGTGCGTATGAGTGGGAAGAGAGATCCTGTCCAGCAGGAGGAGGCTGTTTATGCTGCACAAGTCATAAAAGAAGAACAAAGAACAAGAGGAAAATTAGAGTGCTGAGAGAATGAGGAGAAGATGAAAGTGAGGGGGAGTGGTGAGGAGAAGGGAGAGAGGCTTGCAGCAGGGTGGGAAGTGGAGAAGAGAAAGGCCCACATCAGGGTGGGGATGAGGTTGGGAATATGCATATGTCAGAAGAGAAATGTGTATGAACGCTGTGCTGCTGTCAAGCCCTCCTCCCTTGCCAAGAAAATCATTAGGAGAGTGAACTGGAGAAAGTACATGGTGACTGCATTTCATTCTTGGTGAGTATAATGGGGCATATAGAATGTTATCCATCCTTCTCCAAAGGGATTATCAACAGTTCCCTTTAAGAGAGTCTGCAGCCCAGAGTTCAGGGCTGGGTGGTATGGCTCAAAGGGAAAAGTTAAGAACCCAGCAGGCTGCAGAAGGAAGAGCAGGCCCATGTTGCCAGGTCCTTCCAAGGCAAGCTATGTAAAGGAGTTCTGATGTAGGAACTTTAACTGGGGCTAGAGGAATGGACGGGAATACCAGCTTGTGGAGATTTAACAAGCTGGGACAGAAGTAAAGCTGCTTTTGTTTTCTCTGAACTGCTGTCTGTTCTGAGTTTTGCTTTGTGGAGGTTTAACAAGCCGGGACAGAATAAAAAATGCTTTTGTTCTCCCTGGACTGCTGTCTGGCCTGTGTTGTAAAGAAAACCCCTAACCACCACATGCCATGCTATCACATATGGCGGCAGCTTGGGGATTTCCTCTAATCACACGACTGAGGGCAAATCACGTATCTCCAGAGCTGGGCCTCTACAGCAGGTCAGAACATTTTTGTTTGTGTGGGCTAAGGGGGTTAGCCTTGCCCTAGTTAGGGAGCCTGAAGAAGGTTTAGTCGGTGTCGGACAGGTAGGCTTTGTTTTGGCCACTAGAGGCTGCTAAAATTTGTTGGAGCTGGAATACTGCATGGTTAACTCAGCTACAAAAGAGGAAACTGTGGTGGTTTTGCAAGCGAACAGTGACAAGCCAGGATGGAGCAGCTCCTCGAGATTCCTGCCAAAGGGCTGCAGCAACAACAATAGTATCAACAACAGTTTCAATGCGCCCTGCTGGAAGGGCAGTAACAACAGCAGCAACAGTTGATTC
The DNA here is from genome assembly GCA_033557465.1 of Ichthyophis bannanicus. NCBI lineage: Eukaryota > Metazoa > Chordata > Amphibia > Gymnophiona > Ichthyophiidae > Ichthyophis > Ichthyophis bannanicus. The sequence continues at coordinate 66,289,229 of CM066047.1, read as the reverse complement.
AGTCCCTACAGAGTCCACAACTCTACCCTCCAGTGCAAGCGCTTCTTAAAATGATGGCAGAAGATGAACCAAAGCACTTTATGGTGAACTTTGAATGAACCGCCCACATGGCTGGGTGGCTGGAGGAGACTACTTATTTAGGGAATCTGCTGATGGGCAGCAGTCTGGCTGTATTCCAGGATGCCAATCCAGAGGGCAAGCCACATATGCAGCCGTCAAGGCCACCATACTAGAATGGGCCACCTCTACCCCAGAGGCTTAGCACCAGTGGTTCAGAAAGGGGGTGGGGGGAGGCTCCAGATAAAGGAGAGCCCTCAGAGGTTTCTCTCTCCATTGAAGGATCTTGCATGGAAGTGGCTGCAACTAGAAGGAAAGACTTATTATACAGAGTGGCTGAGGGGGCACTAGAGGGGGAAGAAGTAGAACAACTAATAGGGTGGATGAACTATCATCAGCAGGTGTTATCATTGACCCATAGCCAGGATTGTGCTATTAGAGCAGTTTTTGGAGAGCTTGACTGCCCCGATGAAACAGTGGGTATGTCAGCACCCCAAGCTTACACTGGAGAGTGCACTGGAAATAACCAAAGGATATCATGAAGCCCAGCCGATGACTGAAGTGGACAGTGGGAAGGGAAAGAAGTCACCCATTAGCACAGAAGGACAATGGATGTTGGCTCCCCTGTTCCAACCCACAAAGTCACCTCCTAGGTGAGGGCATGGCCCTAGCCATGATCCCTTTACCTGCTTTAGGTGTGGAACCCGGGGACATTTTGCTTGGGAATGTCCCCTTGGTATGGAACAACCCATGGATGGCAGCCTAACCACCCCTCACACCTGCACTTTTGTGGACACTTCCCACCTGGGGGTCTAGAACTTTGAGATTCCAGTGGAGCTTGAGGGGACCTGCCTCTAAGCCTTGATAGACTTCGTGAGTGTGTGACCCTCATTTGCCAGGAATCCTTAACCCAATTTCAAATTGACTATGCAAAGACAGTAACGGTCATGGTCCTGCCCTGGCTACCATATACAGTGGTGCTTTGCGGAGACTACTCAAACTTCAGGCAATATGGGCATGGCTAACTGATGGTTCTGCTAAGTCGGACCAGATAGATTTCCTGGAGATATTCCCCCTGGAAGACCTGTATCTATATGTAAAGACTCCTAAGCCTGCTAAGTTCCAGAGTCAGTGTTGCCAGGAAAAGCTACGCTACCAATAGAATCTGGCGGCAGCTATAGGGTAGGGATCCAGAGAGAAGGAGCCTAGGAAATAAACCTCTGGAGATAGCTCAGGGCTCAGTGGTAGTGACCCAAATACAATTGACCCCTTCCCATAATGAGGGCTGGGGGAAGACCCAGGGAGCTTAAGGAGGGCCCAGAAAGAAGATGAGTCCCTTAAACATGCCCGAGCACAGGTTTTGGAGGTGGATGGGGTTCCAATAGGTAACGGAGAGTCCCCTGCAAGAATCTTTCCCTATTTTGTGCTAAAGGGAGATTTATTATACAGAGTGGCCGAGGGGGCACTAGAGGGGGAAGAAGTAGAACAACTAATAGGGTGAGTGAACTATCATCAGCAGGTGTTATCATTGACCCATAGCCATTTATTAGGAGGACATCTGGGGTGAAGAAAACACTAGAGCGTGTTTTAGTCTGATTTTTCTGTCCCGGGGTCCATAAACAGGTGCAGTTATATTGCCAGTCATGCCCCACCTACCAACTTCATAATCCCACCAGAGTCTGACCTGCTCCTCTAGTGCCTGTGCCTTGGACCTGGTAGGTCCTTTGAAGCATACCACCCGAGGCAACAAATATATTTTAATCGTACTAGACTATTGTACCCGATGCCTGGAGGTTATTGCTCTAAGGAATATGAAGGCTACTACAATCGCGAATGCCCTCTGGTAAGTATTCTCACAGATGGGAATACCCAATCAGATCCTCTCAGATCAAGGAACCTTTGTATCTAAAGTGATGAAGCAAGTCTGCGCCTTGGTGAGGGTTAAGATGTTGTGGACATCAGTATATCACCCACAAACAGATGGCCTCATTGAACAATTCAATAAAACTCTGAAACAGATGTTTAAAAAGTTTGTGCAGGAGGATGGGAAGAAATGGGACATTCTCCTACCCTATTTTATGTTTGCCATCTGTGAGATACCTCAGAGTTCCAGGGGATTTTTGCCATTTGAGTTGCTCTTTGGAAGACAGCCAAGAGGCATATTAGATGTGGTAAGGGAAACCTGGGAAGAAGAACCTCATGCCGGGCGTAATTTGATGGAGTACATTATACAAATGTAAGACCAGCTGAGGAAAGCCGGAGAGATGGCCAAACTCACTCTTGAAAAAGCCCAAGCCAAGCAGGCCAGGATTACAATCGGGCAGTCGTGCATCACACCATTCAACCGGGAGACAGAGTTTTAGTCTTGCTGCTCTCATCCAAGAGCAAATTACTGTGTAAATGGCAGGGGCCCTATGAGGTGGAAGAGAAAGTGGGGCCTGTGAAGTACAAAATTGCCGAGCCAGATAAATAGAAGAAAACCAAAATTTACCATATTAATCTATTGAAAAAGTAGACTCCAGTGATGGCTATGATGGTACAGGGGAGATGATTTTGGGCCAGAAATTTCAGCTCCATTGCATTCAGCTCAAGTCCCGATTGGAGACCAGCTCTCTGCTGCCCAGAGAAGAGATCTAGAAGGTCTGATCCACTGGAACCTAAAGGTGTTGTCCACCTATCCAGGACAAACACACCTCATTTGTCATGATATCATTACTGACCCTGGGGTGGTTATCCAACAATGGCCCTATTGGATTCTGGAGGCCCAGCGACAGGCCATCACTAAGGAGCTGGAAAAGGTGCTTAACTTGGGAGTTATAGAAGAGTCTATGAATGATTGGTCATCCCCTATCGTCTTAGTTCTTAAACCTGACAGAAGAATTAGATTCTGCATAGACTTCCAGAGGATCAATGCAGCTTTTAAACTGGATGCATATCCCATGCCCAGAGTTAATGAGCTAATTGAGCAACTCTGTGAAGAACGCTTTATAGCAAACTTGGATTTGACCAAGGGATGCTGGCAGGTGCCCTTGATTCTGGCTGCAAAGGAGAAGACTGCTTTTTTGACACTGTAAAGTCTGTTCCAGTTTACAGTGCTGCCCTTTGGATTGCAGGGGGCTACTGCCACATTTCATTTCCTAGTCAACTGCCTACCTTGACAACATTGTCATCTACAAAAGAGACTGGACTACCCATCTAACCCAAGTACAGCCCATGTTGACCAGCCTGCGGAAGGCCAGGTTGATGGCCAGCTCGAAAAAATGTTTTTATGGAAGGTCGGAATGTTCCATACCTTTAATTGAGAATGAGCAGATATGACCTCAACTATGAAAGGTGGATGCCATTGCTCAGGTCACCACCCCAAAATTGAAGGCTACTTTTGGATCCTGATCTGCTTAATCTATGTGTTTCCTTACCATTCCTCTAGATATATCCTTGTCCTCAGCTGTTGTGTTGTCTGTTTGACTAGATTGTAAGCTCTAATGAGCTGAGATCATCTTTTACATGTGTCTGTACAGTGCTGCATATGCCTTATAAGGCATATGCCTTATAGCACTTTACAAATGGTCAGTAGTAGTAGTAGTAGAAAGAGGTTTGTGCCTTCCTTGGATTCATTGACTATTATTGCTGGTTCATCCATAATTTTGCAGAGGTGGCGGAGTCATTAACCAATCTCCTCCGGAAGAGAGCTCCCGAACAGATCCAGTGGTCACCTAACCTGGCCTTCCAGCATCTCAAGAAGACCATGTGCTCTGGACCCATCCTGATTAGGCGTGATTTTTCCCTACCATTTATTGTGCAAACTGATGCCTCAGAGGTGGGCCTAGAAGCCAATCTGGCCCTTGAAGTCAGAGGTGTAGAATATCTCATAGCACTCATCAGCAGGAAATTGCTACCTCGGGAGAAGCATTTTGTGGTGATAGAGAGGGAGGCCCTGGCTGTCAAGTGTGCTCTTGAAACCTTCAAATTCTACCTGCTCGGCCATCCATTTACACTAATAATGGACCACCAACCCCCTCAAGTGGCTGGCTTGATATAAGGAGTCCAAACCTATCAGTTCCAGGTCTCTCATAGGGCTGGTCAGGCTCACCTGAATGTGGACTTCCTTTCCCGGGTGAGGGTCCCACTTGAGGCAGGTCCCCAATGGGACATGGTTTAGCAGAGGAGGAGGGTGTGTAATGGGGTATATAGAATGTTACCCATCCCTTTCCAAAAGGATTATCAACAGTCCTTTTTAAGAGAGCCTGCAGCCCATAGTTCAGGGCTGGGAAGATGTGACTCAGAGGGAGAGGTTAAGAATCCAGCAGGCTGGGAACTTCTCTTAGCTCCGCAGAAAGGACTCCTTCACCATTCCCTCAACCACAGCTGTCTTCTACTGTATTGGAAGTCTCCCCTGGGCTGTTGGAATCCTCCCAAACAACTGGCCCTCTTCCAAAGCCAGTTGAGTTACCTGATTTGGGACAGACACCTGTAGCTATGCCTCAAAATGTTTTCCTGAAAGATTTATGGGTTGCTATTACAAATATGGACTCTAAATGATCTGGTACAGTGTCATCTCTTTGCTCCTTCTCTCAGGAGAGGGTGCAGAAATTTGTTGAATTAGATAATAGTATAGCTGATGTAGTTAAAAATGTTTCCAGAATGGAAGGGCAGTTAGCCTCAGTGCAACAGACCAATGTTTCATTTATAAAAGATTCTTTATCTTTACACTTCGCATTTGAAACCCTTGAGAAGTCATCTAGGGTTAATAATTTGCAGTTTATAAATTTCCCTTCGACACACCTATTGTCTGCTGAAATTTCGTTAAGTAAATATTTCAAAGAGGTATTGCTTTTGGTAGACTCTGATCCTGTCCAAAAATATTTCTATTTGTCTACTGAACTTTGTAAAGAGGATGCTAGTGGCCAAGGTTTGGATGTTTTGTCCAGTGTGAGTCAAGACCTGACTAAGGCGTATGTTTATTAAACGGCGGTAGCGGACTCCGTGCGATATTGGAGCTGCGCCCCATTGATTTCAATGGGGTCGCGGCTCCAATATTCCACAGAGTCAGCTACCACTGTTTAGTAAACATCCCCCTAAGTTTCTTGAAGATTCATCAGATAATACAGCCCAGTAGGCAACTTTAATGGTCTCTTTTCTCTCAGTAGCAGATAAGATTAAAGTGCTAAAATTGTTTTTTAAGTATAAAGATGTTGGGCCTGATTTTCAGCTTGGTGGTGCTATGCGCCACGTTGACGCATAACCCACCCCCTTTCTATCTAACACAGATTTTCAATGCCGTGGTCATATGTGGCCCCGACATTGAAAATCCAGGTCTTGCTGCACACTCCAGAAGCCACAGGAGCTAGCCAGGTAGCACTGATTTTCGATGCTACCTGCTTAGCCACTGTGTCTGAAAGATAGGCAAGGAAAAACCTTGCCTATCTTTAAGGCACAGAGGGCTAAGCGGGTAGCATAAAAAATCGATGCTACCTGGTTAGCCCTTTCATCCGCCCCCGCTCTACCTCAGAACACCCCTAACATGGGCACGTTAGAGACTTATCCTGGATTTTCGAAGGGCACCACCCGTGTTGGTGCCCTTCGAAAATCCTGGATAAGGCATTTACACGGGTAACTAGGGCAGTTACCTGTGTAAATGACTTCGAAAATCTGGCCTGTTCTGTTTTGCGGTAAAAAGCTGAATATGTTTCCTGATGTTTCCACGAACACACAGCTTCACCGCAAGCAATTTCTTCCATTGAAGTCTAAGGTTTTTAGTATGGGTGTAACCTTTTTGGGTTTTCCATGCAAGTGTCTTGTTAACTGACATGGAAAAACATATTATTTCTATGAAGTAACTCAGAGAAATTTCTGGTAGATTAAGAGGGCTTGGGTTAACTGGAGTTGTGTAATATAAAACAGCTCTTAGTAGTTAATTGAGGGGGTGGGGAGGGATTTCCTGTCTTCATTTTTTCCCCATATTTAGTTTCCTTGTTACCTTGTGTTCTTTCTGTGATGTGGATTGATGCTGCTTTGCCTTTGCCTACCCGACTATTGTGTGTTGAGGGAAGATTATATTCCATTGTATGATTTGCTATTGTATTTAACATTTCTTGTGTTGTTTATTTAATTTGTATATTTCTAAAAGCTTAATAATAAAGAAAAAAAGAACCTAGTAGGCTGCAGGAGGGAGAGAGGCCCATGGAGCCAGGTCCTTCCAAGGCGAGCCATGCAAAGGAGTTTTGAGATAGGAACTTTGACTGGGGCTGGAGGAAGGGCCGGGAGAACGAGCTTGTTGAGGTTTAAGAAGTTGGGACAAAAGTAAAGCAGCTCTTGTTTTCTCTGAATCGCTGTCTGGCCTTTGTTGTAAAGAAAACCCCTTCCCACCGCATGCCGCACCACCATAGTCAGTAAATTCCAAAAGTAAAGAACTTTTTTGAAAATGTTATTGACTTTATGGAGTACACTTTTCCAGTGTTCATTTGTTTTTTGTGCATCTGGCAGTTCCTTCCAGTTTGTTTGGGAATCCAATTTGAAATGTCCTTTGTTGAGCTATGGTACAGTGAATTTTCATCTGCAGCTACCCAGGGATTTCCCCCTGTTTTTGTATTCTCTGCCAAAATACATAGCACAATAATTTCTGCAATGGTCCTCAGGGGAGTCATGCACCAGGGTTCCTCCTTGAGCACTGCAATCCTGGATCCTAAGTCTTGTCCTCACTAGGTGTTGACATTGCAAAATGGCTGTGAATCCCTGTGATATCTCAGAGGCTATAAGCACAACCTATACAACATCTCCAATAATATCTGGACTGGACTGTAAAAATGACCTGAATCTGGATTCATACCCAAATTTTCCTTATGGCCGTGCACAGCACAGCACTAGTATTGAACTGTTAGCCTGACCCATATTGTTAATGTTATGGACTGATTTGACCTCTTCATGGGATATAGTAAATCTCCCTGTATGCAGGGCATATGCATCTACCACAATGGTTTGTATTGGCTGCCATGGACTGTGTATAAGCTTATTCAGGAGAAATTCATTGGAGTTCTCTTTTCAAAAGCATCTTCTCCTTCTGGTCCACATGGCAAATCTCCTTCGTAATGAGGGTCCTTTGTGTCTGTGGTTATTGTTGAACATCGAGCAAGGTTTAAACTCTTTTTGCTCAGCTTATGTGCAGCAATATATAACTCTCTTACTCTCTGAAAGATTCAACATGCTGCATTTTGTGTAAATCATTTTGATGTCCATTCCCTGCTCTCCCATGCATAAAAGAGCAGGTGAACAACTGAAAGCTGAAACAAAAGAATCTCTCCAAGTGTGATTAAGAATGTGAAGGAGATGAGCACTTGAAGATATGGAAATGACCTTTGCATTGATTTGAAGTCTGGCGTGATACAGAAATTCCAGGCACTGGCTTTTTTATTCCCAAATCCCAGCTGCTTGGCTAAACACTACCCCCACCCCCAAACAAACAACAAACTCTCCCCCCACATCTGTACTTATCCGAAACAATAGCAAAACAAGAAAATAATGAAGGGTGTACCTCCTATTCATTCTAAATAATAATGTAGGCACACGTTTCAAGCTTTGAATTCAATGGACTAGGCTTGGTGACCATTTTATTAAGGGTGTGCAGGCAAAAATAATTGTTTTGTTTATTTCCTGTGTTTGCAGATTTGTTTTATTTTGTATTAATAAATTTAAGTTTGTGTCATTTTGTTTTTATAAATTTTTATTTTTAGGGCAATTTTGTTAATCAAAGAAGTGTTTGTGGCTGCTGCCCACAAAAAAAAAACAGAGCTTAAAGGTCACTAGAGGTTTTAGGAAAATAAAAACCCAAATGGCTTTTTTTCGCACATCAGAGGCTGGTCTCAAATCAGTGATATTTGGATTAGAAGGCAGGCATCTTACAGATAAAGCTACCATATCTCCATAGGAGCTGACTCTAGCTAGTCGGCTTTTAACTATGACTTGTATTGCTGGTGATCTTTGTTCCTGTTTCCTGATTGACCCAAAGTTTGTCTGGTCTGGAGCTCTGTACAAAACCCTTCCTGGATTTTATTTCCTATGAATCTGTTGAGTCCTGCTCTAGATAAGAGACTTACTACAGAGATTTTTCTTTTGTCATGATTTTGTGGCAGAAATTTTGAAACCATGTCTAAGTATACTATCGGAGACATTCACCAACCCTAATCCAGATCCTGGTTGTCCAGTTCATGATTCCAGGAAGCGTTTTGGAGACAAACTTTGCAGACAAACTATGAGCCAATTAAGAAACAGGAATGAAAATCACTAGGAGTATAATACACAATTAAGAATATACTGTCTAGAACTAGCCCCCGTGAAGACCTGACAGCTTTTCTGGCAAGATGCTTCCCTTCTAACTCAAAGGTCACTGGTTCGTGGCCAGCCTACCTGCAACAACATGGGAGGAATGCAGGGGGTGAGAAAACAGATTTTTGGATTTTTTACTATCATGTTCAGATAAAAAATGATATGAAATGACATAAGAAATGTCTTTGATATTTCCTATGTCTTTTCAAACCAATGCAGATCCCTATTATTTATACAAAAGTACATATTATAGTGCAGAGCATGAAATTTAGCTATTAAGCAGCCCCTCCTATTAAATGCAGGAACAAGGAAGAGGTTTCTCTTCTATACATTCAGGAGAGGGCTGGTGGGATCTTCCTCTGAACATGCAATATGGTGAGGGACATTCCACATCCTCTGTCCTGGCAGCACTTTCTGAAAAGTACGGATTAGCTTCAGTATTGGAATCCTATTAGACCTACCCCTTTAAGAGGGTAATTTTATAATAGGATTCTTAAGTGAGACGTCCAAAAAAGTTCCTATTTTATAAATGCAACAGAGGCACTTATGCACCTTTAAAAAATAGGCTCAGAGAACCAGCCCCAATCGTGTGCAAATATCCATACACAAATTTACACCTGTTCTGAAAAAAAAGTGTGAATGTGTGCATGTTTTCCAAGGGGCCCATTTACTAAAGGGCGCTAAGTAGTTAGCACAGGTTACTACACATGCTAAACCCGTGCTGTGACTCATGGTAACTGTTAACATGAGGCCAACACTCTTAGTGTATCCGATTTCTGCATTAACTGTGCTGTGTGTGTTGGAGTGGTAAATGGATAGGGGTGGAGAGTGGGTGGGGTGAGTACTTTGCCTTCAGTATGTCTCATGCTAACTGCAAGGCATGCCATTAGCACAGGTGCACTTATTGTCACCTTCATAGTTGGAGGTATGTGTACCTATGCTTATTTTAGGCTGCGTTAGGGCAGGATACACTGCATTCCATGACAGGAACATGCTTTCCACAACCTCACTGTTAATGCAGTGGTGTTGCACCTAATGCTCAATCATTTTGAGCGTTAGGGGCACATTAAGTGTGACACCATAGCGCCCTTTAGTAAAAGGGCCCCCATGTGTGCACCCATGTATTTCATAAAATACTGCATACACATACATTGCAACTCTGCCTACACTCTACCCATACTGCATTCCCAGGAATACCATCACACAGATCATGTAAAGTAGGCACACTCTTTCTGTGTGCCTAGTTTTACACTCATATGCAGTTGTGCAAATTTACAAAAGCCCTTTTCTATGTGTTAAACAGGAGCTTTATAAAATTACCCTCTTAGAGGGCACTTTTAGAAACTCCTGCATAGTTAATGCATACTTTTATGTGCATATTTCACACCCGTTTTATAAAGTTAAGTAACATAGTAACATAGTAAATGACGGCAGATAAAGACCAGTATGATCCATCTAGTCTGTCCAGTAAGATAGCAAGAGTAGGTGCACCTGCCGCTCTGTGCAGGCCTCCCCTCCCCATGTCTTTGTTTAGGGGTGAACCCACCGCTCCATGTAGGACACCCCTATTTGTTGAGAAATTAGATAGTTAAGTTTATTTTGATTTTATCCTGTTGCTGTAAAGGGATCCACTGTATCTGTCCCATGCCATTTTGAATTCTGTCACTGTATTTGCCACCAGCACTTCCATCGAGAGGACATTCCAAGAATCCACCACCCTTTCAGTAAAAAAGTATTTCCTGACATTGCCTTTCAATTTACCCCCTTGCAGCTTCATGTTATGCCCTCTAGTTTTACAGCTTCCCCGTCTTTGGAAGAAGTTTGTTCCTTATCGGTCCTCCAGTTTAGTCCTCCACCTCTGGGTTGTGCACCTCCTCCTGCAGCTTGGAGACTGGGCATGTCACAAAAACGTGACATCACTGGATGTACTCTGCTGGCCTCTCCCAATATCCCCAGTGTATCCAGTCTCCATGCAGCAGGAGGACGGTGTGAGCCTAAGTGCTGGGCTCACTTGAGAACAGATAAGGAGCAATTAGAGTAGGGTTTAGTTAATTTTGGTTTAATTTGTCCCTAATTTTAACTTTTGTATATTTTGGGAACTGTTTCTTTAAAAAAAAAAGAGGAAGTGCTGTTTCGGTGCCTGGTCCTACTTGTCCTGTCAGTCTCTGTGCTTTTCACTTCTTCCTACTGGCGCAGATCTCTCCCCCCTTGTCAGTACGGGAGAGCTCAGCAGTAAAGGAGAGGCACTGCAGCCTTCGGCAGCACGGAGCTCCTGCGACTGTAGCCTTGCTCTATTCTTCTCTGCTCGCTTTTCAGTGGAGCAGAGCCACGGGGCTACAGCACCGCGATTGCGGAAGTGAGGATCGCGGTTCTTCGGTGACTGTGAGTACGGGCATAATAGCTGGGTGTTGAGCGGGAAGACGTCTGCTGATGCGCCGAGAGAGGACCGGCGATTTTGGCGCCCTTTATTGCTTCTCAGTCAGGCAGCGGTGGCCATTTTGTCAGCGTGCTGCCTGCATGCAGACCGCTGTATTAATTTCATTTACCTTTTGATACAGTTAACTTTCCTGAAGTCCTGACTTCTTCCTCTGCCTTTAGTTTACTTTAATTTGCTTTAATTTATTTTTATTTTGAGTAGTTCTAGTGGAAACGGTATTGCCCTAGGTGCTATTAATCAGGGACTTGCTGAATTAGGTGGCAAAACCACTTCAGTAGTACAGGTTAGGATACCTTGGTTGGTCAATCTTGGCTGTTTGATAAAAAAAAAAAAAATAAAAGAAGAGGGAAAAAAAACATTTTTTAAGAGACACATAAGAAGGCGGAGTTTTTTGTCTTCAAAGTGTAGACGATGGCGTCGCGGCCTCAGTGTGTAGTGTGCGGTACCCGTAGAGGGACTATCGCCGACTCTGGGGTTTGCCGGGGCTGTACGCAAGTTTCTACCGGTGGGAACAGCAAATGGAAGTTAAAGTAGGACAGGACCTTCAAGGGTCCTCGGCTGGATTAGATGCAGAGGAGCTGCTGTCCGCTTTGCCAGGGGCCGGTCTCGAGTCGCCAGCTGGCCCTTCGGGGGCCCTTTTGACTTCGGGACCGCAACCCGGGGATTTCTGCCCTGACTTTGTGTTAATCATGCATCAAGCTTTCTGTTTATGGCGGCAAGGGAAAGTGCTGGAGGCTCTGTCTCTGGCTGGGACGATGCAACAGCCAAGCCTGGCCGAGGCGAGTACCAGTTCTTCTAGACCGCCAAAATGGGCAAGAACTCGGGAGCCTTCAATTTCTGAATTGGAAGGACAGGAGTCGGAGGAACACGACGTCGACCTGGAATGGGGATATGAAGAGTTGGAGGAAGGAGAGATTCTTGAACTGGAGGATCAGGCAAAAATTATTCAAGTGTTCCAGAATGAGGAGTTGACAGCACTTATTACGGAGTCTCTGCAGACGCTTAAACTCGCCACGGAACAGCCGGTGGAGGAAGACAATGGGGAAGACCCAATTATTCAGGCAGTAAGGCAAACGCAGGTGGTGTTTCCCATTCACAAGGTAGTAGACAGGATGATACAGGATGAATGGGATCAACCGGAAGCTGGGCTACGAGGAATTCACATTATGAATAGACTTTATTCCTTAGCAGATAAGGACAAGGAGAGCTTTAGATCACCAAGAATTGATGCAGCGGTAGCAGCGGTGACCAAGAAAACCACTATTCCAGTTGAAGGCAACTCTGCCTTGAAGGATGCACAGGATAGAAAGTTGGATGGTTTGTTGAAACAATCCTTTGAGGCCAATGCGGTGTCATTACAGGCTTCCATTTGTGGAGCGTGGGTGGCAAGAGCTTGTCTTCGATGGTCGCAGCATCTACGTCACTCTGCTCAGCTGGAGCAAGAGGGTCTGGGAGAGCTGGATCGTCTTGAGTCGGGGACGGCTTATTTGTCAGATGTGCATTATGACTTGATCAGGGCCCTGGCTAACAGGATGGCGTCGCTCGTGGCCACTCGCAGATCCCTGTGGTTGCGGAATTGGGCGGCAGATGGTTCTTCTAAAGCACGTCTCGGTAAACTCCCTTTCAAAGGAAAGTTGTTGTTCGGGGAGGATCTCGATAAGTTGGTAGGGGAGTCTAAAGGTGGCCAACAGCTGGAGGATAAGCCAAAGCAGGGAAAGTCCGCTTCGACCTTTCGGGGTCCTTTTAGGGATTTTCGGAGATTTCAGACTTCTCGCTTGGGCGGATTCCAAAGAGGACGATTCGCTCCTCGGGCCCAGGGATTTCGGGGATTTTGCGGAGCAGGTAGAGGCTTTGCGGCGGCGGCCTCGGCTTCCAATCGCAAACCGCAATGAAGTAAGGGGGGCCTCGGCCGGAGGTTTGCCAATAGGCGGGCGACTTCGGAACTTTCTTCCTGCCTGGGTCCAAATAACGTGGGGTGTTGCAGATAATCCGGGACGGCTATGCGCTGGAGTTCGCACGGCCAGTTCGGGATTCCTTTGTGCAGTCACCCTGCAAAGGACAGCAGAAGACTCAAGCGGTCCGCTGCACATTGGATCGGCTGTTACACTTAGGTGCGGTTGTCCCGGTGCCCAAAGAGGAGTACGGCAGGGGTCAATCCTCAATTAATTTTGTCGTACCAAAGGAGGACGGATCTTTTCGTCCAATATTAGATCTCAAAGGGCTGAACCGCTGTCTCCAGGTGCCACATTTCAGGATGGAAACGCTGCGGTCCGTCATTGTGGCGGTGCGCCAAGGAGAATACCTGACATCCCTTGATCTCACGGAGGCACATTTACACATCCCGATCAGGACGGGACATCAGAAGTTCCTGCGCTTCGCTCTACCATGGGGGCACTATCAATTCCAGGCGTTGCCCTTCGGGCTGGCAATGGCGCCGCAGACGTTCACCAAGATCATGGTGGTGGTAGCGGCGGCATTGCAAAAGGAAGGAATACTAGTTCATCTCTATCTCGACGATTGGTTAATTCAAGCAAAGTCCAAAGCCGAAAGCGTGCAAGTTACGGACAAGGTGGTGAAATTCTTGGAGAAGTTAGTCTGGGTAGTCAATGCGCGCAAAAGTCATCTGACTCTGTCTCAGAGCCTCGAGTACCTCAGAGTGCAATTCGACACTCAGAGGGGGGCTGTATTTCTACTGGATCGGCGGATCCTAGTCCTACGACAAGTGATCCGTCAGTTCAGAGCCACACCAGCTCCTTTGGCCTGGTGTTATCTCCGGGTGTTAAGTACGATGGTGGTGACCTTGGAAGTGGTACCTTGGGCCAGAGCTCATATGCGGCCATTGAAGCGATCGTGGCTTCACCGTTGGTCTCATCAATCCGATCCGCTGAGCAGACGTCTGCCCTGCCCTCTCGGGGTCAGATGGACGTTGAAGTGGTGGCTGATTCCAGAATCATTGAAGGCTGGGATGCCCCTGGAGCAGCCAGACTGGCTACCATTGTTGACGGATGCAAGCCTTGTGGGATGGGGAGCACATTGTGGGGAGCTCTTCGCACAAGGGCTGTAGTCAGCTCAGGAGAGCACGTGGTCAATCAACAGACTGGAACTCCAAGCGGTGACATTAGCATTGCAATCGTTCGAGGTGACAGTGCGGGGTCGGGCTGTAAGAGTTTTATCGGACAACTCCGCAACGGTGGCCTACGTCAATCGACAAGGAGGTACAAGAAGTACGGCCTTGGAAGAGGAAGCAGAGGCACTTTTTGCTTGGGTCGAACTTCGACTGCGAGCGATTTCTGAGGCACACATTGCTGGGAAGGACAATATGACAGCAGATTTTCTCAGCAGAGTCCAAGTGGATGCCGGAGAATGGGAGTTGAATCCGGTGGTGTTTGCACAGGTGGGGGCCACCAATCATGGATCTCATGGCGACTTTTCGTTCAGCAAAGGCCAGTTGGTTCTACAGCAGGTGGCGAGAAAGGATGTTGGAGGGGATCGATTCACTACTGCAACATTGGCCGGTGTAGGGTCTGCTCTTTGTATTCCCTCCTTGGGTGCTCATAGGTCGGGTGGTACAGCGTATCGAGGCTCAACCGGGGAGAGTGCTGCTGGCCGTGGTATGCCTCTGCCAGAGGTATGCCGATCTCATCTGCCTTCTCGACAGGGAGCTGTGGAGGTTACTGGCGTCAGACAGTCTGTTACTTCAAGGGCCGCTACAGATGTCTCAAGTGGATCGGTTCTCGCTTACGGTCTGGCCATTGAAAGGGCACGTTTAAAGAAAAAAGGTTACTCGAGAGCGGTCATTGTGACTTTACTTAAAGCATGAAAGTCTTCTACGTCTCTGACATATGTTCGCATATGGCGCATATTTGAGGATTGGTGTTCAAGGAGACAAGTATGCGTGGCGACCGTGTCCGTTTCAGTGATTTTAAGCTTTTTGCAGGACGGTTTTGAAAAGGGGTTGGCGGCCAATTCCTTAAGGGTGCAGTTAGCCGTGCTGGCTTGCTTTAGAGGCAAGGAGCAGGGAAAAGCGCTCGGTACTCATGTTGACGTGTTGCGTTTTCTCAAAGCAGTTACCAAGTTACGTCCCTCTCGTAGAATTGTGGTTCCTCTGTGGGATCTCAACTTGGTGTTAGCAGCTCTGTCTAGGGAGCCCTTTGAGCCTTTGCAACAGGCATCCATAAAAAATTTGACATGTAAGATGGTGTTTTTGGTGGCCATTTGCTCAGCGAGGCGAATTTCTGAGTTACAGGCTTTGTCTTGTAGAGAGCCATTTCTGTCTTTTTCTAGGGAAAAGGTGGTGCTTCGGCCGGTTCCTTCCTTTTTGCCCAAGGTAGTTTCTCCGTTTCATTTAAATCAGACGGTTTCTCTTCCAGTACTGGGTTCATTAGAGGATAATGCATCGGACCGGGGATTATGCCGCTTGGACTTAAAGCGGGTGTTGCGTCAATATTTGAAGGTTTCGAAGGTTTTTTGTAAATCTGACCGTCTGTTTGTCCTGTTCAGTGGAGCCCGTAAAGGGGAGGCAGCGGCGAAGGCCTCCATTTCTCGATCGATAAGAGCAGCAATTGCTTCGGCATATTTGTTATCAGAGCGACAGGTGCCATCTGGATTGTGAGCTCATTCTATCAGAACGCAAGCGGCTTCATGGGCGGAACACAGTTTAGTTTCCCCTGTGGACATTTGTAGAGCGGCTACTTGGTCCTCTCTTCACACTTTCAGTAAACACTACTGCCTGGATGTCCTGGCAGCAAACGATGCTGTTTTTGGGGCGGCGATGTTGCAAGCCGGCTGGAAGGGTCCCTCCCAATGAGTACTGCTCTGTTACATCCCAGAGGTGGAAGACTAAACTGGAGGACCAATAAGGAAATGGAAAGTACACTTACCTGGTAATTGTTCTTCCTTGAGGGACGACAGTTTAGTCCTCATTCCCACCCGGGGTTCTAGGCTAAGCGGTGGAGGTTCAGCCGGGAGAAGGGTGAGATTACGGGTAGGTAAAGGTCTTTCAATGACTGTTTGCCTCTTCTGGTGTTTTTCTTTTTTTTTTTTTTAATTTATAGTTTATTAAATTTTTCAAATACAATCCAGAAAATAAATCTGAATATGAATTACAGAATAACAATCAAATAAACTGGAAAAATCAGAAAATACGGCAATAATAGTTATTCATTGGTTTAGCCCACAATACTCCCCACAATAAGAAACCCAGAAAAAATAAATATACCTTTATAAGGTTAAGGGAACCCCCTCAACCTAAAAACCAAAGAAATCATATGAGCACAGATAACAAAATATGGCAGCCGATATGGGAATCAAGCTGCCCCTCTAATTCCCTACTCTGTAGAAATTGCAACAGTTGCTGAGGCTCAAAAAACAGAAAATGTTTTGATTGAAATAAAACCACACATTTACATGGATATTTTAATCTAAACTGCACACCCACAGCCGTGGCTCTCTGACGCAAGGCCAGAAAATCTCTCCGCCTTTTCTGGGTATCTCTAGCTAAATCAGGAAAAACTAAAATTTTTGAGCCCATAAACTGAGAATCAGACATTTTACAGAAATATAACCTTAGCACAGAGTTCCGATCAGATTCAAAGGTAAAACAGACCAACAGGGTGGCCCGGCTAGTCACCAGTTCCAGAGAACTTTCCAAGAACTCTGAGAGATCCAGTTGAGAAGGCCCAGCTGCACCGTCAGGCTCCAACTTAGTGCCAGCCGCCACAGAAGAAACACCACATATTGAGCACGTACCACAGGAGGTAATGAATCAGCAGGCATCCGAAGGACATCCATCAGGTATTTACGGACCAGATCCACCGGATCCATCAATGGAGAATGAGGAAAGTTCAGGAATCTCAAATTATTCCTACGCAATTGATCAAGAAATTCTATTTTCCTTGCCTGGATTAAACGGTCCCTGGAGTTAACTACACCAAGAGCCTGAAGATCTTCTCCCTTTGTTTCCAGCTGGGATACTCTGGAGGTCTGACCTGCTAACTCCGAAGCCACTGTTGAACACTGAACTTTAACTTCACCAAGTTCTTGAGAAAACACAGCCACCACAGGTAGAAGGGATTGTTGAAGTGTGGAAATAGCTTCCCATAAGCTATCAAGTGTCACAAGCGCAGGTTTTTCCAACAATCCAGGAGGCCGTATAGCCGAGTTGCTGAAGGAGCTGAGCTCCAAATGCTCCACTCCTAAGCTGCCCCCAAAAGGAATGGCACACGACCGCCTCCCCCCGCAGCAGCTACAACCAACTGTACCTTCGCAGGAGAACCCTCCACAGTGCCGGTGACCTCACAACCCAGAGATACACCGACTAACTACCCCTCCTTGAAGCGGCTTCCGGGCTGCCCTGGAGATGCCTGCACGGGGCTTAGATACACCCCTTCCTCGCTCAGATCTGCAGAAAGTAGCCGTGGGTCTCCAGAAGCCATATGCGCCAAGGGGACGCAGAAACCGGCAATGAAAGACTGCACCAGCCCACTCACAGGAGAAGAGGCACCGGAGGGCTTCAAAGTGCGTTGTTTTCGCTTCTTCCCCATTAGAGCGATGAGTGCAGGAGCCGGCTCGGCACCATCCAACTCAGCGTCCTACTCCGCAGCCATCTTGGATTCCCCCCTGGTGTTTTTTTTGTCTGTCTTTCTGGTGGAGGCGGAAGGAAAAGGCACAAAGTGACAAGGCTAACTTCCAAGACAGGAAATTTGCTTGTATAAAGTAATTGTTATATGTGCAATTAAAATGTTATTTCTAGCTACTTATTTGTTGCTCCTTTAAGTGTGCTTTGTCAATAGTTCACTGGGAATGTTGGGAGAGGCCAGCAGAGTACATTTATTTATTTATTTATTACAGTTTCTTATATACCGCGCTATTTAGAATCAGCGCGGTTTACATCATAACAAAACGACCATTACAACAAACTGTCAGGTTTTACATTGAACAGGAGTACAAACTTGGATAACTGGGTTAACTATATACATAATCTATCTATCTACACTGCAGTGTGCGGGCATTTCTAGATTGGGTTATTTCTTGGAGGGGATATCTGGTTCAGTGATGCCACGTTTTTGTGACATGCCCAGTCTCCAAGCTGCAGGAGGAGGTGCACAACCTAGAGGTGGAGGACTAAACTGTCGTCCCTCAAGGAAAAACAATTACCAGGTAAGTGACAAAACCTTGGAACTCAGAGCCGAATACCTCGACATCCTTGTAAAATACAAAGATGAGGTAGATGAAGCAAAAAGGAAACACCACACCAACCTGCTGATCAAAGCCATCAACAAACCACGGGAACTTTTTCGACTAGTAAAAACGCTAACCAAAACAAACCAACCAGAACAACAGAATGACACTATTCAGCCTCAAACCCTCGCAAACCACTACGCAAGCAAACTAGCAACAACCACAACCGCGCTATGTTTTCCCAAACCACATTTAAAAACTTCAGTGAAGCTAGATAAGACTTGGAACGAATTTCACAAAATTGACGACAAGCAAGCAATCGGAATAATAACCAGTATCAATACCACCACCTCCCTGCTTGATCCCTGCCCAGCAGCCTGGATTAAGGCAGCAAAAGAGGATATTGCTCACCAGGTCTCACACATTGTGAACCAATCACTGTCCCAAGGAGTCATGCCCAACAAGCTCAAAAAGTCTATAATTAGACCGATACTAAAGAACAATTCGCTAAACAAAGAAGACCCATCTTCTTACCGTCCAATCTCCAGCATATCTTTCTTGGCTAAAATCATCGAAAAAGCAGCCCTCATCCAACTGCAAGATCACCTCGATGACCACGAAACCCTGGACGAACAGCAATACGGTTTCAGAAAAAACCATGGGGTCGAAACCCTGCTATTGGCCCTGTTTAACAACCTCCTCAAGGGTCTAGAAGACAGGAAGAGAATGTTTATTCTCATCTTCATCGACATCTCTGCTGCCTTCGACACTGTCCATCACATAAACCTCCTTAACAAACTGGCATCAATTGGAATATTAGGAACCACTTTGAAATGGTTCGCCTCCTACATAACAGACAGAAAACCACAGGTCCAATTCAACGGAGAAAAAGCCGAAGCCTTCACTCAAACTCAAGGCATACCACAGGGTTCGGCACTCTCGGCACTACTTTTTAACATTTACATGCAACCACTCAGTCAAATATTCAGGAAATATGGCATCAACTACCACATATACGAAGACGATATCATGCTGTACACACAACTAGAGACCATTGACCCGAATTATGCTCAGCTTGAAAACTGCATGGAAGAGATGTTGGGATGGCTAAAACAAAACAACATGTCGATTAATCATAAGAAGACCGAAGTAATGTTTATATCCAGTGAAACTGACTTCGAACCGCCTCCAACAATCACATTGTGCAACAATACCTATAACACTAAGAATGAAATTAGATATCTAGGAGTCACAATCGACAGCAAACTGAAAATGGAAAAACACCTCAGCAACACCAACAAAGCCATCTTTCACAAGCTTAGAGTACTACGACCCCTACGGAATGTACTAGATCCATATGACTTCCGATCAGTTGCTCAAGCGCTCATCATGCCCCACCTCGACTACTGCAACGCCATCTTACAGGGCCTACCAAAGAAAGCGACCAACATACTACAACTGGCACAACACGTAACAGCTAGGGTCATCATGAGAACAAGCGTCACTGAACATATCACACCTGTATTGATGGAACTACACTGGCTCCCAGTCACTGCCAGGATTCAATACAAAACATTGGTAACGACATTCAAGCTAATTCACAACCTGGCCCCGTCATTCCTCTCCACCCTGATCTCCATGCAACCTACCACCAGATGCAGGAGAACCATCAGCTCAGACACAATAATAGTTCCAAACAGCATCAGGCATGTAAAAGTCAGTACTAGCCGAAGAGCATTCTCCTTCTCTGCCCCCACTTTATGGAACCAACTACCACACGAGCTGAGAGCAATTAAAGACTTAGTCGACTTCAGAAAAAAATTAAAAACACATCTATTCAATTGTCACTATGGCCAGATGTAAATCCAAGAAAATAAAATGAATTGAATAGATGGATGTAAAAATGTAAATAGTTGGAAGATTATCTCTCTTGTAATGTATGATAGTTCATTAAGTTCATTAAGGTCGATCTGTAGACCCTACTATGTGTGCTGTGTAATACCCCTTGCTATCTATGCCCCATATATTCTGTCTTGATTTTGTGACAAATCCCAAAATTATAATCGAACCGCTTCTGATCGCTGGAAGTAGCGGTATATAAGTATCTACTAAATAAATAAAATAAATAAAGTGTAATTTCCATTTTGTTCATTATTTCTCTTTAAGTATTTAAAGGTCTGAATCATATCTCCCCTATCCCTCCTCTCCTCCAGAGTGTACATATTTAGGTCTTCAAGTCTCTTCTCATAAGGCTTCTGATGCAGACCCCAAATCATTTTGGTCACCTTCCTCTGAACAGTTTCCAGTCTTTTTACATCCTTTGCAAGATATGGTCTCCAAAACTGAACACAGTATTCCAAGTGAGGCCTCACCAGTGACTTATACAGTGGTATTAGTACCTCTTCCTTTCTGCTGGTAATTCCTCTTTGTATGCAACCCAACATCCTCCTGGCTTTTGCCACGGCCTTGTCGCACTGTTTTGCCACCTTGAGATCCTCAGAAATAATCACACCAAGGTTCTTCTCCTGGTCCGTGCACACCAACCTCTCGCCCCCTATAGTGTACATTTCCCTTGGATTTCTGCTTCCCAAGAGCATGACACTGCACTTCTTCACATTAAATCTTAACTGCCAAGCATTAGACCATTCTTCCAGCTTTTGTAGATCTTTCCTCATGTTATCCACTCCCTCAGTGGAGTCCACTCTGTTGAAAAGTTTCGTGTGATCTGCAAAAAGACAGACTTTTCCATTCAGTCCTTCAGCAATATCACTCACAAATACATTGAACAGTGCCAAGCCCAAGACTGAACCTGGGGCACCCCGGTAATCACCCTCCTTTCATCCGAGTGAGCTCCATTTACCATCACCTTCTGTCATCTGTCAGTCAACCAATTTCTGATCCAGTTCACCACCTTGAGACCCATCCCCAAATTACTGAGTTTATTGATATGAACAGTTTATGAGGAACAGTATCAAAGGCTTTGCTGAAATCCAGGTAGATGACATCCATCGCATGCCCCTGATCACGAACACCACCGTTTATTGATGCATGATTTATCTCCACTCTTTGCTGCATGTCTCTAAAGTCTAGTACACATGTACTAAACTTTATAAAATACTAGTGTACATGGCCAAAAAAGTGCATTAATTTAAGACATGATCATTTACAATAGCCCTAGGACTGGTGTAAATGCCCATACCTAAATATGTAGAAGATGTATAAATTACTGTATAGCATTTTATCATTTATATATGTAACCTTATATTCTGTCCATGCTCTGTCCATACTCTGCCCCTGTGCATACCCACAATGAAAGTACATGCAATCAAATATGTAAATATGTTACAGAATAGGGGCCACCTAGATTTATATGCATTGTTTGCTCATAAATCTAGTTAGCTTCTTATAATATCACCCCTTACAGGTATGCCTACTAAGCTGGGCTAACAGTTAACCTGGGTTATCTGCAACTAGGTCCCAATGAATAACATCTTAAGGAAAAGCTACCATAACTCCATAATCCGGTTTAGTAAACATACCCCTTAGAGGTAATTTATAAATAGTTTTCATGCATAAAACAGTGTTTTGCATGCATAAATGTGGCCTTATAAAATTAGATCATGCCTTAAAGTATGTGCAGCGCAGCCGACATTTGGGTGAAGAATAGGTGGAGTCACAATTTATGCATATATTTTCTAAAATACACTTGCACACATGTGCAGTACATACTAACATCTATGCTTGCTCTCAAATAAACATAAAGTCCACTTATTTAATCTAGATGCATTTGATGCAGGATTTGTGCTAGCATTTTGTACAGACATATAGGTACCTTAGTGCCTTTATTAAATAGGCTTAAAATAGACACCTTCTTGCCCTCTAAACCTAGACATCCTGTATAAAAGGTAGTGAATTTGACAAGACACTGTTACTCAGATACTTGTGAGTAACAATATCTTGTCACTGGGAAGGAGGAGGAAGTGGATTTTTTTAGTGTAGTGTCCATAGGCAACCACCTGTTCTACCTAGAGGGAAATCTGGGCTTGATAATGTTTTGCTCAACCTTCCAAGACACAAATGTTAAACACTAATCTAAACAAATAGGAGAAAAATGGGGAAAATGGTAGAGGAGGAAACTTGGCTAGTTAAGAATAGTTTTACTGGGTCAGACCAAAAATCTATCAAGCCCAATAGTGGTCAGTCCAAGTCACAAGTACCAGTCATAATTCTATGCTACATATCTAAGAACATAAGATAATGCCATACTGGGTCATAAGTTGGGGGTCATTTACTCGCCATATCCCCTGATATATGGTTTACCATTCTTCCTCGATGTAAGTTATAGTAACGAAGTATAACTTTTGACGTGGGCATTTCATTTTCATTTTAAAGTAAGTCCATTTTTATCAAGTTATGCAACATTGTCATGTTATTAAAAGTCAAAATAATGATGCTGTAAACTTTTGTAGAGAAAAGATGGTTTTGAAAATCAGCTACTTCCATCTTTGGAGATGTTTGGAAGTAATTTCCCAATCTCCCTACCAAGATCTTCAAACTCATGTCTATAGTGTTTATATATTACTTACCATCAGTTGCAATTGATGCACATCACTACTGTATAGGTTCGGTGGTTTTGTATTGTTTCCTTCTTAAATGCGTCTTTAGGGTGGCATTTTCAGTGGTGGTGGCCAGCACACTTAAAGCAGCTGTCCGTTGCTGCTTTAATTTTGCTCCATTTAATGCTGGGGTCCATATCCAGGCAGAGGCGTTGAATATCTGAATTGCTTGGTTTGCGGTTTTGCCATCCGGTCAGCAGTGATATTCAGCTGCAGGCCAGATTGCAAAACCGGCTAAAGTTAGGACAGTCATTCAGTTATCCTAACTTTAGCAGATTAGGCTTAACTGGGCAGTGGCTGAATATCGCCGTTGCCTGGTTAACCATGGTGCCACCCCTGCTCCACCCCCAGAATGTCCTGATGCTAAGGGTACAAACGGGGTATATTCAGCGGTACTAACCGGGTTAGTGCCACTGAATATCCTGCTGAGTGGCATTTACACGGTTTGTAGGTCTGCAAACCATGCAAATACCTTTGAATATGCCCCCTTAGCCTTTAGGTTTTTTTCTAGATTAAACAAAATATCGAAACAGTATTAATGTGTTATTTTTGCTACACCGATCCTGTTTTTCTCCCTTTACCTTCTCTTTCTTCTCTGTTTTGTATATCCTTTCATTTCATTTCAGCTCTTTTGCCTCTTTTTCTTCTTTCCTTTTCTCTCTCTTTTTGCTCTTCCTTTTGACTCCTCCCTTCTCTATCTTCCTTTCTTACTGGTGCTCTTTTCTAAATTCTTCTTTTCTTTCACTCACTGCTTCTTCCCTTCTCTACTGATCTTTTGTACTGCTGCCTCTATCTTGACTCTGTGCCAGTCATTCTCCCTTTGCTCACCTCAGTTTTGCCTATCTCCATTGTCTGCCTTTTGAAGTCTATCACTTTATTTCACCTTCATCTTTTCTCTCCTCCATGACATCGTGGCTTCTGGAACTGCACCCCTTGACTCCTTTTTGATTTTTTTTCAACTTTGATCATGTAGAAAAATCAAAAACTGTTGCTGGCTCTTTGCAGAAGCTTGTTTTGGCCCAATCTGTTGGGGGCGTTTCACCACTTGGCAGAAGGAGCTAGAGACTTCATTATAATGCCTATCTGCACCAATGCACAGCATGGCACCTGATTCATAGTAGCCAAAACCACACCTTTTATGGCTGTGAAGGCAATTTTTTCCCTGAAAGTTAATCTAGTTCAGAGATGGATTATGGAGGGCACATCCCAAAGGGCAGATGCTGTTTTGATGTTCTTGGCTGGGAATCTTGTACTCTGCTTCCATCCTAGATTCATGTACATCGTCACTTGGCTGCTTACACTTTTGCCCATCTGTTAGGGTGGCATTATGCCTGTTTGCAAGCTGGTTGGCCCACAGCCCTTGGACATAGGTGCCAGGCAACAATAGATTTTGTTGGGTACTGTGCATAACATTGCAGTTACCATCTCTCATGTACAGTAGAAAATCGTCTTCTGCACAATTAAATAGCAACAAGGAGTAGTCTAGTAAATAAAGACGTTATACTCCAAAATATACAATCACTGAAATATATCTTCTCAATGTGATATCAGCCCTTCAGGTATTTTGGACTCTAATATAGCTGCTAGTTTATCAAAAGATTGCTATAGTCAGTGCTACATTTACTTATTTTAAAATCCTCCTGTCTGTTAAGACATTCTACTCCTCTTTTTTTCCCCAATATTCCATTTGTATGTATTACAGTTGTTACAAAAGCATGCTATGCATTCCAATACTATTCATTTTAGTTTTCTTTTAATATCAAGTAAATATTTTCCTAAGGCAAACAGCAACAATACCAGCTTCCATGGTACAGTAGTTGCAAAGTGTATTCATGCACCCAGGATAGTGCGACTGAAATATAATATCTCATCTCAAGTAAGGATCTCCTCCTACCTCATTTCATAGCTGGGGTGGCTCAAGAACTGTGAAATTAAATGACATGACCAAGATTGCATTGGGAGTCGTTGGCTGAGCTTGGACTACAGCCCAGGATCTCTTGGTGCTTAGCTTTATACATTAGACTACACTTCTTGCTTTCTATAAAATACTTTTATTTTGAAAAATAAAGATGTAGAGTATGGTACAAATACTCTCAGCCACTGAGCAGGAAGTTATTAGAGATTATGCAACATTCCTAGAGGGTACTCAGTATGGTTGCAAGATGCCTAGTTGTCCTACTAATTAAAAAAGAACTGAAGGCAATACTGGGTTTATATCATTCTCTACGCATAGTAAAGATGACTGCTTACTGAGTTAAGGACTGATCTGGATAATGAGGTAATGTTATAGTGCTTCGTTTTCAACTGGCAGTTTTGTTCAGCAAACAGAGGACTTTTGGCAAGAACTCTCATGACAAGAGATAAAGATAGGTGGCAAATACAACTTTATGAGTTTGTTACCAAACCATGAATGCTACTAATTTTGGGTCTAATATTCAAAAAGACTTATGCAGTCAGCCTTGATGGAGACTGCGTGCCTTTTCAGGTATTGCCTTTTTGGATTTTTATGCACCTGGAAGGAATGTGTATCTCTCTATTGATATATGCAATATCTATGTTTTGATTTATTTTCTGACCTGCTCTTCACTCTTTACATTTATCATGTTATTCTTCCTTGTCAAGAGTCAGGGCCAGGACCGAGAGACTCGCATCCTGGAGATGAATGCCTCACTGCATGGATGGTATCATGGAGAGCATTTTGGCTTCCTGGACCATGTCATGATTTTCTAAGGACTGCTGAGAAGAGATGGCCTCCACCTATAGAAAAAAGGGAAAAGTGTCTCACAACAGACTGGCTAATCTACTAAGAAGGGCACTAAACTAGGATCATTGGGGATGGGTCAATAAAGCTCCTAGATTAGTAAAAGCCCTCAGGTAAGTAAAGCATTAAAAGAGAACATAGAAAAGGGAAAAAAGGGAAACCTTTGGAAAGCTGCATATACTAATGCCCATAGTATGCAAAATCATGTTCCACATTTAGAAGCTGTAAGGAAGAGGCTGACTTAGATATAGTGGCGATCATGGAGACATGGAAACAATGACTGGGACAAAGTTATATCAGTTTATAATCTATTCAGAAAAGACAGAGTAGGAAAAAAGGGAGGAAGAGTGGCACTATATGTAAAAATAATATGAAGTCAAAGAATTGTAGGGCTTATGAGAAAAGGAGGTGGCACTGTGGTTTAGTATGGAAAAAGGGAATGGGAAATCTATTTATATTGGTGTGTCATACAGACTTCCCTCACAGGCAGAAGAAATAGATAGAGATTTAATTGAAGACATTCATGATATTGCTATGAAAGGGTAAGTACTGTTGGTAGGAGATTTCAATTTGTGAGATATTGATTAGAATATCACTGCTATGATGTCATCTAGAAGTAGGAAGATTCCAGATTCTCTTCAAGGAGGGGTGTTCTGGCAATTGGTAACGGAACTCTGCTGGACTTGGTAATACTGGACTTAGTGCTTACAAATGGGGAAAGTGTTTCTAATGTTGTAGTGGGTGATCATTTGGTGTGCAGGTAATCACTGGATGGTGAGTTTCAATGATTAGGAAATGGGTGGAGATAGTTCATTGAAAATGAGGGCCCTAGATTTCAAGAATACTAACTTTGTAAAGATGGAGGAATACCTCAAGGCGTCTTTAGCTGGATGGAAATACCAGGGAAAGTAAAACAACAGTGGCCAAAACTGAAAGGAAATATTTTAAGGACAACAAACCTTTTTGTTAGGAAAGTAAATAAAACTAAGAGGGAAAGGAGGCCACTATAGTTTTCAAAAAAAGTAGTTGAAAAGGTAAGGACAGAGAGGATAGTCTTCATAAACTACAGGAGACTGCAGAAAGAGAAGTTAAGAGAAGCTGGTAAAGTAATCAGGAAAGCAAAGATGCAAATGGAAGCAAAATAGGCCATAGAGTAAAACATGGGGGCAAGAAGTTCTTTAGGTATATTAGAGACAGGAAGAAGTGCAAGGGTAGCATTGTGAGACTCAAGGATGAAGGGAGGAATATGTAGAGGCTGATGAGAATAAGCAGAATTGCTTAACAAATATTTCTCTTCTGTGTTCACAGAAGAAGGGCTGGGAATGGGACCTCAGGAATGGAAGTGAGTTAGAACTTGAATGATTTTCAAAAGACTTTCTTCATGAAGTGCTAGCAAAACTAAAAGTGGATAAAGCATTGAGGCCAGATGGAATTCATCAGAGGGTGTCGAAAGAACTTAGGGAAGTAGTGAGCTTCACTGGCTGACCTTTTCAATGCTTCTTTAGGGTAAGAAGTCGTACTAGAGGATAGGAGATAGGTGAATGTGATTCCTGTCCACAAATGCGGAAATAAGGAAGAGAATGGTAGCTACCGACCAGTTAGTCTGACTGCTGTGATGAGTAAATCAGTGGAAATGCTGCTAAAACAGAGGATTGTGTGGTTTCTGGACTACAGGATCTGAAACAGCATGATTTTACTACAGGTAGGTCTTGTCAGATGAAGCTGATTAATTTCTTTGACTGGGTGGCCAAAGAATGGATCAGGGGAGAGTGTTAGATGTGGTTTATTTAGATTTTAGTAAGGCCTTTAACACTGTTTTGCATCAGTGACTTATAAATCAATGTAGTGCCCTTAGGATTGACCCTAAATTGATTGACTGGTTGAGTAGGAGGCACCAGAAGGTAGTAGTAAATGGATCTCACCTTGAAGATAGGGACATTACCAGTGACATTCCTAAGGGATTGGTCCTTGGTCCAGTTCTTTTTAACTGTTTTGTAAGTGATATTGCAGAATGTCTGTCGGGAAAGCTATGCCTCTTTGCAGATGATACCAAAATCTTCAATAGGGTAGACACCTTGGAAAGTGTGGATAGCATGAAGAGAGATCTAATGAAGCTTGAAGAATGGTTGAGCATTTGTCAGCTAATATTTAATGTTAAGAAATACAAGGCCATGAATTTGGGATGCAAAAAACAAGGGTGCGGTATAATATAGATGGTGAAGTACTTCAGTGGATGTAACAAGAGCGGGACCTGGGTGTGATCATATCAGATGATTCTAAAGTGGCTAAAGGTAGAAAAGGTGATAGCAAAAACCAGAAGGATACTTGGGTGCATAGGGAAAGGAATGGCCAGCAGCAAAAAGGAGATGATAGTGCTTTTGTACAAGTCTCTAGTGAGACCTCATTTGAAATGTGTGAATAAAGATAAAGTACTGTGTACAATTCTGGAGACCGTATCTTCAAAAGGATATCAACAGTTGGTCCAAAAGGTAGCTACTAAAATGGCGAGAGGTGTTTGTCATAAGGCATATGGGATAGGCTTGAAGATTTCAATATGTATACTTTAAAGGAACAATGAGAGAGGGGTGATATGATAGAGACATTTAAATATCTTCATGGAAAAAATCCACAGGAAGTGGCCCTCTGCCAGTTAAAAGAAAGCTCTTGAATGAGGAGTCATCAAATGAAGGTGAAAAGGGATAGACTCAGGAATAATCTGATGTAATATTTCTTTACAGAAAGCGTGGGGAATGCTTGGAGTAGCCTCTCGGTGGCAGTGGCGGAGACTAAAAGTGTATGTGAATTCAAAAATGCATGGTGCAAATAGAGAGGATCTCAGAGGAAAAGGATAGGATTGTAGAATTTAATAGTTCTTAAGGATGGCCAGATTCGATAGGCCATATGGTCTTTATCTGCCATCCTTTTCAGTGTTTCTATATTTCTATGTATTATGTATTTTGTCTCTGATTTTGTACATTACTTATAACTTTAGTAGTGCTTTTATTTTCTAGGTAACTGACAGCATTCCATGTTTAGAAATGGAAAATATGAAGAGTTAGCCTGTCTATATATTATAAAACATGAGGGGCCAATTAGCTTGTCAAATTGATGAATTGTCTGACACATGCTCAACATGGGTTTATTGGTCTAGTGTTACAGCACAAATGGGAAGCAATTAGAGATGAGCCAAAAAATAATCATCTGCAATCATGATCACAAACCATATTTTGAAGTTGGATATCTGCTTATGGATGAGATTTCTTATATTGTGATAACATCAACCCAAGAAATCATGAAATGAATCAATTTTCTGATTAAATCATGGACACTGCCATTATCTGACCTTTGAAGCTGCTTTTATCGTATTTCTTGAACAGTTCAATAAACCTGGCGAGTTTGTGGCCAGGATTTTTGATGATGATTGCAGATGATGATTTTTTTGTCCAGTCTTTAAGAAGCCATTTCAAATTCCTGCTGAGTTTGGTGGGGAGCCACGTTTTATAATAACAAAGAATGATAAAGCAATCATAAATGCAAAATTCATGACTTTTTGAAGTGAATAATAGAGCATGTGAACTAAGCCATGAAAGAATTTGCAACTTAGTTGCTGTTTTTAACAGCGCTTATTTTGGGATGCAAATTAGCTTCTGGCTTATTTAAATCCCATAGCAAACTTGTAATAAATTTCTCACATATTGCTGTAGCCAGGAACTTTGCGCATTCCCAGCTTTGGCAACCGATGAGAAATCTTAAGAATACCACTTTGCTAAGAAGCTGCCTTTAAAAGGGATGCTGGCCCTGCTTGTCTGGACTGGTAGTGGTAGGAGCAGAGAGAGGAGTGAAACTTTCATTCCCTGGTTGGTCAGTGCCCCTCTGACACCAGCCCTGGTGTGTGCTAAAAATAAAAAAGGGCGCCTTTGCCAAATCCTGCCTCTGTGTTACAGGCCTTGCCTGCCTACCCTCTTATGGACTCAGAGCGGCCCTATAGGCCCCACTCAGCATCTGAAAGGAAATGCCTACAAGGGGCTGGAAAAATCCTCACTTGCGCCTGTTCCACTGCTATGCATTTGCAAAATGGTGATGCCTGACCCCTAGTGACATGTTGGAACATACTGCTAGAGGTCATACTTCCAAATAAAGGAGTGTGAAGCCCTTTTTATGAAAAGTTTATCCGTTTAGTATATTGGGATCAATGCACTAAATTCTATTCAGTGTCCTCTTAAAGCATGGTGCAAGTACTGGCTAAAAGCACCAAGAAAGCGAGTAAACAAAAACGTTATGGAAGAAATGTTCTTGTTAGAAGGAAGAGGTATTGGGGAATGGAAAGGATCGATCGAACAAAGTGTGAATCATTTCTTCTGGTCTGGAAATAACGACTCTTTCTACAGTTGAGCTAATAATAATTTTTCCTCTTTTCTTCCTGCAATTGCTTAATTTTACTATAAAGAGCTTTCTTATTGAGACCTTTTCCTGTGTGTATTTTAGTGATGTCACTGAGGGTTTCTGCCTCCATAATTAATGCGTGTAAATATTGAGGTTGGAGATGAGAGAGGGGGTTTAGTCACATGAAGGATGCTAACACTTCAAATATTATTTTTACTGTATAAGCCAACCCCCACCCTCAACTCTATTCATAAGCAAACCTTGGATCATGCCTTGTTTTAAGGAGGTGTATAGTTTGTATGCATTTTATTATGCATAGAAGTGGGGTTGTGTGTAAGAGTTTGAATATACACAGCATTATACTACATAAGTAAAGGCTCTGGATGCATCTTCATCATGGTTGGGAAAGCACTGGATTATTTGGAAAGACAACTTTTAGAAAAGTCAATATATTTATGCAAACATTATAGTCATGTTTCTGCCTAAGAGTCCTGTTTAAAATTACCCTTTAAGGCAGAGGTGTCACACTCCAGTCCAGAGGCCACAAACTAGCCTGTTTTCAGGATGTCCCTAATATATCTGCATTTCACACAGTGCAACACACACCGAGAGTAATACACTAACACCAAAACAAACTCCCAGAACACCAACTAATTGAATAGATAACAATTCTCAGTCTGCAGCAAGACTCCGGGAACAACAAACTGCAGGCTGAAGTCCCTGCAGTAGCCAGCTCAAGTTCATTCGCCAAACGTTCATTAGCCTGCAGTTTGCCATTTTCAGATAAGTTAACGGTTGGGCTATGTTGACCTGGGTTATGTATTTATACTGATTATGTGTATTCCATTTGCAGTATTTGCTGCCGTTGAATTTATGACCCGAGCTTCTAAAAAGTTATTGGTTAATAATAGTATACATTGAGTGGGAGGGTATTGTTTAAGTGCTTTGGCAATGGCCCTCAGTTTTTAGTATTAAAGAACAGAGGGAGTTTTTTAAGCCTGTGATGTGAAGCGCATTAGCTCCCCTGGGGCCTCTATATTGCCACATAGTGGGACAAGTCATTTCCCTGAGTCTTTTTCTCCCACTAATTAAATTATAAAAATTATTACAATAAAAAAATAAAAAATTCTGAGAACAGTTGATTGAATATTTATCTATACTGGTTGTATGCCTGTTTTGCTGGTCTTCGCTATTTTGAGGGCTTTAAATTTCAGCAGGTTTTGGAAGACGTAAGGTGAAAACGTTATTTGGGAAATATTATCTATTCAATTAGTTGGTGTTCTGGGAGTTTGTTTTGGTGTTAGTAATAAATCTGCATGAGATATATTTGCATACAATGGGGGCAATGCATACAGATGTATCTCATGCATATTCATTAAGAATATCCTGAAAACCTGATTGATTTGCGGCCCTGCAGAACTGCAGTTGACACCCCTGCTCTAAAACAGTGAAGGCACATTTTACAAAGGATGTTCAAGCATAATCTGGAGTGTCAAAGCCAGAATGACTGAAAAAGAAAAAGCAGACATGTGCAAGTATAGGCACAATTTCACATATGTGGACATGCCCAATACGGACATCTGTGGAGACATCTACATAGATGTCCCCAGAAAAGCATTTCAGAATGGGGATGTCTAATAGCATAATTGTTAGAGTAGTGTGTTAGGACTAGGATCCAAGATGGCCACTTAGCCTGTCACTCTGCTGGGCTGTTTCCTCGGTATGCCTAAAAGTAAAGGGAAGACCCATCTAAAGCCCTCTTCGCAGCCAGGAGCCCCCTTACCTTGCCTCAGGTCCGTTGGATTGGTACTTGTCCCAGGGGAGTCAGCAAAGTGAGACTGGTGGATTGCCAGGCTTGATGACGCCGAGGCTTGAGAGCTCAGCATTGTCTTTCGACTGTGAGCTATCACTGGTGCTGCGACCCCCTCCCATTGTTGCTGCCGGTTTGTCCGCTATGGGAGTACTCGAGGCAGCTTGCCTGGCGAAGGAATGGGCTGTTGCCCTGGCAGAGGGCAATTCTCCGGTGCTGGTTCTGGCTGAATTACGGGCTGTTGGAATGTTTGAACCCGCAGGTGGAGTGGTTGCCCCTCTCCCCCCTTGGAAAGTATGGTGGCTGGTGGGATTGTTGAATCTGTGACTGGAATTTTACCGTTGGATTTTTCTTTGGAAGACCAGACAACCTTTGGGCAGGAGTTTACTTTTTCTTTCTGCATGCAGAAACCTGCTGTTATTTCCCTTGATTCAATTTGGATGGCCATTTCTTCTCTGGGTAATGTTTTGGTGCAGCAATCCAATAAGTTAGCCTCTCAAGTTGTTAAAAATGCTGCTTCACTGATGGATATTAACAGTGAAATAGTGTGTTAAGGAATCAGTTCAGACTTTGCAATTGGAGGGCCGAAAGCATGACAATTATTACTCTTCAATTGTTAAAGATGTTTCTGCAATCAAAATTAAGTCAGAACTTTTGGAAAATCAGATTTGCTCCTCCAATCTTTGTTTGGTGAATTTTCCTCGATCTACTTTTATTACTGCGAGAGATATGATTGACACATTGGGTATTTCTTCAGAGTCTTTGCCCCCTTTATCTAAAGTATACTATGTCCCCACTGGTAGGAAGAGTTCTATTGGTTCTCAGCAGACCTCTTCCCCAAGGGATTTGCCTATGGTTGTGTTGAATGTTTCGGAGTTGTTGGAGACATCTCTTTCTGAGGCTAATGTTTTTCCAGTTACAATGTTGATTACCTATGCATTGCCCACTGATAAGGAATGTTTTTTCAAGTTATATTTTTGTAAACGTGCTTACCTTTTCTCCAAGTGAGAATTTATCTTGGTTTGTGAGACTCAAAAATGTCATCGTAAGTTTTTGCTTTACAAACCAGCCATTGTCCAAATGGGAGGATTTTTTTTTTAATTTTCATGTAAATGATTAGGTAAACTAAATTTTGGAAGTTATATTTTTTATGACCCTCACTTGGTTTGCAGCTTGTCGTGCTGTGAGGGCTTGCGTGCATCAGTGATGCTGAGAGCTAAACTATCGGTAGTTTAACTACTGGCAGGGTCTCCCAAGATGGACAGGTCTCAGCTGAGGTGCCAGACCAAGACAAACCACCCATCTGGGCAGCAGCAGAATGGGATGATGTTGATGGCGGAGGATCACATTTTTGTGACAACGGCAACAACACCAAACTTAAACTGCGCGGAAGAAAGGCCCGGCAATCTACTTCTGTATCTTGCCATGAAAACCCAATGGATAGTTACAACAAAACAAATTGTGCTATGGTGCTGGAAGATGAGACCCCCAGGTCGGAAGGCACTCAACTAGCTACTGGGGAAGAGCTGAAGACTTTTCAGAGTAAAGCCAGCATTTATGATGTGGTTGGATCAAAGCCCTCGGGAAGTCTGACTGCTGATGTAGCTGCACATGAAATGAGAGTCAGAAGCTGTAAAGATGTCTTACACATTGGAACATGGAACGTACGAAGCATGAACCAAGGGAAGTTGGAGGTGGTCAAGAATGAAATGGAATGTGTACAACTTGATCTGTTGGGTGTCAGCGAACTGAAATGGACTGGCATCGGGCACTTTGCATCAGATGATCACATGGTCTACTATGCTGGAAATGAAAGACAAAGAAGAAATGGTGTTGCATTTATAATAAAGAAGAAACTTGCAAGAACTGTAATGAAATACAATGCAGTCAGCGAACGCTTAATCTCTGTCTACGAGGATTGCCTATCAACACAATTATAATTCAAGTATATGCCCCAACAACAGCTGCAGGAGAGAATGAAATTGAAGAGTTCTATGAACAAGTACAAGCTGAAATTGACAGAACATGCAAACAGGATATCCTGATAGTCATGGGTGACTGGAATGCAAAAGTTGGCAACAAAGAAGAAGGCAAAGTAGTTGGAAAATATGGACTTGGCAACAGAAATGAAGCTGGAGAAAGACTGATAGAATTCTGCAAGACCAATGATCTATTCATCTCAAACACCTTCTTCCAGCATCACAAGAGGCGACTGTACACATGGACTTCACCCAATGGATTGTATAAAAATCAAATTGAATACATCTGTGGAAGTCAACGATGGAAAAGCTCTATAACATCAACAAAGACAAAACCTGGAGCTGACTGTGGTACAGATCATCAACTACTAGTATGCAAACTCAAGCTAAAGTTGAAAAAGAGCAAACCACTCATGAATGCAGCAAAATATGACCTTGAGAATATACCGCTGGGATTTAAAGACTGCCTGCAAAATCGATTTGCTGCTTTAGATACAAATGACAGAGCTCCGGAAGAGTTATGGAATGACATCAAGAAGGTTGTGTTGGAAGAAAGAGAGAAGTCTCTACAACAGGTGAAAAAGCAAAAACGGCCAAAATGGATGACGGAAGAAACCTGAAAATTGCCCAGAAATGCAGAGAAGCTAAAGCCAGAGGAGAAAGAAAGACAATCGCAGAACTCAACAGAGATTTCCAACGTGCAGCAAGACAGGACAAGGAAAAGTACTACAACGACGCATGCAAGGAAATAGAAGTAGAAACTATTAGAGGAAGAACAAGATCGGCTTTCCTAAAGCTACGAGAATTAAAGAAAAAGTTCCAGCCTCGAATTGGAATGTTACAAGATGCTCAAGGTTCTATGTTGAATGATGCTGAGAAGATCAAGAAAAGGTGGAAGGAATATACAGCGTTTTTATATGATAAAGATAAAGTGGACCAACAGCCGTTTCAACCTGTACCTTATGATCGGGAACCATTGGTGATGAAGGAAGAAGTTGAAGCAGCATTGAAAGCCTTATCAAAGAACAAAGCACCAGGCATTGATGGCATTCCTATAGAAGTATTGCAGCAATCTGATGCAGCTGTTACCATACTTACAAGGCTCTGCCAAGAAATATGGAAGACAACATCATGGCCAACTGACTGGAAAAGATCTGTGTTTATACCAATACTAAAGAAAGGTGATCCAACTGACTGTGGAAATTATCGAACAATCGCTCTGATCCCACATGCCAGCAAGATTCTACTGAAGATTATTCAAAAGAGACTACAACAATACCTGGAACAAGAACTACCTGAAGTGCAAGCAGGGTTCAGGAAAGGGCGAGGAACGAGAGACACCATTGCGGATGTGAGTTGGATCCTTGAAAAGACTAAAGAATACCAAAAGGATATCTATTTGTGCTTTATCGACTATAGCAAGGCTTTTGACTGTGTAAACCATGAGAAACTCTGGGCCACATTAAGAAGCATGGGTATACCAGAACATCTGATCATTCTCTTGCGCAATCTGTACATTGATCAAGAAGCAACAGTTTGAACGGAACAAGGAGAAACAGGGTTTAAAATAAGCAAAGCTGTAAGACAAGGCTGCATACTTTCCCCCTACCTGTTTAATTTATATGCAGAACAAATCATCAGAGAAGCAGGATTGTATGAAGACAACAGAGGTGTGAAGATTGGTGGAAGACTTATTAACAACCTTCGCTATGCTGATGATACTACATTACTGGCTGAAAGTGAAGATGATCTGAAACATTTGCTTCTCACAATCAAAGAACATAGTCTCAAAATGGGCCTGCACCTTAATGTAAAGAAGACAAAGATCATGACAACTGGCATAATCAACAGGTTCATCGTTGAAGGAGAAGAAATTGAAATTGTGAACAACTTTAACCTACTTGATTCAACTATCAATAAAGAAGCAACAAGCAGTCAAGAAAACAAACGACGCATTGCTCTTGGCAGAATGGCTATGAAAGACCTAGATAAAATTCTCAAGAGCAGAGATGTCTCTCTCCATACAAAGATTCGACTTGTTCAAGCCATGGTATTTTCAATAACATCATATGGATGTGAAAGCTGGACAGTGAAAAAGACAGACAGGAAGAAAATTGATGCCTTTGAATTATGGTGCTGGCGGCGAATACTGTGTATACCATGGACTGCCCGAAGAACAAACCAGTCGGTACTAGAGGAGATCAAACCCAAGCTTTCTTTAGAAGCTCAGATGACAAGACTTCGACTTTCATACTTTGGACACATCATGCGAAGAGAGAGATCATTAGAGAAAGACATCATGCTTGGCAAGATAGAAGGTCAACGCAAAAGAGGAAGGCCAGCAATGAGATGGATCGATACAATAACAGCAGCTACAGGTACCAGTCTGTCAACCATGAGCCGCCTGACTGAAGACCGAACACAATTTAGGATAGCTATCCAGAGGGTCGCCATGAGTCGACTCCGACTCGACGGCACTTAACAACAACATTTTTTATGATCCCTCCCAGCTTGGTTTGTTCATCATTTCCCATTTGCCCCTGGCTCGAAGGGGAGAATGAGTGCAGCATTATGTTAGGTATGCTGGAAAGGCAGTTTGTATGTTTCTTTATCTATTTAGGTATGATGATTATTATATTCCTATCTTGGATCCACGCTAGGTTGTTGGACTGTGGGCTATTGCAATTGTATTTGGTTTTTTCCATAGTTAATGTATGATATATTTTTTCCATTGTATTGTCCTTTTCTTTACAAGTTTACTTGCTTGTTTAATTTGATGAAATTGCATAAGTATTAAAATAAAAAAACAAAATAAGAGCAGTGGGTTAGGAACAGTGGGCCCGATTTTCATTTGGGCAGTGATATGTGCTGCGTCAGCGCATAGCCCGCCCGCTGTCCATCTAACCTGGATTTTCAATGCAGGGGTCATATGCGGCCCCCGTATTGAAAATCTGATTCTCACCACACAACCTAGAAGCTGCAGGTGCTAGCCGGATAGCAGCGATTTTCGATGCTACCCGCTTAGCCCCTGCGCCTGAAAGATAGGCGAGGAAAAACCTCGCCTATCTTTAAGGTGCAGAGCGATAAGCGGGTATCATCAAAAACCACAGCTACCCAGTTAGCCCTTTCCTCCACCCCCGCTCTGCCCCAGAACACTCCCAATATGCCCCGATGCTAACCGCATAGTGCGCTCTGGGTGCGTTAGGGATTTATCCGGGATTTTCAAAAGGCATCTACATGGGTAACTAGAGCATTTACCCATGTAAATGCTTTCAAAAATGCCACCCAGTGTAACCAGGGTTCAAAGTCCAGTGTGGGCCTTTGTGATCTTAACTCCCCATCTTCTCTACCCTCTCTGGATGCTTTAAGACAAAAACGAGCACTTTCCTGATGCCTATTCATGCCTGGAGCAGGTCTAAATGTGGACGTTCCTGACATTTCTGGGACCAAACAGGGATGTGTAAATCCACTGCACTGCCCTAGACACACCTGCACCACACCCCCTGCCTACTTGGATGTCCCCACACTGGTGACATCTTTAAAAGCCATTTGTAAAATGTCTCTGTAGACATCTCCTTGATTTGGACATCTTCAGACATCCACATCATGGCTAAGACTTTTAAAATGACCCCCTTAGTGTGCATGCTAAATCCCACTCAGCAAGTGGTAGCAGGTGTGCACTGAAATTAGTATGTGCCCACATATAAATGAAGGAACATCATATACAAATTAGGGTTTATGAGGTATATGCAGAATTATATTGTATTCTCTCCTTGATCTGCTATTTAGAATGCCTTTACTAAAGTTTCATTTTAAACATCTGTCTTGGTGTTAACATTATACTGCCCATGCTATTAAAAGGGCTCGGTTATCGGGGGTTATAAGGAGTTACAGTGGAAGAGATGTGGATGCTGCAACAGTAGGAGGTGTAGAAGAGGATGGGTAGAGGGACAGAGTGATAGAGAAGAGGAGGTGACAATTGAAAATTTCAAAAATAATTTAGCATCTATTTACATAATACAAATGACCTTTCAAACAAGCAGCTCACAGAGTTTATTCTAATGCTGTACACTTTAAATGTGTGAGGCACCATGCCATCAGAAATGGAAATAAACTGCTATCACTCCTGTTCTTAGCCATGATTGTGCACAGAGGTTTCTCTGCACATGCACTTGTGCCCTATGTGATCTCAGGTGGTTCCCAGTTCCCACAGTGTGCAAGGTGGGTTTGACAGCAAAGACAAGGCTGTAGCAGGTGAAAAATAAGGGCCCGATATTCAAAAGGCATTTACATGGTATAAAACCCAGTAAAGACTAATAAGCAAGCTGTATAGGGGCAAAGGCAATAATGTTCAAATAAGTTGCTCCTAAACCAAAAATTATCTCATAAAAACACTACACAAAACAAATCACTTATTACAGAATGGCAAAGACCTCAGAACTGCTCACACCCCACAACTAGCGCCCACAAGCGCTATAGGGAGTAAAGACATTTACATCACCGGTCTTAACGCCACCACACAACCACCCTTAAAGGACATGCACAACATTCAATAACACCCAATAACAATGGGAAAAGCTCTTAACCAATTCCAAAAACAATACTAACTATCTAACACATATCCATACTCATACATACAACTCCTAACAACACTCACACTCATACATACAATAACACTCACAAACCACGTCTTAAATACCAGACTCAAAAGAGCCTAAAGATGCAGGGGAGGGCAGAAGCTACCCGAGGCCACAATGCAAGACCTGAAAGAAGAGGAAAGTAAACTATAACAGCGGTATATCTCCACAATATGCAAGTAATCCCAATCACTTAACTTGAAGAAAGTAGCATAGCCTCGGAACCGCCAATACTCCGCAGCAACATCAGATCGCACGGGATCACGAAGACCTCCGCAGCAACGTTGATTCACAAAGGATCACAAGGACCTCCACAAAAGATAGCAGGAAGCAGGAAAAGCTTAAATTACACAGATAGTAGTAACACCCTACAGAAGCTCCCGTTTCGCCCAATAGGCTTCATCAGGGGAAAGAATAAAAGCCAAAAAGCACTGCAGCACGTTCAAGTTACCTTCCCACTAACAAGAGGAACAGCGTCTGACGCACGAATTATAAAGAACCAACAGCTCTAGCCGCGGTGCAGAATGGACGCGTGAGTCTGAATCTCCCGTTGTTGCTATTGAATCCTGAGCTTTTCTGTGTGATAATTTGAATCCTGATTATCCCCTCTTGGAGTGCTAACGAACGGGTAGTGACTGAGGATGTCTACCTTTAAACCGGCGCGCCTTGAATTCCAGTCGGGCGCTGGGACGGCAGCGAAGCGCTCAAAATCAGAGACTGGATCCCCACAGAAAATGGCCGCGGGGGAGAGGGAGAACTCAGGGGAAGGCCTGCGGGAAGTCCTGGCCGAGCTGAAGTGCGTCAAGGAAATGATAGCTACAAACGCAGTGGCGCTGACTACAATTCAAGAAGATTTGTGTGAGGTGAAGGGAAAAATCACTGCGATGAGTTCACGTTTGCACGTGGCTGAAGAGAAAATTCAGCGACATGAAAATCTGCTTGGCCAACTGGGCCCCCTGACTAGGCGGGTCAAACAAATGGAAGACCTGATGGAGGACCAGAATAATCGCGCCAGACGTAATAACATCAGGTTAGTGGGTGTTCCGGAGGGAGCGGAAGGCTCAGACCCGGTGGCCTTTTTAGAGAAAATTGTCATGGAGATGTTACAACTTACTTTTGTGAGACCATTTGAGATAGAACGCGCTCATCGCGTTCCCACGCACAGAACAGAGAATGCAAAATATCCTCGGCCTATCGTCTTAAAAGTGCTCCGCTACCCACAGGTGTTACAGATATTGCAGGCGGCCAAAAAGAGTGCATCGTTATTGCTGCAGGGCCAAAAAATTGCCTTTTATCCAGATCTCAGTAAGCAAACTATGGATCATCGGAGAGAGTTGCTAGCCTGCAGGCCCATGTTACAGAGCATGCAAGCCAGATATGGACTCTATTACCCGGGAACCATGCGCGTGATATTGAACAATACCACAAGGAACTTTGTAGAACCCGACAAGCTGCGAGCCTTCCTACAGGAACATACTAGCATGGATTCCTAAGAACTGTGTTCTCCTTTCTCTCTAGGACTGCCTTCTGTGAGTAATAGGAACATACTGCTGAGATTAACTCATAGGGCTCTTATGGTTTCTGTCAGCAGGGATTCCAGCTCGTGGGTTTGGCTGCAGAGTCACTGTTCCAAATTCCCTGTTTCTTATGCTCTGTGCGGTTCCCTCAGCTCTGTAGGGCGCTTCGACAATGTTTGAGAAAAGCTGGGGCTTTCTCCTTTTGTCCCTTCCTCTTCTTTCCCCTTTTGCTTTCTATCCTGTTCTCTGCGTTTTGTTTTGCACAGCTGTAACTTTCATTTTACATGGTAAGAGCAACAACGGGAGTGGTGGTGAAAATTGGGTTTTCTGGCACAGGGTGTGGTTTTCACCTTGAAATGTTCTTGTATAAAGTTTCATTGTTTGTTAAGACCATTCCGACCCTGGGGCACGCTAGCGCTGCCAGCGGCAATAGCTCAGAACTCAGTCGACCTCCGATATGATGATACACTGCCCTACTGGTGATGGCAACTGAGCTGGTTGTACTCACTCTGAACGTAAAGGGGATTACAGACCCAATAAAACGCAAGAAAATACTATCTTATTGTCAACGGAAAAGAGCAGATGTTGTGTACCTACAGGAGACACATTTATCAGAGAAGGAATCGTGGAAGGTCACATCCAAAGTGTACAGGGTGATAGTGGTTGCCCCTGCTACAGGACGGAAAGGAGGAGTGTTAATATTAGTTCGAGGGACGCTCTACCCTGCGCTCAAGGACGTGAAAGCAGATCCTGGGGGTAGATGGGCTAAGGCTACCATGCAAATAGAGCAGACGCCTTTTACTTTCTTGAACATCTATGCACCCACTGTCGAAGATCCCGCCTTCTTTAAAAGTATTGCCATGGAGTTAACAGAGGCGGCCAATACAAATATAGTGCTGGGCGGTGATTTTAATATAATTCTAGATCCACTGCTAGATAGAACACCGTATAAAGCAATCGCCAAGGCAAAAGCACATGCAGTATTGTTGGGAATGATCCAGGAGCTGTCTCTGGTAGAACCCTGGCGACTCCTACACCCCACAGACAGGGAATATACATTCTATTCAGCGCCACATAATACTCAAACCAGAACTGATTATTTTTTGCTTTCGGCGGGTCTCCTTAAACAAGTGACTGCAGTAACAATACACGCGAGCACAGTGTCTGATCACGCTGCGGTTTCCCTGACTTTAGAATTGGGGCACTCGCAGAAGATACCCCCTAGGTGGACCTTTGATAAAACGCTGCTGCTGGAAGAGGCTTTCGAGGCTTATATCAATCAAGCAATCGAGACATACCTACATTGTAATGATCCTGTTGATACCTCTATATGGGGCTGGTGGGAGGGGTTTAAAGCGATGCTCCGTGCTCATATTACTTCTTATGCTATCCGAAGAAATAAGTGCAAAAAACTAGAACGGGAAGCGTTGGAACTGCAAATAAAAGCTGGAGAGCGGCTACTGGCGAAGAAAACCGACCCGATGGTACTGATCAGACTGCAAAGACTACGGTACAAGTATAATACCCTGCTCTATAAGGAAGCTCACCATGCAGTTCGCACCCAACAAAGTACATATTATCATGAGAGTAATCGTGCTGGTTCATTGTTAGCTAATTTGCTTAAAGCACGGCGGAATATGACACGTATAGCTGGGCTGCAGGATCGTAGGGGAGATCTTCTGGTCCAGGAGGAGCAAATACTGGGGCGCTGCAAGGAATTTTATGAAGACTTATATCGTTCAGAAGTGAGCTGCAGCGATGAAGCTTTTTCGGCTTTTGTTTCTAACATAACTGGACCCAAACTGCAGGCAGGTCAGATCCAAGAGCTAGAGCAGGAAGTGTCCGCCGCGGAGATATGCAAAGCAATTCGACAGATGGCTCGGGGGAAAGCTTCCGGGCCCGATGGTTTGCCATTGGAATTCTATCATAAGTGTCAGCGGCTACTGGTACCAATGCTGCAGACCTATTATAACGGCCTATACGAATCAGATCCAGAGGTTGGGGCCTTGGCCGAAGCCACTGTCGTTATTCATCCAAAGCCGGGAAGAGATCCGCTGAAAATAGAAAATTACAGACCCATATCACTCTTAAATGTGGATTACAAGATATATGCTAAGGTACTGGCTAATCGCCTGAATCTGGTCCTGACTGACCTGATCCATACTGATCAGTGTGGCTTTGTACAAGGCAGGTCTACTACCGATAACGGAAGATTGCTGGCTCATGTTTTGCTCAAAGCCCAAGAGCTGTCAGAACCTCTCATCAGATTATCACTAGACGCCGAAAAGGCCTTTGACAGGCTGGAATGGTCATACCTATTCAGATCCCTGCGGTGGTTTGGGATTGGAGAGAAATGTCTTAAAAGAATAGCGCTATTGTACGCTAAACCTGTGGCACGCATCACAGCTAATTCTGGTCTCTCGGCTCCCTTTGATTTACAGAGAGGAACTCGCCAAGGCTGCCCCCTATCGCCTCTACTCTTCAATCTGGCATTAGAGGTGCTTGCAATTGCGATTCGACAGCACAGCAGTATAGCAGGTGTGGAGCTTCCCGATGGCCAATGTAAGTTATCTGCGTATGCCGATGATCTTCTGCTTTTTCTGAAGCCGGATTCTCTGCCGGCAGTCCTGCAACTTATTGATAACTATTCCGCTCTATCAGGATATAAAGTAAACTTAACAAAGACCACCTTAATCCCACTGAATACTCACGTCCATAGAACGGAACTCCAAGACTACCCTTTTCAATATGCACAGTCATCATTTAAGTATCTGGGGGTTGAATACGGTTTTACCATCCAGGATACCATTACTATCAGTATGCGAACATGCAAAACCGCGATCAATGATTGTATCCATAAGTGGACCCCCTTGCATTTAACCTGGTGGGGCAGGTTGGAAACCATAAAAATGATGTTGGTTCCCAAACTCAGCTATATCCTGAGTATGATCCCTGTGTTATTCGCTTCGAGTTTTTACAAGCAAATTAACCGTCTGATAGTGTCTTTTCTCTGGGGTACTCGAGTCCCACGGATAGCGGCATGGAAGTTAAGACTACCAAAGGATAAAGGCGGTGTACATCTGCCGGATGTGGAGTGGTTGCATTTGGCCTCCTTACTACGACAAGGCTCGCAATGGACCACCGAAGGGGATTTAGTTGGTTCAGCTCGGTGGCTCGGGGTCGAACAAGCTCTCTACACCCCAATGCAGACGAGGCTGCTGATTGGGATGACACACGACCCGCGAAAGTCATCAAACCTGGTGGTAGGGGCGACACAACAAGCATGTCGCTGGCTCGCACAATGCCTTGAAGATGGTGAAGATTTTGCAATGGACATGCCCATATGGATGAACCCCCGTCTCCGGATAGGGGGGAAACCTGTGAGATGGAAGTTATGGATAGAGCATGGCATTGAGACACTAGGGCAACTGATGTCGGGGTCGGAATTTAAGACTTTTGGACTGTTACAAGCGGAGTTCGGATTGCCATCTACCTGTTATTTTCAATGGTGTCAGCTTCGACACTGTATGAGTAGGGCGGGGGTTTCACCGATGTTACTGCGACCAGGATGGCCATTGGGACAAAAACTTCAAGAGATAGAAGCAGGTCCATGGGCCGTCTCGAAGCTTCTCATGATACTATGCTCGCGGGGGGAGAAGGAGTGTGTGAAAGTACAGTCGACATGGCTCGATGACACCGGAGATTGTTTGCCAATGGAGCAATGGAGTACCTTTTGGGGGCCCCAAATACGGGTCACCAGATCAGCATCCCTCACTCAATCTTTGTATTTTCTGGCACATCGGGCCTACCTCACCCCATCTAAGAAGATGAAATGGGCAGCACAGGAGGGGAATCGGTGCTGGTCCTGTAATACAGCTATAGGTACACTGGCACATATGCTCTTCTATTGTGAACATTTGCGGATCTTCTGGCTCTCTGTTTGGCAGCGGATATCGAGTATACTAAGTCTTCAAACTCCGCTTACTTATCCGGTAATCGTTTTCAGATCCCTGATGATTTGGCCAAAGCTGCCCAAGCAAGATAGTCGTCTATTGGATCTCATGATAAGTTTGGCCATAAAGGTCATACTGCTTCATTGGAAGAATTTGGAGAAAGTGCATTTTGAACTGTGGTGGAACTTGCTGTGTCTGCATAGGAGCTACGCAGAACTATATGCAGAACGGCATCCCCAGGCTGGCCGATGGTCTGAGAAGGGGGACGCTCTGAGCAGATATATTCAAAGACACCAACAATACATTGCCTAGCTGCTGTTGCTGGTGGTGGGGCGGGTCACGGGGTTGGAATGGTCATGGTTCAATTTTATTTTAAGTTTCAATCTACATTTGTGTTGATATTTTATTTTGTTCTTTGAAGAAGTTATTGATGATTAGCATGCTGAATACTGTATTAAGATATGACTGTACAGTTTTCACTGGATGTACTTACATTCTGAAATTTGAATAAAGAAGTATTAAAAAAAAAAAAAGAACCAACAGCCAATCAAATAAAAGACTATGACATCACCTAACATCAATCACACACACACCAATCACCATTCATCAATCATCCCCCACCAATTACCGCACAGACTAAACAGGTTGGAGAAACACAGTATATCGC
Organism: Ichthyophis bannanicus; assembly: GCA_033557465.1. Classification (NCBI taxonomy): domain Eukaryota; kingdom Metazoa; phylum Chordata; class Amphibia; order Gymnophiona; family Ichthyophiidae; genus Ichthyophis; species Ichthyophis bannanicus. The sequence goes on along the minus strand of CM066047.1, from coordinate 66,244,914 downwards.
ATAGCACCGCACATATAGAGCCGCACTGTCGTCAAAAAAATAAAGACCAGTCAATTTTATCATTCAAGCCTGAAGGATGTAGAGTATTCAGGCGTAAAATCCACTTCTGTTCTTTCTGTAGTAACAGCTTACTGCGATCACCACGTCGAACATTAAAAGGGACGTGCTCCAAGACTGTGCAGTGAAGATCCATAAACTGTTGAGCAAAATCAACACAGTGCTGTATCAAAGGAGTATCCGTACGCAATTTATGCAGACTATATTTATGTTCGGCCAGCCGAGTCCTCAAAGGCCGCGTGGTTTTGCCAACATATAATTTAGGGCAAGTACACCACAAAACATAAACCACAAAGGCTGAATTACAGGTAGTAGAAAATGATATAGAACGCATTAAATGTTGGTATTCTTGACATATGGAAGCACTCATAACAGCACAATAAGAACAATGAAGACAGGCCACATGACCCGTCCCAGACATGATAATGGTACGACGGACCACAGCCGAGCAAAGGCGGTCCCTCAAATTCCGACCATGACTGTAGGACATTCGTAATGACCAATCAGCCATTTTAGGATGTTTATTGATCAAAGTCCAATGTTTTCGCATGACAGCCGCTATCCGTGGAGAAAGACTAGAAAATGGCAATACACATGGAATGATAGATGATGTGCTTTCAGACTCCTGACGACTAGGTTGCAACAACCATTCCCGGTGATTACATTTTGCCCTCCGATATGCATTCTGTAAAACATCTGGGGGATACCCACGATCAGAAAAATTTTAAATCATGAAACGCGCTTGCGTTTTGAAATCCACAGCCGATGAACAAATGCGCCGATGAACAAATGCTGATGAACAAATGCTACTTTCTTTAAGTAAAGTGATTGGGATTACTTTCATATTGTGGAGATATACCGCTGTTATAGTTTACTTTCCTCTTCTTTCAGGTCTTGCATTGTGGCCTTGGGCAGCTTCTGCCCTCCCCTGCATCTTTAGGCTCTTTTGAGTCTGGTATTTAAGACGTGGTTTGTGAGTGTTATTGTATGTATGAGTGTGAGTGTTGTTAGGGGTTGTTGTATATATGAGTATGGATGTGTTTTAGATAGTTAGTATTGTTTTTGGAATTGGTTAAGAGCTTTTCCCATTGTTATTGGGTGTTATTGAATGTTGTGCATGTTCTTTAAGGGTGGTTGTGTGGTGGCGTTAAGACCGGTGATGTAAACGTCTTTACTCCCTATAGTGCTTGTGGGCGCTAGTTGTGGGGTGTGAGAAGTTCTGAGGTCTTTGCCATTCTGTAATAAGTGATTTGTTTTGTGTAGTTTTTTTATGAGATAATTTTTGGTTTAGGAGCAACTTATTTGAACATTAAAACCCAGTAAACCATGTAAATGCCTTAGCTAGGATATTCAATGGCACCTACATGGTTAATGCTGTTGAATATCCCCAACTAAATTGCCTATGCGCCCTGATGCTATCCGGTTGGGGCGTGTTGGGGGAAGTCCGGGGAGGAGCAGAGGCGGAGACTGGCGCTAACCATGAAGCAGCGATATTGGCTTCTGCCCGGTTAGCGATCGACACCCTAAAGATAAGCGAGGAAAAACTTTGCCTATCTTTAAGACGCCGATTGCTAACCGGGCAGCAGCCAATATTGCTGCTGTATGGTTAGCTTCAGCGTCTACTGGCTTTGGCAGCAATCACCGGATGTTCAATACTAGCACCTTGGCATTGAATATCCAGTTTGGAGGTCGACGGAGAGAGCTATGCGCCCGTCAGCACATAACCCTTTGAAGGTCTGGGCAGTTCAATATCGGGCCCTAAGTCCTTATCAGATACCATTGAGGGGGAATTAGGAGAGGCACGGGGAATGGAACATCTTTGTGGTTGGTGAGACCAAATAAAACAACTCCCATTCCTGAGCTCCTAGCTCCCTAGTTTCTGATGCAGTGTGGGGCAAAAGGTTGGTTGGGCCATGGCCTCAGTGGTTCACCCCATTACAGTGCCTATGTGGAGGTATATTCTTTCCATGAAAGCTTGGATGTCACTGCTGCCTTTCCTTTCCTGGAATGAGGCCATCTCATATGGCTGCTCCTGCATGTTCAGAATGAAGAGGATGTGGTGGAAAGGGTCATAGTACCTTTGGTGAACAGGATGCATGGAACTGTAATTGGTCACCTGAAATGTGGTGTACAGATATGATCATTCCTATCATTATTATGGTTTGTCGATCCAGTGTCCACACCAGGCATATGTCCTTCTAGACCAAACTTTCAACTTTGAAAAATCTGAATATTGATGTACCACTTTCCAACTACTATATTATTTGAAATTCTAATTTAGATACAGTATTGCTGAACATTGTTAAACAGTATTTTAGGTTTTTTAAAAGTTTTTTTTCCAATTTTAGAGAATGTTTATTAAAGTTTGGTTAATAAAATAATGATGAAATATTTCAGCAAAAAAATTTACCAGTACCTTAAAATGTCTAATATATTAGTAATTTTTTTTTTACTATAATGTTGCTTTGTTGCTCTATTTACTAAACTTCAGTAAGCATTCTTTAAACTTGGAAAAATAGAAAATGGGCCATGTTTACTAAACATTAGTGTGTACTATCTGCTGCAGCACACATGTTATTCCTATGGGCTTGGTGGCAGATAGTACATGTTAACGTTTAGTAAACATATAACAAATGTTTATGTTTATTACATTTGATATACTGCTCAGGCCAAAGCATCAGAGCGGTTTACAATAATACTTAAATGTTACTGAAAATATGAAAAGAACGCCATTTATAAGATAGGACAGAATAAGAGATACAGTGATAGTTAAAGAAATAGAAGAGATAAGAGGAAAGGCACATTATAACATCCAGAGAGGTAGAATATCGTACCACCAGGTGTACAAGTGGTTACCTATTGTCCACAGTTCATGGTCCTTCCAAACAAACTTCCATATTCTTTTCTCATCATGTGTGAATATGGAACAAATAATTCTGGTAACATGTTTGGTACTTTAAATTTTGTGCAAATATTTAAGCCTGTGTGATACAGTTTCATGTCATAAGGGAGAAATTGAGCCAGTCCTGATTTCACCCTCATTACATTTATAAAAATAGTTAGGTTTTGTTTAAAGAAATTGGAACTCAGATGGAGCAAATTTAGGGCTTGATCTCGCACATATGATATAGGCTCAGCCTCTCAAATATGACATGAGACTGTCGGTAACTTTAATATGAGCAAGCAGACATATATGCAAATAAGAATAAAAGTACTTAATTCAATTATTATAGTATACACTATAAATCAAGATATTGTACCTGAATGCAACTTGACTTGATCTACTACTGGAAAGCTGTGAGCTACAGTAAATACACATAATACAAATAAGAAATAAGTAATTGTATGCCTATTGCATATCTCTGTCTATCTATATACAGTATGTAATATCTTAGATTTTTTGACTCAGAAAAGGTGACATGATGGATAATAATCCTCCAGAATCTAGCCCTGTTGTGTTGAGGTGCTTAAGTTCATCATGAAAACGGAAGTACTTTCTGATAGGTTTCTGTTGAGTCTCATTGAGTTCATTGTATTAGACTGATGCAGAACCAAGTATAGCTTCCTAGAATCCACACTTAGGACTGTCACCTTACCCAAGCTGACTCTTAATAGGCTGATTCAGTTATTTTTTTATCCAGGTTTTTAATAGACTCAACTTCATAATAAGAAAAGCTAACATACATATATCAATGCAACCACAGATTCAGTCATATTCCATCATATTATCCCAAAAGAGCAGAACAAAAACCATCCTACGTCCTCTACTACCCTTCCCATCACCCCTTAACCTGCAGAGTATCTATTCTCTATACACATACACTACTGCTGGAATAATTCACCATGCACCCTTCCCTCTATCCAGAGTCTGCTTCCTCTCCTCCAAGCATACCTCAATCAGATAACGAAGGTTTCTACCCCATCCTCTCTACAACTTTGGCTTGCCAGTTTCAAACTTTGGGAAGGTCAGCTTAAGTATGATAACCACGTTTCTATAAACTGCTTCAAGGCAACTCTTCTCAGTGCAGTGAGTCTGTCAAGCCAAAACACATTGCTTATTCTTTGCAATATCATTGTGTACATTAGCATTGGCATACATCCAGAAACTTCAACCTTGCTCCCATTAATATATTCAATATAAGTAGTTTATCTCCTTTTTCCGTTATCATTTTTGGGTTGAGGGTAGAATGACTAACATAATCCTACTACTACTACTACTACTATTAATCATTAATATATAGCACCACAAGACTTAAGCAGCACTGTACATATACATGTAGAAAGATGGTCCCTGCTCGTTAGAGCTTACAGTATAAAAAGACAGACAATATAATAATTGAGAACAGGGGTACAAGTAGGGAAAAGGTAAGGAGACACAAGGAAAACAAGGGATCAGGATCCAAAACCAGCCTCAAAGAGGTAGGCTTTTAGCATGGATTTGAAAATGGGCAGAGAAGGAGCCTGACGTACAGACTCAGGTAATTTGTTCCAAGCATAAGGAGCATCAAGGTGAAAGGATTGAAGTCTGGAGTTGGCAGTGGAAGAAAAGGGCATAGAAAGAAGCAAGCCAGAAGAAGAGCGGAGTTCACGAGGAGGGGTGTAAGGAGAGAGCAGAGAGGAAAGGTAGTGAGGAACAGTAGAATGAACGCATTTATACATGAGAAGGAGAAGTTTGAATTGGATATGGAAATGGAAGGGGAGCCAATGAAGTGACTTTAGAAGAGGGATTATATGATTCTCCAGGACCAAGCAGGAAGTCAGTCCTCACATATGGGTGACGTCGGCGCCGACGGAGCCCTCGCGGAGCAATTTTCCCCAGCTTTCAGAGAAAGCCTTTGGGAATTGCAGCGCGCATGCGCGGTCCCTTTCCCGCCCAAGGGTGCCATCTTAGCCAGTCTTCTTTTTTCCGCGGAGCCCTACAGACGTGCCCGTCTTGTCCCCGCTGAAAAAGTTGATTTTTCGTGATTTATCTCACTTTTCACTATCGGTTCGACGCCGGTCCTTTTCCTGCCCGGACTCGCGACGCCGTTGCGAGTCCTTCTGTTATTTTTTGGTTTTTCTGATTTTCTGTCAGTTTCGTTTTCGGCGACTCCCTCTGCACAGGGACTTACTCCTTCAGGAGTTAGCAAGTCTTCTTCAGGAACAGGCTGTGGAACCGGTGCCCCACCACCTGAGGGGTCAAGGCTTCTATTCCAGGTATTTCCTAATACCAAAGAGAACAGGAGGCCTCAGACCCATCCTGGACTTGCGCAACCTCAACAAGTTCCTCGTCAGGGAGAAGTTCAAGATGCTTACCCTTGGAATCCTTCTGCCCTACCTCCAGCAGGGAGATTGGCTATGCTCCTTGGATCTAAAGGATGCCTACACGCACATCCTCATCCACCCAAGCCACCGCCAATACCTAAGGTTTGTGGTGGCAGGAAATCATTACCAGTACAGAGTACTGCCCTTTGGCCTATCCTCCGCACCACGAGTCTTCACAAAATGTCTCGCGGTGGTGGCGGCTTATCTCTGGCTTCACGGCCTCTATGTCTTTCCGTACCTAGACGACTGGCTCATCAGAGCATCGTCCTCTCCAGAAGTCACAATAGCCACACACCGCACTGTGACTCTTCTGCAGTACTTGGGTTTTGTCATAAACTTCGCAAAGTCCACTTTGCTCCCCTCGCAAGATCTCGAGTTCATCGGCGCAAGATTGCACACTCTTCAGGCACGAGCTTTCCTGCCTCTCGACAGGGCTCAACGGCTCATGGACCTAGCCTGCCGCTTTCGCAGCCAGTCCCTGGTCTCCGCCAGGCGCTTCCTGAGACTACTCGGCCATATGGCTTCCACCGTCCACGTGACCCCCAATGCCCGCCTGAATATGCGGCCTGCTCAGTGGTGCCTTCGCAAGCAGTGGCAACAGGCCACGGGCGGCCTAGCCGACTTAGTGCGCATCTCCGACCCGCTGGCCTCTTCTCTACAGTGGTGGCTTCATCGGCCGAACCTGGTGCTCGGAATGCCTTTTCAGTCTCCTCCGCCGGCTCAAGTGCTGACGACCGATGCTTCTCTCCTGGGATGGGGAGCGCATTGCCAAGGGGCATGTACTCAAGGTCTCTGGACCACGTGGGAGTCTGCGCAGCAGATCAACTTCCTGGAGCTCAGAGCAATCCGTCTGGCTCTCAAGGCTTTCTCCCACCTGACTTCTCACCAGTCCGTCCTTGTCCAGACGGACAATCAAGTTGCCATGTTCTACGTGAACAAACAGGGAGGCACGGGCTCCTTCTTTCTCTGTCGAGAAGCACAGAGGCTCTGCTCTTGGGCCGTCAGCCACGGCATTCTTCTCAAGGCAGTTTATCTCCCAGGCCAAGAAAATTGCCTGGCGGACAAACTCAGCAGAATCCTCCAGCCGCACGAGTGGCGCCTGGATCCCTTGGTAGTTCAGAAACTTTTTCTGAAGTGGGGCCTCCCCACGATGGATCTCTTTGCCAGTCCTCTCAACCGGCAACTTCCTCGCTTCTGCTCTCGGCAGCCGCATCCCCTTCGAGTAGCGGCGGATGCTTTTCTGCTCTCATGGTCGAAAAGCCTTCTGTATGCCTTTCCTCCCATACCACTAGTCTCCCGAACTCTTTTCAAGGTTCTCCGAGACAAAGCTTCCATGATCCTGATAGCTCCTCGCTGGCCCAGACAGCCGTGGTTTCCACTCCTGCTGCAATTGGCGGTGGAGGATCCGTTCCCTCTGGGGTTTCAACCAGATCTCCTAACACAGGATCAGGGGTCCCTGCTACACCCCAACCTCAGATCTCTACATCTCATGGCCTGGCTGCTGAAAGGGTAGTCCTTGCTCCCCTTCTATTGCCGGCAGAGGTGGAAGAGGTCGTCCTAGCTTCCCGGCGACCTTCTACCCGCAAATGCTACGCCCTTAAATGGCGTCGCTTTTCCGCTTGGTGTGCCCAGCAGTCTCAGGATCCCTTCTCCTGCTCGGTGTCGGTGATCTTGCAGTACTTGCTCTACCTCTCTAATCTGGGACTTAAGTCCAACTCCGTCAAAGTTCACCTCAGTGCTCTCTCAGCACATCATGTGCCGGTGGACGGCAGACCTCTTTCCAGCGACCCTCTCGTGGCGAGGTTTCTCCGAGGTCTCCTTCTACTTAAACCACCTCTGCGCCCGCCAGCACCTGACTGGGATCTGAATGTGGTTTTGCAGCGGATCACCTGTCCGCCTTTTGAACCTATGGCTACCTGTTCTCTACGTTTTCTTTCTTGGAAAACCTTATTCCTGATAGCCCTCACTTCCGCTAGACGCGTAAGTGAATTGCAGGCCCTCGTGTCTGATCCCCCTTACACTCGGTTCTACAAAAATAGGGTAGTCCTACGGACTCACCCAAAATTTCTTCCAAAAGTGGTCTCCCCTTTTCACATCAATCAGGAGGTGGTACTTCCGACCTTCTTTCCCAGGCCACACTCAAGCCGAGCTGAAATGGTCCTGCATACCCTGGACTGTAGAAGGGCATTGAACTTCTACCTTGACCATACGCGGGAGCACCGTAAAGCTGCTCAGCTTTTTGTATCTTTTGACCCCAATAAATTGGGGCTCCCGGTCTCCAAGCGTACTCTCTCCATCTGGGTTGCTGACTGTATCGCTTGGGCTTATGGGGCAGCCGGACTCTCCTTAGAAAGTCGAGTCACGGCTCATTGTGTTCGGGCGAAGGCTACGTCAGTGGCTTACCTCCGCTCTGTTCCATTGGCAGACATCTGCCGGGCCGCTACTTGGTCTTCGAGCCAGACTTTTGCGGTCCATTACTGCCTCGAGAGGGAGTCCCGCAGGGACAGTGCTTTCGGGCAGGCAGTCCTCCGAAATCTCTTCGAGGTTTGAGCAACTCCTACCCTCCATCCCGGATGAGGGCTACCGGTGGGTAATAATTCAGCGAAGATTCCTTCCTTCTGTACTGCTGAGCTAGAGGGAGCTCATTTTGTGCTTAGGGTCTCCGGTAGCCTTAAGCTTGGGAGTCCCATATGTGAGGACTGACTTCCTGCTTGGTCCTGGAGAAAGCGTAGTTACTCACCTGTAACAGGTGTTCTCCAGGAGCAGCAGGAATCAGTCCTCACAACCCTCCCTCCTCCCCTTGGAGTTGCAATTATCTGCTTTAGTTTTTTTGCAAATTTTTATGCTGTCTTTTAGCTATGTCATCTGACTGGCTAAGATGGCACCCTTGGGCGGGAAGGGGACCGCGCATGCGCGCTGCAATTCCCAAAGGCTTTCTTTGAAAGCTGGGGAAAATTGCTCCGCGAGGGCTCCGTCGGCGCCGACGTCACCCATATGTGAGGACTGATTCCTGCTGCTCCTGGAGAACACCTGTTACAGGTGAGTAACTACGCTATATTACAGGCTAGTGGAAGATTAGCCACACAGCTGAGTTCTGAACAGATTGAAGGGGAGAGAGACGACTCTGAGGGAGACCAGCAAGGAGGAGGTTGCAATAATCAAGACAGGAAGTGCTAAAAAGTGGATAAGTGTCTTAGTAGTGTGTTCAGAAAGGAAGGGGTAAATTTTGCTAATGTTATAGAGAAAGAAGCGACAAGCTTTAGGAATCAGTTGGATGTGTGTGGAGAAGGAGTGGGAGGAGTCAAAGATGACCCCAAGGTTGCGGGCTGAGGAAGCAGGAGGTAGAAGAGTGTTATCTACAGAGATAGAGAAAGGAGGAAGGGGAGGAGGATTTAGGGGGAAAAATGAGAAGTTTGGTTTTGGCCATGTTCAATTTCAAATGGCGGTGAGACTGCTCAACTCCCTCATCCCTCTCCAAAAGTCTCACACCTGGGTATTCTGACCAGATGTGATAGAAGGTCTCCTGGGCCCCATACTGTCTCCAGCATCTATCATTGATCAACTCATCGATGGCATGCAATCAGGTAGGCGTAAAATACCATTTATAAGTTAGGTTATAGCCATTTTCAATCAAATTGATTGCAATTAAGCCTTTTGATACTGAACATTGCCTTGGGTATTTATTCTCCCAAATCTTTCTCCAATTGCACTTGATGTTTATGCTCTTTTTGAACATTTGGATGGATCAAACTATATACATATTGAATATCAGGCTTTATGATTCTCAAATCTGCTGTGCAATTCCTCAGATTTTGACTTATCCTTTCCCAAAGCTGTTTCCACCCCCATGCAAAAGGACGTCGGCATTGTGCATCAGAAGGGTGGAAGCACAAACAGCCCAGCAATGATGAAGGTTTAAATAAGCGCTGTGGGGCTGTTTGAAGTAATTGATGCAATTGCAGGTCCCAGAGAGAGGTGGCAGAAGTGCCAATGGACCAACCGAGCAGGTGCACAAAGACTGGCGACAATTCAATTCAGGTGAAAAGCCTTTTAATTGGGCCCCGACGCATTTCGGCTAAAAAGCCGCCTTCAGGGGGTCTTTGAAAGAGAACACACCTTATTTCTGTCGCGTAGTACACTAAAGGTAATCGCGTTCGATACACGCTGCACTGTTTCTGCACTGTTTCTGAAACAGTGCAGTGTGTATCAAACGTGATTAACTTTAGTGTACTACGCGACAGAAATAAGGTGTGTTCTCTTTCAAAGACCCCCTGAAGAAGGCTTTTTAGCCGAAACGCGTCGGGGCCCAATTAAAAGGCTTTTCACCTGAACTGAATTGTCGCCAGTCTTTGTGTACCTGCTCGGTTGGTCTTTTGTCTTAGACTATTTCAGGGTTACCCAGGCTGTCCAGACCATAATGGCCTTTAACTGTGCAGCCACTAATAATAGTGTAAGTTCAGAATTGCACTACCCCCTTTCTCCCTTGGTCTGTTTAACACTTCCTGGGAGACCCTCGGTGGATACCTGTCCCAAATTAAACCAGTACAACTTCCTATGTAATTGTCTAAGGGTGCCGTTTACTAAAGCCCACTAAGGTTCTGCCCATAACATGTGATGCAAATGCATTTTAAGTGCAGAGCTTCCTTGTTAGCTGGTGCACTTAACAAGGGTATACTTAATGACATCCACAGAGGTGTCATTTTGTACGTTTGTGCTAATTGCCATATTGCCACTGAGTGTGTGGCAATTGCCCTCCCGCTTGTGGCAATGTTCTCTCCACATCCACACTCCACCCATTCCCCGCCCCATTGTGCGATGGCCGATTACCATCTGTTTTTCCATAGGTCATTGGCATGCCCCTACATTAGCTTCCTCCCAGCTGTCAGCTGCTGCATGTTAAAATGCACGTTAACTGGTTACTGGACTTTAGTAAAAGGGGCCCTTAATACTCCTTTTGGGACCACTATCAGAAAGGTTAGAAATAGATACATTAATTTGGGCAGGATTAATATTTAACTTGTTGCAATCCTCCCCATCCACAAAGTCAGAGCAGCCCATCAGTCCAGATCATTAGAAACATTTAACATTAGGGGCCCATCCTTTGACTTCATAAATATGAGAGAGACTACTGGGCACCAAGAACTCTGAGATATCTAATATAGATCTTGGCCCAATGAAAAGGAAATATATTCTGCAATTGTTCTCTCAGCTGATTTTGAAAACTCACATTTTGGCCCCCAATTTGGTCGTATTGACCTTGAATCCTGATACGTTTCCAAATCGCTGTTTTTCCTATATTAAATAAGGCAGTGTTGTCAAGGCTTTAAATTGCATCCAAGCGCATCCTGCTATTAGACCAAACTTCATAATAAACAAAACTAATATACAAATATCGATGCAGCTACAGATTCAATCATAGTTCAACATATTTCCCCAACAGAACATCACTTTGACTGATTCAGTTCTAGTTCTACCCCTCTGCCTCTAGGGAATGACTTTATTAGCGTAAAATTCTAGAGAGGCAAAACCAGATTTGAATCAACTTGTCAGGAGTCAGCTTGGGTCAGGCAACAACCTTGTGTGCACACCAGAGTAAACTAAAAAAAAATTAAACTTTATTTAAAAAATATGCAAACCGAACATTCGGGCTTTAAAGTTCCATTGCAGGCTCACATGGACTGTCTTCCTATTTATTTTCTCTTAAATGCACAATTTTGTACTTCATGCCAGTGTACATGGACAAATGACTGAATTATGTGTGAACATTTCTGACGGCTCCGTTTGAAAACCAAGCCCTTGGATTGCACTTTGGACCATTCCTGCCCTGGATGCTTTTGTACTTTCACATTGATTATCTTGAGATTCACCAGCACTGTCTGGATTTCTGTGTTTTATTTCCTGGGTTAGGCTATCATCTCTTTTTTTTTCAGACTAGTCAACAGTTCAAGCCTGGATATATCCCAGCAACTACTTTAGATTCTTCCATTCCTTAGTGAAAATGGCCTTGTGAACTGTATTCTAAGCTTAGTGTTGTACAGTACATATGTGCAGCTGTGTAGGTGCCGGAGGACTTCCAATATTGGGAAGCATTCTTCACTGTGACCAGTGAGGGGTAATTTCAGTTGTCTTTAGCAGCCTCAATCATTTTTAAAAGTTGGCACCTCTAAATTTTCCCTTCCATTTTCTTAGCATCAACCCTGCATATCGATCAGAGTTCATTGGAATAAATCAAAGTAAAGTATAATGATAACAAAAAACGAAAGATGTGAAGAAGTTTCCAAGTCTTATTGCTTTTACTGCTCTGGTGGGAAACTAAAAAGTTCAAAATACTTCACAGCCATTGATCAGTTGCCTTCTCCAGGGTGGAAACAAGGCAACAGTTGTATCTGCCATGACAGATGGCATCCAGAACAATTAATAGATACCAGAGAGGTTAGCTGTGTTGCTTCACATCACAGAATGAAGGTGATGGGATTTGAACTCAGGAACCTTAGCCTTTCATTTTCATGGTTGTAGGCTCTGTCCAGTAAACTATAGCATCAGCCCTATTTGTTTTTTGTGCCATCAAGTCAGTGTTGACTCATAGCGACCCAGCTACCTCTGGGTTTTCTTGGCAATGTATCACCAGAAGTAGATTGCCAACCTTTTCTTCCAAGGCAATGGAGGGTAAAGTGACTTGCCCAAAGTCACAAGGAATGCCAGTGGGAATTGAACCCTTGATCTTCTGGGTACTAGGCAGTTGCTCTAAGCACTAGGCTACTCCTCCACACGTCAGCCCTATTATGCACTGTTTTAAAATGTAGGTAAAACTGACAGTTTGATAAAGTGCAAAGAAGTTTTTTGTTTGTTTTTAGGAACCTGGCTTCAGATTTGCAACTAAACCAGAGGGCTGAGCTAAGCCGAATGGAATCTTAAATCCAGGTGAGAAGTAAATATTGCAGCAACAATCTGAGAGAATTTGTTATGTTAGGCGACTGCTATAACACAGACATTGCTAGAGTTATTTGGTGACAAACTGCTGATATACATGCAAGTAAAGAGTAATATAGACCTGGATGCTTTATTTTTTCAGCTTGTATCAATTTTGTTCTGCAGGCATAACAAATCCCAGCAGTAGAAATATGATTAAAAGTACAGAGTTTCTGTTATCTGCCACTCATTTTGCATAGAGACCCTCCCTTTTGATATTTCTGGTCCTGGATGGATGTCCTGCTGGAGACATTACTACTAGGGAAATGGTTTGCTACTAGCACTGTGGGAGATTTTTTTGGAGGTTTTGTATTCAGGATTGCATTTTTTTTAAATTAAGAAAACTCTTCACATGTACCATAGTTAATATGTCTCTCTCATTTTGGGGAGGATTTTAATGCTAGCAAGAAGAATAAAGATAAAATCACAGACATGAACTATAGCTCCAGAGCAGCTGTCTAGGAAAGGGAGGCACCCATGAGTCATGCCTATAGAGGAAATAGTCTTAATAGTAGAAAGGTAATTTTTATGTTTATTGTCATATACCTGAGAGTTGTGTTTGTTATGGCCAATAAAAACTAGCACATGTTTAATGTTAGTGCTGTTTTTTTAAACTATGCATGCTATATTGTAAAGTTTACAGTTGTAGTTAAAAGGACAAAGAACAAAAGTGAAAGCCAAATGGATCTTTCCATCATCGTCATCATCGTAACAATAATTAGGATTTCTCCAGGAACAAACAGGAAGTCAGTTTTCACATATAGGTGACATCGGCACCGATGGAGCCTGCGTGGATTCACTCCCTAGTTTTCAAAGAAAGCTTTTGGGAGTTAGACCGTGCATGCGTGGTCACCTTCCTGCCCAAGGGTGCCATCTTACTCAGTCTTCTTTTTTCCATGGAGCCCTGCAGACATCCTGCCTGTGTCCCAGGTAAAAGTCAAATTTTTTCTTCATCCTGTGCGTTTTCGTGTTCTTTTTGCCAGATTTGTTCCTCGTTCACCTTCTCGCTGCCCAAATCTGCCCTTGCCTCGGCATTGTGTTTTTTCTCTGATATTTTTTTTTTACTTTTTATGGGCACGGGAGTTTCCTCACACCCTCCCTGACCAAGACATGTGAGTTTGACCTCATGGGCGCCATGTTCCCTGCTATATCTCCGGTCAGTGTTTTCAAGCAATGTGGCAAATGCCCCCGCACCATGTCCATTATGGACTGCCACAGTTGCTACATCTGGTGCTTAGGGGCTGACCACAATGACTCTTCCTGCTCGCTCTGGCTAGAGATGTCAGCAAAGAGCCAGAAGAATTGGGAGCAGCAACATAAGGAGCTGTTTGGCTTGAAGGACTTGGCTGCGGGGTGGGCCTTGAGCATGGAGTCACTGCCCTTGGGGACCACGTCCAATGACTCGGCATCGCATGGGCAAGCTTGATCTGAGCCTCAAGGTTGTGGAGCCTTGGACTGGGGATCATCTTCCAAGGACCTCTCCCATGGACTCAAGGCATTGTCCAAGTCAAGGTCAAAGATGAAGTCCAATTCAGATACCGGAGGTAAGACCTCGGATACCCAGGCTCAGAGCCCTCGACCCAATGCCGAGGATGATGACCGGGGGCAGACCTCAAAGCTGCCCCGGTAGGAGGAGACTCCCATCATGTCGGGTGATTGGGCTCTGTCCCCCACCGCGATCACTATTGGTGACTCCCATCTGAGGGAACCTGCTCCAGGCTCAATGCTGTCAGAATATAAGCTGGCAGCTGTGGAGCCTACTGGTATCGAGGCCAAGATGGTGGCCCTGCAACTCAGCCTGGCTGCCTTCCTTGAGGCACAGTGAGGCCCGACACCTGTTGCCTCCCAGTCGTCAGCGCCGACCATGACACCCTCCTCTACCAGGACCTCTCTGGAGAAAGTTCAGCCTGTCTTGGAGCACTTCTCTGACTCAGAGCCAAGACGCTTGGTCTCTCACTTGAGGCCTGACTCACCTCTGAGTACCTCAGAGTTGGTGCATTGGACACCGCGTTCCCCGACATTGGTGTACATTGGCTGAATGACTGCCCGGGACTCATCTCCTCCGGCTCCAAGTCAGGATGGGAGACCGATGACATTGCCAGATAACGTGCTCCATAAAGATGTGCCCTCTGAGATGTCTCCATCGCAGGAGCGCCAGTGGTCACCAACTAAGGACCTTGCATTCCTTGACTTCATCCATGGGATGTCAAAGGCCCTGTTGCGGAGCCGGAGGAGAAGCCTCATGCTGAGGACCCGGAGATCCTCCAGTATGAGGCCCTTCCAAAGGAAGCACTGATGATACGGAGTCCCCCTATCCTAGAATGCTTGCTGTTCAGGATGTGGGAGAGCCCAGTGATGCTGCTCATAGTGAGCCTCCAACTTGATTCTCAGTATTGAGTTGGCAAGAGCCTAGGGTTTCAAAAAACACAGCTGCCTCACAACTCCATGGTGGTGGAATTGGCCATACGTTGGATCAAAAGTCAGAAGACGCACTCCTCGGTGTTACCCGGCAGGAAGGTTCGCACCATGGATGGTTTTGGCAGGCAGTGCTACCAGGGCTCGTTGCTCGCTGCCTGGATCCAGGCATATCAGCTGTACATAGGCATGTACCTGAGGGACCTGGTGAAAGAACTCGCCGAGTTCTCTGCTGGACTGGCAGGAGAATCCTTCAAGCACTTCCAGACCCTTGTCTCCACAGTTAAGGGATGCTCCAAGTTTCAAACTTGGGCAGTCTTCAACAACTTTGAGTCTGTGGCCCATGTAGCTGTGGTCCTTGGACTTGGAGCAGTGGGTACAGGACAAACTGGCTGATGTCTCATGCTGTGGAGAGAACCTCTTCGACAAACCCATGACTGACAAGGCTGCTGAGCTGGAGACAGAGTTCCTGACCAGGACTAGATTGTCCAGGAAGATGGCTGACCCTTCCTGTCGGAAGGCTTTGGGGAAAAATGCCTTTCATCCAAAGGGAAAAAAGGCTTATGGGAAACCTCCAGTTTCCGGCCTATCAGGCTCCCCAATAAGGTGAGCAGGCCAAGGGCCAGGGTCACAGTCTCCATAAGCCGAAAGCCCCCAAGCCTCAAACAGTGCCCCAACTACAGCCTGGGGGGGGGGGCTTTTGACTCCTTGGACATAGCCTGTCTTCCTCCAGAAGGCCAGGGCCCAAAGAACATGGGAAGAGGTCTGGTCCATTTTGCCCACCTATGGCCGGGCATCACCTCTGATGCCTGGGTATTGCAGGTGGTTTGAGAGGACTACCTTCTGCACTTCCACCAGACGCTTCCTCCCTTCTTTCCAGGGGAGCTTCCCGTGACCTCCCCGCACAGAGAGCTCCTGCAGAAGGAACTTGATTCCCTACTCAGGGAACGGACCATGGAACCAGTACCTCAGACCCTCTGGGGCAAGGGGTTCTACTACTGGTATTTCTTCATCCCAAAAAAGGCAGGAGACTATCGGTCCATCCTGGATTTGCGAGACCTAAACTGCTTTTTCGTCAAGGAGAAGTTCAAGGTGCTCTCCCTTGGAACATTGCTGCCCTACCTCCTCTGGGAAGACTGGCTATGTATGCTCTTTGGATTTCAAAGATGCCTATACCCACATCCTGATCCATCCCTGGCACTGTCAGTACCTCTGATTTATCATCGGAGGTTGCCACTACCAGTACAGGGTGCTTCTCTTCAGCCTCTCCTCGGCCCCCAGAATATTCACCAAGTGCCTAACAGACATCGCTACTCACCTCTGCTTGCTGGAAGTCTTCATCTTCCCCTATCTGGATGACTGGTTTGTAAAGGCCAGCTCACCAGAGGAGGCATGCAATGTGGTGTGCTGCACCATTAGGGTGCTGCAGACACTGGGGTTGGTAATCAACTTCCCAAAGTCACATCTGCTCGCGACTTAGCGCCTGGAGTTCATTGGAGCCCTCCTGGACTTGACACAGGCCAGAGCCTCCCTCCCTCTGGACTGGGTGCAGTGCCTCGCATTGTTAGCAGGGGAGGTACAGACCCACTCATTGTCATCCACCATGCTTCTGCTGTGCCTCTTGGGGCACATGGCCTCGACCATACACATAACCCTCAGGCACGTCTCAAGATGTGATGGGCCCAGTGGACTCTGAGCTCTCAGGCCATGGGCCATCTGGAGGATGTGGTTCAGATCACCTGGTGGCAGAGCCAACAAAACCTCATGGCCGGCCTGCCCTTCCAGGCCCCTCCGGCACCCTGTGTCCTCATGACAGATGCCTCCAAACTTGGTTGGGGATCCCGCTGCGACAGTCTGCAGTTGCAGGGCGCCTGGACATGGAGGAAAGTGCCCTCTAGATCAATCTCCTGGAACTTCAGGCTATGACAAACAACCTCAGAGTGTTCTGCATCCACCTGATGGATCAGGTGGTATTCATCCAGACTGACAATCAAGTAGTTATGTTCTACGGGCTCCAGCTTCGCCTATAGAATTTCACCACAAAGAATGGCATTACCCTCTGGGTGGTCTGCCTGCTAGGCCAGGACAATCTACTTGCAGATCGGCTCAGCAGAGTGCTTCAACCTCATGACTGGTGACTCAACCTGGAGGTAGCCAACTCCATCTTCCAACGTTGAGGAATGCTGATGTTGGACCTCTTTGCCAGCTCTGAGAATGCACAGCTATCGAATTTCTGCTCTTGGAGGCTGGCCCCAGGTCAAGTGGCAGCAGACACCTTTCTCCTGCAGTTGTCCTAGAGCCTCCTGTATGTGTACCCACCTAATCCCCTGGTCCCCAAAACCTTGCTCATTGTTCAGTTGGATGGGGCCTCAGTAATCCTCATTGCTCCTCGATGGCCCCGACAGCAGTGGTTCCCCCTGCTCCTGCAGCTATCCTGGGCAGCCATGATACCTCTGGGCCAGATCCCAGACCTGCACTCACAGGAGAACAGAGTCCTTCTCCATCCCAATCTCTATTCCCTTGCCCTGATGACGTAGATGCTGAAAAGCTAGCCATAGCATACCCCCATCTCCCCATGGAGGTGGAGGATGTTCTACTGGCATCGCACGAGGACTCTATGCACTATGTTTATGCCTTCAAATGGCATCAGTTCTCAGTCTGATGCTTAGATAAGAATCTCAACCCTTTCTCCTGCTCAGTGCAGAACATTGTGCAATATCTCCTGCACCTCTTCCGGACTGAGCTGAAGTCAAATTCTGTCAGGGTGTACTTCAGAGCCCTAACAACTCATCGTCACCTTGTCGACAGCCAGTTCATCTCTCTGCACCCACTGGAAGGCCACTTTATGAGGGGGCTTCTCCTCTTTCAGACCCCATATGCCCACTGCCTGTGGCATGAGACCTGAACGTTGTCCTCAGGAAGCTGATGACTCCCCCTTTGGAGCCTCTGGCTATGTCCCATTAAAGCACTTGTCATGGAAAGTAGTGTTCCTGGTAGTGTTCACTTCGACTAGACAAGTCCGTGAACTGCAAGTGTTGGTGGCTCACGCCCTCTATACCAGGTTCTACAGAAACAGGATAATTCTCCGGACACACCCTAAATTCCTGCCTAAGGTGGTGTCTGCTTTTCACATGAACCAGGAGGTGGTCCTTCCCATCTTTTTTCCAGGCCTCACGCCTCCCATGTGGAAGCCTTATTACACACCCTGGAATGCAAGAGGGAACTTTCTTTCTACCTTCAGAGGAAATAGACCCATCGCCGCTCATCACAACTGTTTGTTTCCTATGACATCAACAGGCTCAGAGTTGCGATCTCCAAGCATACACTGTCCACTTGGGTGGCAGACTGCATCTCCTTCACCTACGAACAGGCTGGACTCTCCCTGGAGCATCACGTTACTATGCACAATGTGCGTGCCATGGTGGCTTCTGTGGCCAACCGGCGCTTGGTCCCTCTGTTAGACAGGACATTTGTCGATTCACCACCTGATCTTCGGTCCATACCTTCACAGCACATTACTGTTAGGAAAAAAGCTCAAGATGAGATAGCGCCTTCGGCCAGACAGGACTTCGTCACCTCTTTGAGGAATAGTGCAACTTCTTCCCTCCAGCCCATTGTATTCAGGTTACTGGTGAAGTGATTCCATGCTCAGTGCTGTAGCTGCATCTCTGGACTTCAAGCCGTTCAGTGCTCCTCACTGTCCTGCACAATTCATTTTTTGCATTGTCGAGGGCTCCTACAGGTCTTTTCAGTAGCCTGTAGCTTGGGAGTCCTATATGCGAGAACTGACTTCCTGCTTGTTCCCGGAGAAAGCATAGTTACTCACCTGTAACAGGTGTTCTCTGGGAACAACAGGAATCAGTCCTCACAACCCTCCCTCTTCCCCATGGAGTTGTTTTTCTTTTTATGCTTGATTACGCTATGTCATCATACTAAGTGAAATGGCACCCTTGGGTGGGAAGGTGACCACGCATTGGCTGTCTAACTCCCAAAGGCTTTCTTTGAAAGCTAGGGAGTGAATCTGCATGGGCTCCATCAGTGCCAATGTCACCTATATGTGAGAACTGATTCCTGCTCTTCCCGGAGAACACCTGTTACAGGTGAGTAACTATGCTTTACATATTGTCATTCATAAACCATAGATTCTCATGTACTGCTTTATTGCATCCTTTGAAAGTAGGCATATAGGTACCTTTCGGGAGGTGGTAGCAGGCCTAGTAACTCCAGTTTTGATGGCTGAAACCTATGGTAGCTTGTAACGTGGAAAGGAACAATAGTATTATTGTTCTAAAACAGTTAAGGTATGAGGTGTGATCAAAAAGTATCAAGACTTGTACAATAACTCAAGAAGGATAACACTGACAGCTATTTCACTCAGTCTCCTTCAAAGTAGTCCCCATCCGATAAAACACAATTCCAACAGTGTTCCTGCCACTGCTGGAAACAATTTTGAAATGCCTCTTTCATTATCCTGTGAAGCTACTGTGTCAGATTTTGCTTAATGGTCTCCAAGTTGTTGAATCTCCTTCCTTTCAGGGATAATTTCAGTTTTGGAAACAAGAAAAAGTCAGAGGGTGCAAGGTCAGGTGAGTACAGAGGCTGACGGACTTGCGCGATTTGGTGTTTGGCCAAGAATTATACCCTAATTAAAGGAATTAAGAACCCCAAGGATTTCTACTCATCTTCATAGATATAGCAGCCGCCTTCGATTCACTAGACCATAAACAGACTGATAGAAATTGGAATCAGTGGCATAATTCTTTCATGGCTTCAGTCTTATTTTGCAGATCGTCATTCCCAAGTCAAGATAAAGAACAGAATCTCTAAGCCAATTAAATTACAACAAGGAATACCCCAAGGATCCTCACTATCCGCCCTCCTATTCAACTTATATACTGTATATAACCGGTCTGCAGAATCATGTAGGAACAAAATGTACACTGTCACCTATATGCAGATGATCTGATGATTTATGCCCCATTCAAAAACCAGACTACTCCTCTTTAATGTCCTGCATGAAATCAGTCACAACTTCACTGCATGAAATCAGGCTTCAACTTCACAACCTCACAATCAACTATAGCAAACCAGAGGTCCTTATAATCACGAGAGATCCCACTTATATTACATCTGATGCACACAAAATCGACAACTTCTCCATCCCAGTGAAAAAGGAAGTAAAATATCTAGGTGTAATCCTAGACCAGAGACTCAATTTTCAAATGCATTTCAAGAAGATGATGGCCAAAGCATACTACAAAATGAAGTTGCTACAAAGCCTCAGACCTCTTTTAGATCACAGCCACTTTTGTACCATGTGTCAGGCAATAGTTACTCCACATCTTGACTATTGCAACTTACTACTTCAAGGCCTCCCCAAGCAAACCACCCAGGCAATACAGCTAGCCTAAAATACCACAGCTTGATTAATTACTGGATCCAAACAACAAGAACATATCACGCCTGTCCTTTAATCCCTTCACTGGTTACCAATACAATCCCAAATAAAGTACAAAGTGATAATGATGATATACAAAACGATACACAAGCAAACCGCTGACTGCATACAACCATTGATCCAGATGGCCCTAGAGTCTCAGACAAGGAGGAAGCAACATCAAAACACCCTCTTCACGCCTCCAGTCAAGACCAGTAGCTCTCAAACAACTTGCCAGAGATCCTTTGAAATCTTTGGTCCCACTCTGTGGAACTCACTACCATATCAACTAAGATCAATCAATGACACTTCAGATTTTAGAAAAATTCTGAAAACACATCTATTCACTGAATACCACGGACCAACACTCAGTACTAACCATAACTCTAGTATTTAAGTCAATCATTACCACCACCTCCCAATCAAGTACCACCCACATTTGGGCTGAAAATAAACTCGACTGACCATCACCTACCCACAGTATCAGCCATTAATATTTAAATGTAAATAGTTGCCGCTGTTGGCTTAACAGTTACGTTTATAGGATTCACCATAGTTATCTCTGTAACAGTTCCATGTATAATTGTTGAGTTAAATGTAAACTGCTTTGATAAAATTGAAAGGCGGTATATAAAAAAAGTTACATAAATAAATAAGAACTACTGGACAAGATGTGATGCGTGAACTGGGGCATTATCGTGATGAAGCAACCATTCACCATTCCTGTGGAGCTCTGACCTCTTATGACAAACTGCATCTCTCAAACGAGTCAGAACTTGGACGTAGTACTCCTTATTGATGATCTGGCCTTTTGGAGCATACTCATGATGACCAATATCCTGGTAATCAAAGAAAACTGTGAGCATGACCTTGACAGTTCTCCTCACCTGACAGACTTTCTTAGGTCTGGGAGAGTTTAGAGTCTTCCATTATGTGGATTTAGCCTTAGTTTCTGTGTCATAACCATAAACCCATGATTCATCACCAGTAATAATCTTTTTGATGAAATCTGAGTCATTTTCAACACATTCCAACAACTCCTTGGCTGCAGTCTATATTTGTTTTGGTCAGGGGACAGGAATTTCGACACAAATTTTGCAGATACACATCTCATCCCCAAATCGACAGTAAGAATGGACTGTATTGACCTGAAACTGATGTCCATGTCCTAGCAAGCTCTCTGATAGTCAGTCGATGATTTGAGTGTATTGTGGCACGTACTGCTTCAACTTTGTCTTCATTCCTGCTCATGGATCGCCTTCCAGGACATTTGGTCACTGTCAGCACTTTGGCGGCCCCCTTGGAAACATTTGTACCAGTCATAAACCCGAGCACGACTCATGCATTCATCGCCATACACTTGTCATAAGTCTCGTTGCACGAATCTCCAAGCTTCTGACAGAATTTAATGCAAATTTGCTGTTCAATTTTTTCACTCATCCTAAATCTGATGAACACAATACCAAACATCACGTGATTAAAAAAAAGCACAGGTGTGCTGCAGCTACGCTACACTCTGCACATGCAGAGCACATAAGTAGGTCACTGCATGCTTATTAGCATCGTGGTGTGACGTATTGTTATGTAGCTACACAACAAGTCTTGATACTCTTTGATCACACCTCGTATATGGAATTAAAGTGGATAGCATGAGTTTATGCAGAGTCAGGGAGTGTTATTTGGGCCTGTAGTCTTTCCGTAGGTCATAGCCTAGCGCTATAAACAGTAAAGCAAATCTTTTATGATCCCATTGATTGACTGTGAAGACAATACACTCCTACAGCAGTAAATGATATTTGTCCAGCCTTGTATAGTTTTTATGTCCTCTCTGTGTTCACCCTTAACTGTTTTTTTTCCTAAGCCTCTTAGACTTGTTTCTGTTTACACTTCATTCTTCTCTCTGTATTACCAAGCAAACACTGGTTCAGACTCGTTGGCTCTAGTCACTTCTTGCATTATTAGGCACAGCTTTAAACATACACGACACAGAAAATGACCCCACTAATGTCATTTTTTTAAATGCTGAACACTCCCAAGTTAACAGCATGTTGCCTGTTAATTCATGCATTATTTCAATATCATTCATAAATTACTTTTGAATCCTTTGACTTATGAAAAAGAAATCCCACAAATCCTACTTTTGGGTAGAGCATAAGACCATAATTAACTCGACATGTGCCATTGAATTAAGAACACAGCGTTCTGAATTTCTTAAAAGAGGTTTTAAATAGGTTAGGGGAATGCTTTCATTAAACCATACGAAGTGGGTGGGGTCTTAAGATGTTTAACAAACGAGGTAGCGTTAATTAAATAATGTTCTATTGTAACTTTATGCCAATCAAATAAGACATTATTTTTTCATACTGATCTTGTAATACAGATAGAAGAGATAATTTTCTAACTGCTCCCATTTGTACTTTTCACTCGCGGACTTTGCTCCAGTTTTCAAAGTAAAATTATGTGCATAATTTCTCTTTGAGACTTATCTCAGCTATATTACCCACACACATTTTCACCTGTTAATTTGTGCAAGTAGCTTTCCTGAGATAAAAAGGCACATTTTACAAATGATGTTCAAGTTCATTCTGGGATGTCCAAGCCTAACATCTGACAAAAAAGCAGGCACATCCAAGTCAAAGCACGATTTCACAAATGTGGAAGTGCCTGATATGCATGTCTATGTGGTCATCTACATAGAGGTCCCCAGAATAGTATTTAAGCCTAGTGATGTCTAATACCCTAATGGTTAGAGTAGTGGGTGAGGACCAGGGAAGCCAGGGTTCAAATTCCACTGCTACTCTTTGTGATCTTTGGTTAGTCACTTAACCCTCTGTCTTCTCTAAGGGGTTTGTTTACATTGAATTCAATGGGGCCGCGGCTCTGATACAGTGCGGAGGCTGCTACCGCTGCTTTATAAACATACCGCTAAGTGTTTTACAGCTAAAACAAGCAGTTTCCCGATGCCTGTTTGAGCCTGGAGCAGGTCTAAACTTGGAAGAGATCACAGACATCCCTGATGTTTCTGAAATTGAGCAGTGGCATCTAAGTCCATTTGTGAAATGGCTCCCGGGGATGTCTCCATGGTTTGGACAGCCACATGCCCATTTTCAGACATCCAAATTACAACTAAGGGGGTCATTCTGAACAGCGAATAGCAGGGATGTATGTCTGGTTTGGACGTACAACTCCTGCTATTTGCTGTGAGCCTATTCTGCCTCAATAGCTCCCCGCATGCACAGGGCCTTTGTGTGGGGAGCTCCAGATGGGGCAGGAGGGGGTGGTGACAGGGCAGAGAGCGGATAGAGCAGGGGCAGGCCTCACAAACCAGACATACTACTACTACTGAGCATTTGTGTAGCGCTACAAGTTGTACGCAGCGCTGCACAGACATGTAAGAGACAGTCCCTGCTCATCAGAGCTTATAATCTAGTCAAGACAGACAACACAGAAGGTGTGGACAGGGATAAAACAAGGGGGAAGGAAAAAAAAACAAGAAGATCAGGTGAGTCAAGATCCAAAAGCAGCAGCAAAGAGGTGAGTTTTCAGCCTGGATTTGAAGAGGGTCAGAGAAGGTGCCTGGCGTACAGACACAGGTAGTTTGTTCCAGGCGTAAGGTGCAGCAAGGTGAAAGGAGCAAAGTCTGGAGTTAGCAATAGAAGAGAAGGGCACAGATAGAAGCAGTTTACCAGAAGAGTGGAGTTCCCGAGGGGGGTTGTAAGGAGAGATAAGAGAAGAAAGGTAGTGTGGAGCTGTAGAGTGAATGCACTTATAGGTCAGCAGGAGAAGTTTGAACTGGACATACAGGGTCTATTCAGGTCACTGCCGGCCCTGTACATCTGGGAGGGCAAAGATGGATGTCGGACTTATTCCATCTTGGAGGTGGAATAAGTCCGATGAATGGCGGTGATCGGGCCAGGACCCCCCCAACACATGGCGCAGAAGCAGGTAGGCACCCTCTGCCCAATCCTGACCCTGGCTTCTCCTGCCCGAGGATCGGGCGTCAGGGGAAATGCATTTTCCCACTGTTGGGCACTATGTGCTCCTGCGTGGTGTCCCGGTGCCTTGGCGATGAGATGCCATGGCACCGGCACACCAGCAACAGCAAAAGGAGGGCTAACCGTGCAGGTTCTTAGCTGCAGAATCGGGGCCCATCTGGCTACCCTAAGTGCCTGCATCTGCACACGCGGGAATGTCTAGCTCCCGTGGGTGCAGAATTGGATACACTTTTGGGCCATCCATGTTTTGGACATATGGATGGCCCAGACATGCCCCGATCTGAAACAGCCTCCACGGTTTTTAAAATATCATAGAAACATGACGGCAGAAAAAAGACCATATGGCTTATCTAATCTGCCCTTCCATACCAACTACTATATTCCCCTTTTTTCCTTTAGAGATTTTCTGTGTTGGTTCCATGCTTTCGTGAATTCAGATACTGTCCTGGTCTCTACTATATCCACTGGGAGACTGTACCATGCATTTACAGCTCTTTACATAAAGAAATATTTCTGCATATTACTCTTGAGTCTATCCCCTTTCACCTTCATCCTATGCCCCCTTATTGCAGTGGTTTCTTTCAATTGAAAGAGGCTCTCCTCCTGTGCATTTATGCCATAGAGGTATTTAAACATCTCTATCATATCTCCTCTTTCCCGCCTTTCCTCCAAAATATACATATTGAGATCTTTAAATCTGTCCCCATATGCCTTATGATGAAGTCCACTGACCATTTTGGTAGCTACCCTCTGCACAGACTCTATCCTGTATATCCTTTTGAAGGTGTGGTCTCCAGAATTGCACATAATACTCCAAATGAGGTCTCGCCAAAGACTTAGACAGGAGCACTATCACTTCCTTCTTCCTGTTGGCCATTCCTCTCCTTATGTACCCCAGCATCCTTCTGACTTTTGTCGTTGCCTTTTCTACCTGTTTAGCCACCTTAAGATTATCAGAAACAATCATGCCTAGGTCCCGTTCTTCTTTTGTAGACAGAAGTATTTCACCCCTTATACTGTACCTCTCCCTTCGATTTTTGCATCCCAAATGCAAGACCCTGCATTTTTTAGTGTTAAATTTCAGCTGCCAAATTCTCAACCATTCTTCAAGCTTGGCTAGATCCCTTCTCATGTTATTTACTCCTTCCTGAGTGTCTACTCTATTGCAAATTTTGGTATCATCTGGCAAAAGTGTGTATACTTTCTAAAACTAAAAATATAGGTTTCATGCAAAGCCCTCCCCATCTCTAATGAAGAATATGTGGAGCCCAATTCAGGTAGGGACATGTCTGTGCTGTCTAGAAAGCCCCAAGCAAGATGAGCCTATCTGGACCCAATTCTGGACAAGAACAAAATGTTCCTGCAGTAACCAGAATTGGGCCCAAGGACAGCTTGGCATGCCCCTGCCGCCTGCGGGGATGTCCTCCCCATTGCGCCCTGACTCCCGTGGCTTTGGCTTCCTTTTTCCCACCGTCTGACCCATGGCTGGCCTGCCGTGGCTTGGGTTGAGTGGCGGGGACCCTCCCTCTTTCAGCCCCAGGGCGGGGGGGGGGGGGTTCCCGGGCCCGATCGCAGGTTTTGTGCTGCTTATTCCACCTTTGAGGTGGAATAAGCAGCATGTCCCAATGGGCCCGGCAGGACATTCAGGGCTGTGATCTGAATCAGACCTGTACGTCCTGCCGGGCTGGCCCATCCCCACTTTAACCAGATCCCACCCGCCCCCCCCCCCCGCCTCCCGCTGGCTCTCTTCATCCTGATGCTCAGGACATATGGGTAGAGCCGGAGGGGGAATCGGGCCCAGACGGCTTGTGGGGCTGCATGTCCCGCAATCTTTGTCCCAGAATCGGGCCCCTTGTGTAATGTTTTGGCAGGCTCCTAGTTTTCAAGAAAATCTGTCAATGCCTAGCTAATGTGCTGTCTGAGCTGGTTCTGGGTGCTTGTTTTCTAAAGCCATGAAGGTACTTATGTTGCCTTTATAAAATAGACTTAAAATTGGTACCATTTTCCATCTTGGATATAGGCATCCTTTTATAAAATTACCCCTACAGTGGTATGAAGGATAAAGATTGTCAGAGATTTGTTTCCACCCTTAAGCAGCTGTACTCTATGTCAGCCTTCAGTAATAATTTCAAACTATGGACACATATGGTAAAAATATTTTAGTTGTTTCTTGAGGAGGAACACAGTTTAAATTTGGCATGCTACTTTATAATTTGCAGCTAACAAAACGTTATGGATTGTTAGTGAGTACAGAATGGACTACGAGTATTATCTTTCTAGTAAGGCAACATCTCAACTATGACGTCAGTATATTTGCACAGTATGCCATTTTAGTCCTAGTTCATATTTCTTTTTTCTGAAATTACGTTTATTTGATTCACTTAGAATATGACTGTTTAAACACTTCTAGTAGTTAGTTGCTTTTGAAATTTTAAATTCTATTTTGTCTTGGCTGGCGCTTCAGACTTGTTATTTCAAGAAAAGGCTTTTCCTCTTAACTCTTGATGGCTCTGAAGACAAAGGCATATTGGGGAGCCGCCCCCTGAGTCTCCTGAAGTGGGTCCTAGAAAGCAGCCTTTTATTTAGACCCGTCATTCCAGTCTGAAGTCTCTTTGGTTGGACCTTTGGAGGATTCAGTTCACATGGATCAATGCCAGAAGCACTCTAGTGCCTTCCAGAAGTAGAAGTGTGGCTTCTGTGCCTCTTAGGGAAGAACTGTCTGGGACATCTAACCTTCTGCATTTCAAGTGCTACAGCCATGAGGGAAGATAAGATTCATCCTCAAGTGCAGTGGGAGCCTATGAAGAGCTCTTTCAGGCCAACAGGATGACAATAAACAGTGGCACCGACGGAGTGAGTAATGCTCAGCTTGTTCTTAGAGTCCTGAGCTGCCTGGATTGCCAGTGACTGTCTTGGTGAAACCTCCTGTTTCTGCACTTTCAGATTAGAGACATTGCTCATTGCTCCAAGGATACTGGGACTTTGTCAGCCTGACTGGAGTCACAAGTTTGTTTATAGGAGATGATTGTGGGAGACCCGGCTAAGAGAGTGTGTTGATTGGAACAGGCATCTGATAGTTGGGTGTCTACTTTAGTGATATTGATACAGAATAGATCAGTGACCCATTGAAAGCTAGAGATGATGAACAATTTGAGGCATCTCAACCTGTGATTTGATAGCTTCTCTCAAGTTCCTTTAGAGACTGCTGTGGAATGGAAGTGTAACCTAGTGGTTAGAGCTGCAGCCTTGTGACTAAGGAAACCAGGGTTTGAATCCCACTTGCATTTCTTATGGCCCTAGGCAAGTCACTTAATCCTCCATTGGTTCAAGGGCAAATTTAGATTGCAAGTCCTGCAGGGACAGGGAAATACTTATTGTAACTGATTGCACCTCACCTTGAGCTACATCTGGAAAGGTGTAAGCTAAATATTACATGTAAAGCTTCTAGGAAGAGTTTAATACAGTGCTTCCCAAACATGTCCTGGGGGCTCCCCAGCCAGTTAGGTTTTGGTGCTCTATCTGCTGAGGAGCTGCTATGCATACCCTAACAGATAATACAAGGCTTTTGTCTTGTTAGCTGTAAAAGTATAATACAGTTTAGTAAACTGACCCCCAACTTCACCTCTGCCCACACCCCTTCCATTATTTATTTATTTAATTTATTTAGCTAGTCTATCACCATGTATCACCCTGGCCAGTAGCAGAAATTCAGATTGAGGGTCCCGAAGCAAAATATTAGAAAGAGCCCCAGAACAGGGGGAATCCACCTCAGAAGATGTGTGAATAGCTATAAATGGGTCCCCTTTTCTTCTGGGCCCCCCTGCACTTCAAGGGTGGCTTGAATGGAATTTACGCCACTGACCCTGGCACTATCCATATAGTACCGGGTGGTCTGTAATGCTGTTCGGCAACATTGGATAGTGTAGTTGAATATTCATGGATAACAGCTGCTAAGGGAAATATCTGGATAATAGCAGCTGTTATCTGAATATTTCCCTTCCATTATCAGGCTGTATATTTCCAGTGGCCTACATATCCAACACAATGCTCATTCCAATTCAGTGCAAAATAATCTGCATGTGAACCGACTTAATAGACCAATTTTTCAGTCTTATGTTAAAAAGAACAGAAAACGTAAGAAAATGTCTTCGGCAGGCTAAATGAAAACTTGTTTCTAGTGGTAAAACCCATCTTAGGGATATATTTACTGAACAGCGGTAGCGGCTTCCGTGCGATATCGGAGCCGCAGCCTCGCACGGAAGCCACTACCGCTCTTTAGTAAACATATCCCTTAATTTTACCAACATAGCATTCAATTTTTTAATTTAAAAAACAAATATTTCACACAGAAGGTACAGTTTCAATTTAGATTTCAAAAGCCCAACAGAAATTTGATGAAAACCATTCCATTAACTCTTGCTCTATATAGTCACGACATGCCCCATGTTTCATTCCTCAAAGCCACATCAGGAGAATAAAAAATGTATTGGAATACGAGTTTATAAACAAACTGTCTATATGACTGACAAGCTTACTAGTGGAAGAATCCCATCAAATGTGTGTGAGAGACTGAAATAAATAAATAGTGGTGTTTCCTCTGTGTTGAGACCAGTGTTTTTTTTAAATCTAGAATTTGATTTTTATTAATAAATTTCAAATTTATACAATACACATTATAAAAGAAGAAAAAAGGAAAAATCCAATAGTCCACATCCAGGGGAGCACATGCATGGATCAGAGATGATGCCCTAATACTAAACTGAACTCTATTACTAACATTGCTAATGCACAAAATCTAGCAAAACAATACAACGATCATATTATACCTGTGGAACCTGATTTAGTAGAAACGTTTCCAAAGAGGTAACTTCAGAAAAAACATATTTAGTGCCCCCAATAGTGACCAGGCATTTGCAGGGAAACTTAAGGAAAAAAAGTTGCACCAGCAGCTTAGACCCGTGGCTTTAAAGCCAAAAAGGCCCTGCGTCTGGATTGAGTTTGCCTGGACCCATCAGGAAACATATTAATTTCCCCCCCCAAAACTCAGCATTCTTATTCTGAAAATAAAGTCACATAACTGTGTTTTTGTCAGCCTCAGAGGAAAAAGATACAAGAAGGGTAGATCTCATAGGAATCATATCCTGAGATGATTCAATAAAATTAGACACATCCAAGGAATCTAAAGAAGACAACGGGGCGGCAGCCCGTGGCAACCCACCGGCTGCCGAACCCGACTGGGGCAAATAATACATTTTAGTAATAAGAGGTTTAGTATTAACTTGATACCCCAAGAGCAGTGTTGTTTAATGTATTCACTGATGATCTGGAAAATGAAGCAGTGAGTGAGCAGATAAAATTTGCCGATGTCGCAAAATTATTCAAAGAAGTCAAAACACCAGCAGAATGAGGAACTGCAGAAGAACCTTGCAAGACAGTGGGGCTGGTTATCTAAATGACAGATGAAACGTAGTATGTATAAGAGCACATGGGAAAGAATAATCCTAATTGTGTTTCTATGATGTTGGGGCTCATTTAGGAGTATTTTTATAACAGAGTTACCTAGGTTTAGAGGGCAAGAAGGTGCTTTTTTTGGCCCCATTTTATGATGACACATAAACCTCTATGTTTCTTTATAAATTACTAGTGCAAATCTAGCAGCAATTGTGGCTACGTTTACATTGAGGTCATAGATATTTTTGCCTGCTTAGGAGCAGGTATAAATGCTCACACATAAAGTACATGAGCATTGCATATTGCTTAGTATATTTTATAATCAGTGGCATAACTTTGCAACTCCACCAGCACTCCCTGGTAACGCCTGGGGTAAAAGCACTCTGTTCATGCCATGGTGCATACTTTTACACCTGAGGTAATAGAAGAAGAGCCATTCTACGCATGTACACTGGGATATACGCATGAAAATGGCTTTATAAAATTACTCCCATTGAGGACAAGATATTGATGTCTTCATCTCATTGTGCAAGCTGTCGTCAATAAAACTAATAGCATGCCAGAGATTATTTGAAAAGGAATAGAAAACAAAACTCTTAATATAATGTCCCTGCATAATTCCACAATTCTACCACATGTAGAGTAGACTAGGCTGTATAGAGCAATGAAACAAACTCCTTGAAGATGTATTTTATAGATAGAAGAATGTGCAATATGTACAGGGGCGTGAAGACTTTTGCAAACAGGATAACCAAAAGTAATTTGGAAATAGTATTATTTATTTATTTACAGTCTCTTTTATATCGCGCTATTCAACATCAGTGCGGTTTACATGGAACATAGAAACTTACACATTTCATTGGCTGATCTGTGTTTACAAGGAGCAGGTACTAAAACTTGGATAACTAGGGGTAACTATTTACATTTAGGCGACAAGACAAGTCGTATTTCACTAGTGTATATACCTTATCTGCAAATCCCTCTCAAATCTTAGTATACAGTCGTCCCTCGCCACTTCGCGCTTCGACTTTCGCGGCTTCACTCTATCGCGTTTTTTTGAAATACGAGTGTAATGGTGACTAAAGGGGTGTTATAGGTCGTAAACAGGTTTTCTATGCTCCAACTACGAAAATATTCAATTTATAAATAAAGAATCCTACTTCGTGGAAATTCACTTATCGCGGTAGAGTCTGGAATGAATTAACTGCGATAAACGAGGGACGACTGTAACGACAAAATTATTACCATTAGGGTAGGTCTAGAAATGCCCTCACAACTTATATCTGCAGTGTAGATAGATTATGTATATAGTTAACCCATTTATCCATGTTTGTACTCCTGTTCAATGTAAAACCTGACAGTTTGTCGTTATGGTCGTTTTGTTATGATGTAAACCGCGCTGATTCTAAATAGCGCGGTATATAAGAAACTGTAATAAATAAATAAATAAATAAATGTTCTTATAGGCCTGATACTTTTGGACACAAGCTCCTACAAAAGCAATCCACTGCACTCTCTCTAGTCTGTGACCACCACTTTGGCTAGTACTATTGCTAGCTGGGGCTTAGGAGCTGTGAACTGATGTGATCTGCAACTGTAGGTTAGAAGATAGGAGGCAGCCGGCACATCTTGGATGATACAGTAGTGTCTCAAGAAGTTAAGATAACGCAGGGGTCAGGATAAATACTCTTTGCCAAGAGCAGCAGCAGCAGCAGCAGCAGAATGGCAGTAATTCAGCAGTCTGTTTCACTCAAACTTTAAAATCTGGGCTGTATTAGTGGTATGTGCAGAAGCTGTGTTACTTGCTAGCTTGTTTTCCATATGGTTCTGTTTTAATGGAGCACATTTTTTGCAGATGGTTGGAAAGTGAGTAGGACCCTCTTAAAACTAACTATGACTAATTCATCTAGTGATTATTGTATACTTTAATATTTAACAGTCTCCTTTGTAAAGTTCTTTCATTCACAGCTCTCTTGCCTTTGAATAATGGCCCAAGACAATTCTTTATTTAAACAAGGCCCTGGCAGAAGAGCATAGACCAGACCATGCAGTCATATTTTCCCCGATTCAGATCAAGCCCATACCTAAAACTGGTTTCTTTACACATATTCTTTGGATATCTCCATCATTATTATGGTTATTCAGAGCCCATTTAGCCGAGATAATGGTGTCCAAGGAGGGATACTCAAAGAAAAGTGAAGTGGTCTTTATCAAAGACTGAAGCAGGCTTTGTTCTCGCTGCAGCACTTCGACAACTCTGTCGATGTGGGACCATATGCAGTTCTGTCAGACTCTGCAGAATATTAATACCAGGCTCCTGTTTGCATTTTTGTCAGTATTGTGTGTCAGGTCAAGAAACCCTTCTAAGTAAATAAAATGTGACGTGATTTATGCTTAAAAGCACACTGTCAACGCCCCTGCTGATTCTATAGGGGATACTAGGGCAAAGTTAGCTTCCAAGATACAACATTCCAGTGTTTCTAAATTACACCCAATTGACCACAAATAGCATCACAAATCATCTAAAATTCAATAGCTTCTGGATTCTTTGTCCTTTAACCAAAAAAGTTGCAGTCCTGCAGGTGATTTGCTCTGCAATCTAAAGCACGTGCCTCTAACATCTGGTTCACAGATCCAGATTCTGGCAGAGTTGACTCAGCCATTTAATGTTCTGACATAGGCACAATTTATTTGATTTGATTGATTTAATTTATTAATGGGGGTTTTATTTCTTACTTTTATTCCTACTGTTTTAACTTAATTTTGTTTATGTACTATATTTGCCACCTTGTACCATCTTGTGGAAAAAGCAGGCTATAAAGAATTAAATTAAAATACAGACAATGATAACTGGGTAGTAAGTGGATTTTATGTTTTGGAGAAAAATACTGTGTAAAGAACATGTTTGCCCCCTTTTACTCAAGCATGCTAAGCAGTTAACATGAGAATCTGGCATGCACTCAGTTAACACAGTAGCTTTATGCCAAAACTGTGCTGAATTAGGTGCAAACCACCACATTAATGCAGAGCATTTTCCCCTAATGTGGGCTGCATTAGCGTGAGTGCACTTAAATCCACCTGTTGAGGTGGCATTAGGTGAACCCACGTTAATGCAGTTAATATGCAGTGTGAACCCAGTGCTAACTGTACCACACCCACTCTCCATCCCTAATCCGCCCTCTCGTGATCCTAACACGAGTGGGCACAGTTAGTGTGAGAATCGTCCCTTGCTGTCATGGCCCCATGCTAGATGACATCACGTATCCCAGCGTGCCTTCAGTGTGCACCAGAGCATGTGCTGCCAGCTAGTGCCCTTTAGTAAAAGACTCCCTAATTTTGTGCTATGTTTTGCATCAGCTGAAAAATGCAGGGACTGCCCCTTACTCTTAACTTTCAGGACAGTACTGTGCGTTAACTGTGGGCACAAGAGATAATGCAGACAGTTTGGAAGACCAATGCAGAATTTCACCTTTCCTTTGGTCCTGCCTTGCCTTTCTTCAAACTGTAATTACCTGTCTTTCTTCCCTTCCAAGCTCTTACTGCTTTTCTTTTCACCCTTCATCTTTATTCTCAGGTCAATATCAAACTGTGGTGGTCAGCATTATTTTGAACACTGGCTGCTGTAGGTACAAATATTGCAGATATTCCACACCAGTATTTCAATAGTAACTGGTGCTGAATATCCAGATACTGTGCCCACTGCCGTCACCATCTGTATAGCTGCAATAGTCAGTGACACTATGGGGGGAGGGTGTATTTTAGAAATTCTATTCATGATTTGGACTTCTGAAAATAGACATTAAATCACAGAGACATCCCTGGACCCATGTTAGAAAGCTGGGTATATAGATATCCCTGGTGCGAGCACGTCTGGCCCTGGTTGTTGAGGTGTCCATGCCTATACTTGTTCCTGACTATGAATGAGGAGCAAAAAAGTGCTCATTTCATGGTTGCAACACTTCCAGAGGGAACAACAAGATGTGCTTTCATTGTCACAGTTAAATGCTGCCTAGAATTCCTAAGCGCATTCATTTGCATAGTTTAAATTTGTATCAACCTCTATATATATAGTTCTAATAGCATTCTCTGTAACAGAATTTGTACCTGTTATTGTACAATTCACAATGTTGTTACTTGTAAACCGTGCTTGATCATTCGGAAAATGCGGTATAAAAATGTTAATAAAATAAAATAAATAAATATTTCCTGGCCAAACAAACCTGCATGTAAATGCATACTCCAAACATATTACTGGCCTGCCACCACATGTCTGATTATTTGAAATGGCCAGCCAGGACATGCAAGTCTCATAATATAGTTGCCTTCCTTTAGAAATACCATGGCCAGCATGTCCCAGTACCCCTTTCTGAAGTCGTGGAATTCGGGGGCCTACACCTGTGTATGTACCCAACCTTTCTCTGCCTGGGGCCTGTCTTCAGAACCAGTTATTGGGACTTTCATCTTTCAGGGTAAAACTGGAGCGATCTCAGAAGACACTTAGATGTGCCTTCCTTCACCTCTGCCACTCCCCCAGAATTTTGGATGTTGTGCTCTGGTTGTTCCAGATTCTTCCTAGACGTTCCTTGTAAAATCCCACTTTATATGGATAGACTGTATGGATAGCCTTAGGACAGTTATATTAAATATCACCACTATATGGATAATCTCCGTCTCTGCCCACAGATGTTCTGGCATGATCCCGATAATGCAGGTGATCTGTAAGAATATTCAGCAACACTATCTGTATGGCACCACGGAGCATCTTGGTCAGCAGCTTGTAATTGTATTAGTGCCACTGAATGCCGACCAATGCAATTTTTAATGATTAACTGCTTTGCTAGGAATCTGTGAAAGGCAGTATATCAATAAATAAAGTAAAACAAAGTATCATTTAATGCCACATATATTTGCTTTTCTGCAATACAGTTAATGGACAGTAAGAACGCAGTTCCATAACATGCATGTCCGGCCCGCAGAAACGTCTAAAAGAAAAACGAGCCCTGTATGACCATAATTTCGCATGCGCATATCTGGACATGCCCGCAGGTCGGGAATCAGGAATTGTGATGAGGTAACTAGTACAGAGCCTATGTTATATGAGGAAATGGCTAGCTCAGAGCCTATGGTAATAGGAAAAGAGGAAGAGCTTACCTCACAAACACATAGGCAGCAAACATATTCAGCTTTTAAAAAGCCCAAGTATAGTGGAGAAAACTTTCCATTCACCAAAGGTGACGCAGTAGAAAGCCAAAAGGCTAATCAAGCTCACCTGAGTGGAAGGGCACATACAACGTGCAGAGAACAGGAGCATAAAAACTACAGGGAAAGCCCAGTAGAGGAGCAAAGGGAGGGGCTGGAGCCAAGGCAGCAAAGGCAGGAGCAGAAGCCAAAGGGTGGAGCAGGCTGTAGCTGCAGAGGAGTCTCCCAAGCCAGAGGGGGCCTTGGTCACTGGAGAGTGAGTAACCAAGAGGAAGGAAGTCCTCTCAACCAGCAGACCTTGCTAGAACCAGGAAGTAAAGGAAGTGTCCCGGTAGCAAGAGGCAGCAGACACAGACTCTCTTCAGAAAGTGATTTCAGCTTGGACCCGGCTACAGAGACGTGGAAGTCTTGGAGAGGAGCCAGCCAAAGCCCAGAGAGAGAAGCTCATTACCCAGGGACAAAAGCTAAGTACCCTGTTGTAGCTAGAGGGAAAAAGCCAGGCATTGCCAGCAGAGCAAAGCCCAGTAATTGGGAGGAAAATCCCTATCGGAGAAGGAACCTGAGAGATACAGTTCCTAGCACAGGACTCTTGAACCCTGTCGATGTAGAGCACTTACCAAATAGAATAACCAGTGTCATTCAAGGGAAGAGCTGTGAGGATTTCAGTTATAAAGATTGTTATGTGCCTCCAAATACAGACTATGAGTAGATGCAATGGGAAAACCAGGAGTGTGATATAGAACTGGATTCCATGGATTGCATGCTTTGTCTGTCTGATGAAATTACATCCCTATGTTAGCCAGGCAAGCAAGAGTTCTGTGATACCTTGTGCTGGCGAAGAATTTATTTTCTATACTGTGAAGAAACAGTTTTCTTTTGTGTTCCTTTGTGCTGTTCATAAAGAATCCTATGTGGGACGGGGAATAAAACCCAAATTATTTCTTTTGCCTTAATTACACGGCTACTGACTATTTCTTTAATAAGGCAACCCACACCTCACGGCCCTAGGCGGGCGCCTAACAGAGCCAAAAAGGGGTGCTGGTGACAGAATATAGATGTGTTTGGCATGGCAAGCAAAACCCCGGGACATGGGTATACGTAGCAAGTTGTTTGGACATCCCTGCCCTCGGCAAAGTCTGAAAAGATGTATGGCTCTGCGGCTGTCAGTCTCCTTGTGGCCACTCCTCCTCAGTTAAAACATGCATCCCTGAAGCTGCTCCTCGCACTGACGGTGTGGTACCCATGCCAAGTGCCTATGAAAACGAATGATACAGATGTGCTGATACAAAACAGGCCATATAAGCTAGTTCTTTACATGAACAGGACGCTGCAAAGTGATCACTGTGCACTCAGAGAAGTTACAACAGCAAGTAGAGAGTGATATGATTGTCCTGACATACCCTGCAGCACAACATGGCAGTAGGTGAACATTTTAGTTGTGCTTGCATTGGTCACCTCTGACAATAGTCTGTATAATGCTATGTATGAATCAAAAGAAATCAGAAATGGTCTTCTACAGCTAAATGTCAGAACATATCCCTGACATTAAATGGGGACCCTCAGATTGAGTGCATGCACCAGCACAAACAGTACTACTAGATGCCCAAGAGCACCAGCATCTGTCTATACAAATGTGCACATTTGTGAAACTGCTGATAGTGCTGTGTGCCCTGTTGCATGCACTCATGCCGAGAGCCTGTTATCACTGACAGGAATATGCTTTGACATTGAGCCGTAGAGACCCCGCTTTGCTGTGTTCTGGCCGATGACAGTGGCAGCAGATCACGCTGCAGTCAGCTCTATGGACTAGATACTGGCCAGGCACTGATGCCCCCCCAAAATTGCAGTTACGTACACCAAGTCCCCCATGCATACCTCTAACTACACGCACACACTCTCACTTGCAGTAATACAAAACATACATCTGCAGTACAGATTCCCTGCACCTTTAGAAAACAGCTGGTATAACATGATGACACGGGGTCCCAGGACTACTAATCTGGTCTGCGTTTCTCACCCACGTATGCATCCATTCTATACTCACCCACATACAATCCTTACGTCAACTTCTCAGATGACAGGAATTGTTAGGGTGTCCTAGATCATTCCCTCTAGCTCATACAGCAGTTGTCAACATAACTGGAATAATCACCATTGCACCTCTGAATATTTCTGTAGGGGTGTTTAGTAATGTGTCTTTACCATACAACCTTCCCCCACTTCTGCATTCTGTTCTTTACAACTGCATCTTGTGATCTTCCAGACTGCAGACACACTGGTTCAAAACATCTTTGTCACAGCCATTCTTCTCTATGGGACACATTGCAGAGCAGAGCAGAAAAGATTCTAAGTCCTGGCTTTATTCCACGTTTATGCTGGTATAACGTGGCCGTCTGCGGCAAACACGCAGAATGTATATGGGCCTTTCCTGAATACGCATTGCACGTCTCCGCTACTGACCACGCCTCCGCTCTGCCCTCTCCCATCCATGTTCTGAGATCCTCATACTAATATCATGTACGTGTAGGGCCATGGGTGTTTCAGAATATGGTCGTAGACATTTTTGCTAGGAAAACATCTATGCTGCACGTCCAAAGGGCTTATTCCTGTTCCGGAATGACCCCCCCTAAGTTTATTGTCTCTGTGTTGAGACATGGCAATTGCAAAATTGTAGCACATTTCAGTAAAAGGGCCCCAATGCTATTAGTTTTATCAATGAATGTGACAATAGGAAATTTTTTGCGATTGCTTGGTTTGCTTTGTCTAGTGTTGGAAGTGCTCTTGAGGCTATCCAGCAAGTACACAATACAGAAAACATCATGGAAGGCAGTTGCTAGCCCAGCAGTTCCCAAACTATGGGTCGCGACCCCAAACAGGGTCACAAAATCCTCATCTGAGGTTGTGATCACAGCTGTAAAAAAATAAAATAAAATAAAAAAACCTAGATAGCAGTGTCATTGGTCTTTACAGGCTTAGGGGATGCGATAACTTCGGCTACATAGGCTCAACGGGAGACAGGTCAGCAGTAGCTTCATTAGCCGATGCTGCAAGTCATTTTGGGGCAGAGGCACAGAAGGAAAGTTAGAGCGTGGGTTGTGTGATTTTTGGAGCCTATAAAATGGGGTCATGGCTGGGAAAAGTTTGGGAAGCACTGTGAGAGCCCATTGATGTAAGATTCATATACTTACAAGCTCAATTCCCGCAAAGAGCTAAAGTTTAAGTGAGTGTTTAAAATCTACACATTAGCCCTCTTGAGACCATTTTCTAGCCATTTACCAAACACACAGAGGAACATTTCTGAAGCAAAAAGGGTTTAGGATAATAGCCCACTTTGAGCCCATACTCATTTTGTTTGTCCCAAGTGTTTAATGGGTGTTTAATCTCCATTGTGGTGAAGAGATTTCTTAAAAATAGGTTGATGCTTTTTGTCAGAGTATATTAAACTTTCTCCACGTTTTTTCAAGACTGCAGCAAAATGCCATCCTCAGACTGCTGGGTAGAAGTCATCGTAGCACAGCAAAGAGGAGACACGGTTCAGTGACTTTGTTCCATTTTTTTCTGTTGTTTTCTCACATTGTCACTAAAATATTCTTTTTGTTATCTGAATGGAACATCTGCTGCCTGGCCTAGCCTTCTTTACCTAACTGTGTGAAAAGTCTTGCTTAAATCTGTTAGGCCTTGGAGGCCCACTAACCTGCTAAGTGCTACAGAGCCTGAAAGACACCATGTCCTTGGACCTGTATGGCTTTTTTTTCTGCTTTTAGTTTCTTTTTGGTTATAAAACTAGGGAGGGTCAAGTGCTATTGTAACATTTTAAATAAAAATGTAGAAAGAGATAAATATTGATGAATAAGCTTTTCTCTCTTACAGAAGAAATATAATTGTTGTAAAGCACATTAATAAAATGAGCATGTTCATTTTTTATGACACTTTCCAAGTGTTTTTATATTTAAAATAGGATAGAAATTTGGTTGCAGTTATGAGTATATATTTGTAGATCTATTGGATGTAAATTAACATAGCAGTGGAGGGGGAAAATATGGAAGAGTGGCTCCTCTTATATCACCCTCTAGCTTTCCTTGATTTTCTTTCAGCATCATCATCTTTCCGCTCTGATGTGTTGATCCTTCCATTTCTGCTGTACTCTTCACTTGCATAAGAACATTATTTATTTATTTACATTCTCTTATATACCATGCTGTTCTGCATCAGTGTGGTTTACATTGAACAAACTGAAATTACATTGAACAGGGAATTATAACTTGGAGATAACTATTTTACAGGGAACATGGGCAATGGAGGGTTAAGCGGCTTGCCCAAGACCACAAAGAGCACCTGTGGGACTAGAAACCCCAGTCCTTCCGGCCCAAGGTTGCTGTCCTCTAGTGGGATTTGAACCCCCGACCTTCCGGCCTGAAGTTCCTTGCCCCAACCACTAGGCCACTCCTCCACTCTACAATTTGTAGGAGAGAACATTAGTAGGAGAGAACATTTTGCCAATGGAAATAGTTATGGCTATAACATTAATAGGCAGATTTTAGATAGATCTCCAGGAACAAGCAGGAATGAGTCTTCACATATGGGTATGTCGGTACCGACGGAGCCTGCGTGGGAACGCTCCCCAGCGTCCAATCAGAAAGCTTTTGGGAGCATCCCACAGCGCCTGCGTGCTGCCTTCCCGCCTTTCCAACTGTCTCTCCTCAGTTGTTCTTTTTCCGCAGAGCCAGTAGGTTGTGTTCCTGTCACCGCAGAAGAATTTCCTTATTTTTTCTTTATTTCTTTTCTGTCGTGTCTGCCTTCTTCGACGCTGTACCGGTATCGCCGGTCGTTGTTCTTTTCTTTTTAAAAAAAAACCCAAAAAACTTTTTTCCATTTATTTTTCTTCAGGTGCACTTCAGTTTTGGGCTTTAGGCCCAAAACCTTTTTCCTTAAATATGGAAAAGCCTACCTCAGGATTTAAGAAGTGCACAAAATGTGGCGGTATTATCTCCGTCACCGACACCCATGACTGGTGTCTAAAATGTTTAGGCCCTGACCATTCCATTACAGATTGTGTGTCCTGTTCTATGATGTCTAAGAGAGGTCGACAGAACCGAGCTGCCAAGCTCAGTACCCTGTTTCCCTCTGATGTGGCTTCGGTAGCATCGACGTCTTCCAGGGCTTCTTCTTCCTCACATGGATCTCAGGTAACTAAACATAAATCCAGCCGGTCCTCGAAGAGTAAATCTCCTTCTAAGCATCGAGATGCCTCTGGCCTTGCCCTCGAGGATTCTGCACCGGCAAAATTACCCCGGCGGGAGGCTTTGGCCTCTAAAGCATCATCATCGGGGTTCCAGGATGATCTCGATACCATGGCCTCGACAGATCTCCTGGTGCCATGCTCTGGGGTACCGGTGGCTTCCACTGGTACCGACTTCCAGGCATTGGCGGCATCGATGGATCAGAGGATTCTGTCCATCGAACGCAGTCTGGCGGCTTTCCTTGTGGCATCGACGCCCATGGTACCGCAACAGACTACTCAGCCGGTACCGGCTCTGGCATCGCCATCGGCACCGATTCCGGTACCGGTGGCATCGACATCGGCATCGGTGTCCGCTATGCCGGTACTCTGCCCTCTGCAGCCCTCCGGTACCGATACCCCGGTACCGGTGATTCCCGATACCGATCCCAGTTGGTACGGGTATCAGGCTTTGCAAGAGCATCCCGACAGACGATACTTCGATTCCTCTGAGGACTCTGAGGATTCTGAAGAGTCTGTCAATGCAGTGATGCTTCTTCCACAGGAGGAGTCCTCTCCTAAATGAAGAATGTCTCCTCCAGAGGACTTGTCTTTTCAAGACTTTATCAGAGAGGTGGCTCGGGGCCTCTCTATTACAGTGGCCCCAGAGTCAGAGCCTAGAGCTAAGGAGTTAGATATTTTACAATATCCTGAAACGCCTAAGGAGGCAGCTACCTTACCTATTCATGAGATTCTGTATGATCTCATGTTAAGGATGTGGGAAGCACCTCTAACCACCTCTCCTCATTCTCGCAGGTTGGACACCATGTATCGTGTCCCTCCTTGTCCTGGTTTCCATAAAACTCAGCTTCCTCACCACTCTATTGTGGTTGAGTCTGCAATGAGAAAGATTAGAAGTGCCAAGAGACATGCCTCTAATCCTCCAGGACGTGAATGTAGAACCCTGGATGCTTTTGGTAGAAGAGTCTTCCAAGCTTCCATGCTTGCTGCGAGAATTAATTCTTATAGTCTCTACGTGGGAATGTTCTTAAAATAAGTCATTGACCATTTGCAGGCTTTAAGTTCTTTTATGTCTGACAATAAAAGGCAAGAATTTCTCACTGGGCTCAAACATGCCCAGGATATCTCCAAATTCTCCAACTGTGCAGCTTTCGACTCCTTTGAATGTGTAAGCAGAGCCTCAGCTATAGCTATAGGTGCACGTAGGATTGCTTGGCTTCAAGCATCTGATTTGGAGATCTGGGTCCAAGATGAATTGGGAAATATCCCTTGTACAGGTGAGAATCTGTTTGGTAAGGATTGGCAAGCAAAAGCCAATCAGATGGATGCTGAAAATTCTGCTTTGGATAGACTATCCAAATCTACAGCTGCTCCTGCTAAGAAAAGGTTGTTCAAGAAAACACCTTTTTCTAAAAAGGGAAGATCCTATCCTGCTTATAGTCAGAGAGCATCTTCTGCAGCTCAGTTCCCTACCAAACGTCAGCAATCCTCCAAACAGACCAAGGCAAAGGCTGCGAGTCCTGCTCCAGCCCAGCAATCTCAGCCCCCTCAGGGCCTTTGACTGTCTGCTAGAGAACTTAGCCTTCCTGGCTCTAGAAGAACCAGAGCCCTCCACCATTCCAGGAAGGTTATGTCACTTTGCTCCCAGATGGGGGCAAATCAGACAGAGCATCAACAGAGCATTGGACACTCTCCATCATAAGAGAGGGGTACAAACTTAATTTTTCCAGCTTGCCCCCTCTCACAAGAGTGCACCAGTTCAATTCTCCAACCTCCCTCCTCAGCCTGTTAGAGCAGGAGGTTGCCACTCTTCTAGCCCAGGGGGCAATAGAGGAAGTGCCTTTTCAACAACAGGGCACAGGGTTCTACTCCCCCTATTTTCTTATCCCAAAGAAAACAGGGGGCTTCAGACCCATTTTAGATCTCAGAGAGTTGAACAGATTCCTAGTCAAAGAAAAATTCAAGATGGTTTCTCTAGGAACTCTGCTGCCATACCTTCAGAGTCAGGATTGGCTTTGTTCTCTAGATCTCAAGGATGCGTACACTCATGTTCTCATCCATCCAACTCACAGAAGGTTCCTTCAGTTCCTTTTCCAGGAGAAGCACTATCAATCAGAGTGCTCCCCTTTGGCCTGGCCTCTGCACCAAGGGTGTTCACGAAATGCATGGCAGTGGTTGCTGCTTTTCTGCGCACCCTGGGAATATTTGTCTTCCCTTATCTGGACGACTGGCTCATTCGAGCTCCCACTCAATCAGAGGCCAAGACTGCTCTAACCTGCACAATGCGTATCCTTCAATATTTAGGGCTGGTAATAAACATCCCAAAATCCAATTTGATCCCTACTCAGTCCCTGGAGTTTATAGGGGCGTTGCTGGATACCACAAGGGCAAGGGCCTATCTTCCTCAGGCCCATTGCCTTCGCTTGATGCAGTTAGCTTCTCAAGCAGAGTCAAAACCCCTACTAACTGCTCGAGAAATGTTACAGTTGCTAGGCCACATGGCATCCACCGTTCATGTGGTACCATATGCTCGCCTTCACATGAGAGCAGCTCAGTGGACTTTATCCACCAAATGGACCCAGGCATTAGGCTGCCTGTCAGACAAAATAGCAAACACAAGTCACCTCATTTTGTCCCTCCAGTGGTGGAAGTCCCCTCAAAAACTGTTGCTGGGGTCTCCCTTTCAACAGCCTCTACCCCAGGCAACTCTTACAACAGATGCTTCTCCAATGGGCTGGGGAGTTCATCTTCAGGACCTCTCCACCCAGGGAATCTGGTCCCCACAGGAGACTTGTCTACATATCAATCTCTTGGAACTCAGAGCAATCTTCCTTGCTCTGCGAGTTTTCCACACCCTGCTCAGCCACAAGACAGTCCTTGTCCACACGGACAATCAGGTAGCCATGTTCTATATAAACAAGCAGGGAGGAACTGACTCTCTGTCGCTTTGCAACAAAGCTCTGCGACTGTGGGCCCTCGCCAGAGAGCATCACATTCATCTTCTGGCAGTCTATCTTCCAGGTGTTCAAAACTCTTGGGCAGACAGACTTAGTCGAGTTCTGCTTCCACACGAGTTGTCCCTACATATGGACCAGGTATCCAAGATTTTTCAAATTTGGGGAACCCTGGACATAGACCTCTTTGCAAGTCCGTGGAATGCCAAACTTCCCCGGTTCTGTTCCAGAACTCCGGCTCAGGGGGCTCAGGCAAGGAATGCTTTCCTCCTTCATTTGGGTCAAGACTTCCTGTATGCTTTTCCACCCATTCCCCTAATTCCCAAAACCCTGTTCAAGCTTCAGAGAGACAGAGGCCACATGATTCTCATAGCTCCACATTGGCCACGGCAAGTGTGGTACCCTCTGCTTCTATATCTCTCTCAAGCTCACTCCCTAGAGTTAGGGTCTGCTCCAGACCTCCTCTCTCAGGAGGACAGAAAGTTGTGGCATCCCAATCCCCAGTCTCTGCATCTTAGGGCTTGGTTGCTGAAGGCCTAGATCTCCAGGATCTTCATCTTTCTCAACAAGTGAAAGATGTTCTTTATGCTTCCAGAAAACCTTCCACTAGACGTTCTTATGCTTCAAGTGGAAAAGGTTTACCATCTGGTGTTCTGAAAAGGGTCTTAACCCTCATGTCATACCTCTGGAATCGTTGCTGGAGTATCTCCTTCATCTGTCTAATGCAGGCCTTAAGACAAATTCAGTAAGAGTCCATCTGAGTGCTATTGCAGCTTCCCTCAAGCCTCTAAATGGACAACCTGTTTTCTCTCATCCCCTTGTAGCAAGGTTCATGAGAGGCCTCCTTTTAACAAAGCCTCCCATTAGACCACCACCGGTGGCATGGGACTTAAATTTGGTTCTTGGTCAGCTTATGAAGCCACCTTTTGAACCTTTAGCTACTACCTCCTTGAAATACCTTTCTTGGAAGGTTATCTTTCTCATTGCAATCACATCAGCACGCCGCATCAGTGAATTGCAAGCACTAGTAGCTAATCCACCTTATACAAGGTTCCATCATGACAAGGTGGTCCTTAGGACTAAT
This sequence comes from Ichthyophis bannanicus, assembly GCA_033557465.1. Taxonomy (NCBI): domain Eukaryota; kingdom Metazoa; phylum Chordata; class Amphibia; order Gymnophiona; family Ichthyophiidae; genus Ichthyophis; species Ichthyophis bannanicus. The sequence continues at coordinate 66,200,810 of CM066047.1, read as the reverse complement.
CCACACTTTATGCCTAAGGTGGTCTCGCCTTTTCACCTCAACCAAGAGGTCTACCTACCTGTCTTTTTTCCAGGACCTCATGCATCAAGTGCAGAGAGGAATCTTCATACCCTGGACTGTAAAAGAGCTCTAGCTTTTTACTTACAGAGGACACAGCAACATAGAAAGTCTTCTCAACTCTTTGTTGCTTTTGATCCTTCTCATTTGGGACAACCAGTCTCCAAGAGAACACTTTCCAACTGGATTGCCCAATGTATTTCTTTCGCCTATCAGAGCAAGAACATTTCTCTGGAGGGCCATGTCACAGCTCACAATGTGAGAGCCATGGCAGCCTCAATGGCTCATCTGAACTCTGTGTCTATCGATGACATCTGTCGAGCAGCCACTTGGGCCTCGGTTCATACCTTCACAGCCCATTACTGCTTGGACAAGGGCTCCTGCCGGGATGCCTTGTTGGGTCAAGCTGTTCTCAAACACCTGTTCCATACTTAATCAACTCCTACCCACCATCCCTCATGGGATGCCAGAGATCCAGGTGGGGAAGTGCAGCCCTGTCCCAGGGACACACAACTTATGGGCTCTCTACCTGGCATCAAAAGCTATGGAGTCCCCATATGTGAAGACTCATTCCTGCTTGTTCCTCGAGATAGCACAGTTACTTACCTGTAACAGGTGATCTCTGGGAACAGCAGGAATAAGTCTTCACAACCTACCCACCTCCCCTAGGAGTTGTCTCTCTCTCTCTATCTCTCTTCCTTTCCCTCTCTCTCCCTCTTTGTCTCAGCTATAAAACTCAACTGAGGAGAGACAGTTGGAAAGGCAGGAAGGCAGCACGCAGGCGCTGTAGGATGCTCCCAAAAGCTTTCTGATTGGACGCTGGGGAGCGTTCCCGCACAGGCTCCGTTGGTACCGACGTACCCATATGTGAAGACTTATTCCTGCTGTTCCCAGAGATCACCTGTTACAGGTAAGTAACTGTGCTATGTGGATAAGGGAATTCAAATGTCTAGGTCGGGGAGTGGAAAATTCCCATAGTATTTACAAGAGGCTCTGCCAAATGTAGAGCCTCTAATAAAACACGTGCAGGACTGCATGTTAGTGTCTTCCAACATCTACTGGGAACAGCAATTTTGAAAACCTGCATGTGAGAAAAAAAATGTGCTTGGAAGCAACTTTTTAAAGTTCCTACTTCTGTTCTTGATTAATGCCCTGAACCAGCAATAGAGGTGCCCCCCCCAATCACTCTGCATCAGTAATCCCTCTCCTGTTCAGCCCTCAGATATCTGATTCTCCCAACCTCCCCAAAGTATCTAAACCCCTTCTGACCAACCTGCCTTACAGCTGATTCCTCCTGATCCCTATTAAGGTATCTGATCTCACCCAACCCCCCAAGGCATATGATTACCCCATCAAGAACACCTCACCTAATCCCCCTCTCGCAGAATATAGGCAACCCCCAATGCCCCACACACAAGACCCCCCCCCCCACTCCTGATTCCATCCCTAACTTTGGTGGGGTCTCTAGCATTGTTCCCTTTAAGCTGTGCGCATGTGTGCGTGCACACACCTCACCGAGCAAGCGCACATACTTTACAACAGAGAACACAAAAGTTATGGTTCTGATTCTTATAGAAAACAACACAGACATCTTAAAATTTAAAAGTTGTGATTGTAATTACTAGAAATTTTCCGCTTCATTTAGTAATCGTCTATTTTCATTTAATTTGCTTAAAATCAATGTGGTGTACATACTGTATTCTGACATGTAGTCCAATTTTAAAGTATATAACTCTGAATGTCATTATGTGGCGCACAAAAATTTAATCTTCCTTCAAAAGCTGCACAACTGATATTTTATGCACACAGAGCCTACAGAAAATTAGAGGGAACATTGGTCTCTAGTGTCTAATGGGAGTAGGAGCAATCCCTACTTGCTCCTGGCACCAGGTTCCAAAATGGTGCCCTTGACCCATAGTGGTACTAGTATTAGTGATTTGAAATGGAGATTCATAGACTTTGTTACAGAGGACCCTTGGGGAGAGGGTCAAGTAACTAATTTACAGTGGTTGGAACATTGGATTTACATGTTGAATTTTGTCCACCCCCATGGTCCACCCCCCTTAGGCGTGGAACGATAGAGAATACCAACATAGATTACAACAAGGTATGCCATCCTAAGCTGTAACAAGCCTCTTGCTATTTGCTAGCTCTGTTAAACTTTGCAAATAAGGTTACTCATATTGCAGTCATTTCCCTTACCGCTTTACCTTCATATTTTTGACCTATTGCTTGAACCATTGTAACAACTTAGCTATTAATAATTCAAAGAAGCTGTAGCAACTGCTACAATTCGGGACAATGGTAAACTGCAACAATTGATTACATTGTATACTCCTGCATTGTACCCTTTACTGCATCCTCGTGTCCTTGTTATAGTAACACTGTATCTCTGTCACTTAAACTGTACCACAATGGAGCTCAAGAAAGCGATCACGCTTACCCTAAATGTACTTAGCTACTCAATTGCTTTATTACTCACTTCCACCCCCGTCCTACATACCCTCTCTCCCCCTCTTAACCTCCTTGGATCTGCTTACATCCATATCATTCCCTACCACCCTAGACATGAATACCATAGTTATAATAATACATACACACTCACGGAGAGAACCTCCCCCCCCCCCCCCGCATCTTTATCTTTATTTGAGGCATTTGATAGACCGCCCTGTGCCGAGGCGTTAGGGCGGTGTACAATAAAATAAGGCTGCTAGAAAACACAGGAGGAAAAGAACGCCAATAAATAACAGGAGAGATATAGAAAAGAGGGAGGAAAAATAGAACAAAACAAATATCAACACAGACTACAATTATACGGACCAAGGAGATGGGAGAATGGGGGAGGGTAAGGAGGGGGTAGATAGGGCTAAATAATCGGTGTAGAAGATGTCCAGAAATTCACAGAGGGTTATGAGGAAGGAGGGGCCGAAGGTCTAATAATGAATGAGAATTAATGAAGAACTTATTAGAAACTGTGTAAATGGTTAAGAGGGGCCGGGAAGATCAAAAGCCTGATGGAAAAGATGGGTCTTGAGGAGGGCTTTGAATCGAGGAAAGGACAGTTCAGTGCAGAGGGGATGCGGGAGAGAGTTCCATAACGCAGGACTAGCAAAGAAGAAGGCAGCATGGCGGGTTGACTCAAGGTGGGCGTTTGTGGGGGATGGAAGAAAGAGACGGTTACCATGAAAGGAGCGGAGAAGGCGAGGCATAGGCTGGAGATAAATGAGATCTGCTAGGTACTGAGGGGTACTAGTGTGGAGGGCTTTATGTGTCAGCATAAGAAGTTTATAGAGATAGTGAAACTTGATGGGGAGACAATGAAGAGAAAGAAGGCAGGGGGTGACATTGTCGCGAGGAGAGGAGAAAGTGAGAAGACGGGCAGCAGTATTTTGAATGAGCTGTAATCTCCGGAGTTGGTATTGTGGAAGACCAGCAAGAAGAGAGTTGCAGTAGTCAAGTCGGGTGATCACTAAAGAAAGCACAAGGGTGGTAAGGGATTTGACTGAAAGCAAAGGACGAACAGCTCTGATCCTATGGAGGTGAAAAAGAGAGCTACGTACCACACCAGAGATATGGTGATGAAAGGACAAGGAAGGATCGAGAGTGACAGCGAGATAGCAGAGGGTTGGCACTAAGGGAATGGAAGAGCCGGACATATGGGGTGACAGCGTGGGGGGAGGAGCGCCAAAGGTGAACCAGATGGCTGCTGACTTGGAGGGATTGACTACAAGGAAATTGCTGAGGAACCAATCAGAAACGGCAGTCAAGCAGGTATTGAGGAGAGTGAGATCCAGGACTGAAGAGGAAGTGTGATGGATTAAGAGGATGTCATCAGCGAAAAAATATGCAGAGATACCATGCTATTGTATGAGAAGGGCAAGAGGGGCAAGAAAGATATTAAAAAGAAGGGGGCAAGGATGGAACCCTGAGGGACTCCACAGAGGAGAGGAAAGGAGGTAGAGGAAGAAGAGCCAACGTGGACTGCGAAAGAGCGAGAGGTAAGAAAGGATCGAAACCACTGGTGAACAATGCCGCAGATGCTGAGGTCGGAAAGACGGGTGAGAAGTGTATGATGATCAACGACGTCGAAAGCAGCAGAAAGATCCAGGGAGACAGCTATAGAAAGATCACTCTTATCGTGTGAGCGGTGCAATTCGTTAAGGAGTGCTACGAGGATGGTTTCTGTGCTGTGGCCGGGCCTAAATCCTGATTGTTGGGGGTGAAGGAAGTTGATGGAGTCAAGATGGTGCAGTAAGTTGACGAAAGACAAGTTTCTCAAGTAGTTTTGAGAGAAAAGAAAGGTTGGAGACAGGACGCCAATTAGAGGGAATGGTGGGATCAAGAGTAGGTTTCTTAAGAAGAGGGCGGACAACTGCATGTTTCCAGGCAGAGGGGAAACAACCAGAGGTGAGTCTAGAATTAAGAATAGCAAGGGCAAAAGGGGTAAGAGAAAGTGAAGAGTCAGTGAGCCAAGAGGAGGGCAACGTATCCAGCAGGTAGGTGGTCTTATGGGAGGAAGAGATTGCTATAGCAAACTCAGAGGGGATAATGGGCTGAAACTGAGACCAGGTGTGGGAGAGAGCAGGGGCGGGTGGGGAGACAAGAATAGGAGAAGCAGGGGGAGGGGAAAGTGGGGGTGGGCAGGAAGCAAATGAGGAACGCAGTGAGAGAATCTTGTTTGAGGAGAAGGTAGCGAGGGTTGTGGGACTTGGGACCGAAGGAGAAGGCGACGAAGGGAGAGAGACAGAGGAAGGAGATAGAAGATTCAGAACCTGATAGAGCTGACGGGAAGAATTTGAGGAGGATGCAATAAGAGTAGAATAGTAAGATTGTTTGGCGAGGGTAATCATAGAATGGTAGGTCTTTTGGACATGACGGAAAGCAGCAAGGGAGGAGTCGGAAAGGTGTTTATGCCACAACCGTAGGGCACGGCGGAGATGAGAACGCTGCAAGTAGAGATCTGGGTGATACCAGGGGTGGCGTGGTGTCGGGCGAGCAGGGGCAGGACGGAGGGGGGCCACGGAGTCGAATGCGGAGGAGAGAGAAGAGGTCCAGACAGTAACCTGCTGGTTTACTGAAAGGGAGGAGAAATCAGGAGGAAAGAGGGAGTCAGTAGAAGGGAAGTGTAACAGAGACGCATCTGAGAAGACAAAACAGGAGGCTAATCCATATAAACTTAACACCAAAAGATAACTTCAAGAAAAGCCCTAACCCCCTGACAACACTAAAATTTATCCTCATCAATGCCAGATCAGTTAGAAATAAAATCCCGCTCATAATAGACCTCATTACTGATGAAAATCCAGATTTCTTCTGCATCTCTGAAACATGGTTAACTGAATCTGACTGCGTTCTCCTAAACCAACTAAAGGTGAATGGATACTCCATTTTCAATTGCACCCGAGATCGCAAAAGAGGAGGAGGAGTACTCACAATAGCAAAATCTGGACTTCACTGCTCCCCCACCATTTGTGATAACCAAAATGGCATGGATATCCTAAAAATAGAAAACAAAAACATAGCTATTTGCCTTTTTTACAGACCTCCCACATCAAATACTCAGAATATAACTACTATTCTCGAATCTTCCTGCAACTCCCCAATGAGAAAGCCCCATATTATTCTTGGGAATTTTAATCTAGCCACTCTCTCCAACAACCAATTCACAACTTTCCTCGACTCAATGGAAGAAATGGGTTTCAAGCAGACAATCAATTACCCTACTCACATTAAAGGTAACACCCTTGACATGGTCTTTCTACCTGAACACATAACTGAACTACCTCAATACACTCCCCCTACCATAACCCAGGTCCCCTGGTCAGACCATTCTATGATACGATTCTCTATTCACATTCCTCAAACCTCCACCCTGCATCATACCACCACACACCAAGGACCGAGATTCTGACCCTTTGTTGCAGAAAGGTTTCTTGAAACAATCATACCACAGCTAGACGAAGACTCAAGCAACCTTGACAAAGTTATATCAAATTGGAACACTACGATAAAGATAGCTTCCGAACCAACTCCTATAACTAAAAGACTACAGCGAAAAATATCTGAAAAACGGTATACCGCTGAACTAACTAGCTTCAAAAAGGAACTCAGAAAGTTGGAATATAGATGGAGAAGATAAAGAAACCCCGAACTTCGAGATCTATATTTTGCAACTCTTAACTCCTACAAGGAAGCTATAAATAACACCAAAAAACAACACCATACAACAATACTATCTAAAGCCATCAACCGTCCAAGGGAATTATTTGAGATTGTTAAATCCTTAGCTAAAGCTCCCACTGCTAACATACACAAGATTCCTATTAATCCCCAAACACTAGCAAACTATTTTGCTGGCAAACTCAAACAAAGCGTCCCTGCTGCAACTGACTCCCTACCCCCAATAATGAATAACACCAACGAATGGAAATCTTTCCACCTCATTAGTAGAAAGCAATTGCTCGAGATAATTACAAAGCTAAATACAACCACATCTTTCTTGGATCCGTGCCCTGTAGCCTGGATCAAGACAACAAAACTAGAATTTACCCCTTACATTTTAGACATAGTAAACCAATCCTTACACCAAGGCTTCCTACCAAATGAACTCAAACTCTTTGCAATTTGCCCGTTGCTTAAAAACAAATTGCTAAACAATGACCCATCTTCATATCGACCTATCGCCAGCATTCCCTTCCTGGCTAAAATCATTGAAAAGGTGGTCCAATTCCAGCTGCAGGACTTTATAGACATTTCTGCACCCTTCGATGAGCATCAATATGGGTTTTGCCCTTTCCATGGTGTGGAAACTCTCCTCCTTGCCCTTTTTGACTCCCTCATCAGAGGCATGGACAACATCAAACAAGCCTTTATTTTGGTATTTCTCGACATCTCCGCTTTTGACAGTGTAAATCATAACATTCTCATTTCTAGACAGTCAATTAGGCATAAAGGAAGTAGCTTTTGATTGGTTTAAATCATATATATCTGACCACTCCCAGAATACCACAAGGCTCGGTACTTTCTGCCCTTCTTTTTAACCTATACCTTCAACCGATATGCTCCATATTCAAAAGACACAATATAAACTATCACATGTATGCAGACGACATCATGTTGTTCTCTCCAATTAACATATCTGACCCCAATTACGATGACCAACAGCCTGCCTCTCTGAAGCAGAACTATGGCTCCGCTCAAAGAATATGTACATCAATTTCAAAAAGATTGAAGTACTATTTACTTCAAGAAACCCTAACTTCACTCTCCCCCCCCCCATCAGTTATCAAGCTTCAGAACTTCACCCTCCCAGTAAAGCAAGAGAGAAAATATTTAGGAGTCACCCTTGACAGGACTCTTAGCTTAACTTCCCACATTAAACAAATTGCCAGAACAATCTTCTTCAAGCTTAGGACCATCCAACAACTAAGACCATTTATAGACAGGGATGATTTCAGAACCGTTGCCCAAGCTCTAATAACACCCCACCTGGACTATTGCAATGGGATACTCCAAGGCATAACTAAGAAGAACCTAAACATACTACAGATGGCTCAGAATGTTACCGCCCGAATAATTTCCAAAGCCAGGCTATCTGACCACATTTCTCCCATTTTTTACACTCTCAATTGGCTTCCCATTGCCAGCAGGATCCAATATAAATCCATAGTGACTACATTCAAGTTAATTAACAAGATTGCACCATCTCATCTGTCTACATTGATTCAGAGCCCCCCTGAAAACAGAATGAGAAGAAGAAGGAACCTCAATACCATTTTAGTACCGGATTCAATACAAAAAACCAAAACAAATAACAAGCAACAGTGCTTTTTCCTATGTCACACCTATTCAATGGAATAATCTTCCAGCCCAGTTAAGGGAAATTAAAGACCTCCAAACATTCTGAAAGGAACTAAAAACATGCTTATTCACTCAGCATTATTATAACTTAGACCATTGCCTGGATCAAGCCCCTTTAGCACAAACTGACCATCCTACCTAATTTCCTACTTACACAATCACAGTATTACCCCTTTGAATCACTGACAAACATTGTTTCACCTCATTCAAAAGTATATACCTCTGTCCAAACTGAGCCCCAAGGTTATGATGCAAGTTGTAAATAGTTACTTCGTTCAGCCGTTTTATTGTAAATAGTTGCAATGTTTCAAAATGTTCAATGTACGGTTGCTTTGTTTTATGTAAACCGCCCCTGATCTCTGGAAGGGGCGGTATATAAAAGTTTCCAAATAAAATAAATAATAAAATTAATAAATGGTCTGAATCGGGAAATTGACTAGTTAAGCCTGATTTGCTATCGGCCACTGGTGATTAGGGACCCCTCTATGACAATGAGGGGTTTCCTTTTCTCCATGGTGGCTCTATCTGTTCATTTCATCTGTGGCTGACCAATGGTTGGAAGCGTGGTTTCTCTCATAAACGTAGTGTGTTGTGGTGTTTTTCGGCGGTTGGCAATGAGTCCTGTCTTATTGGGGATGGAGCTTGGTTGCATTTGATACAGAGACCTGTTGGTGGCTCAAAACAGGCACGTTGTGCGGCTCTATGTATTTTGGACTGGAGGCCAGCAGCAGTGAAGTTGCCACACTTGCACTTTTCAGATAAGTCTTTCTAGTTTGATTTTAGAAACTACTAAATCAACTTGGCTGGATTGTGAGTCAGGCGATAAACTGTTCCTCACGCTAGCTTGTCGACAAAAATATTGCAATTTTTGGGATTACTGCATTTTATAGGGTGATTTATATATTTTGACACATTCATTTTTTATCACCTTCGGGGTTATTGACCTTACTAGTATTAGTGCTGCCATAGGTTATCTGGATAGTTAACCATATAGCAGTGCTGAATATCACAGTATATTGATAATCTCTGGCTCTATCCCTGCTCCACTCACAGACTAGTAACATGAGATTACTGCTAGGGGTCATGGCCACCATTTTGGAACCTGGGGCCATAAGAATATGAGCAAGTGAGAACCACTTTTGCTCCCACTAAACACCAGGGACCCTGATAAGAGAGGGGATGGGATCAGGGGTGGCGGTGTCTTCTGGTGGGGGGGGGGGGACCATGCCACATGAGGGTAGGATGAGGTTCTCTTGATGGAGGGATCAGATATCTTTAGGGGGGTTGGGGAGGATTAGCTGTAAGTGGGGGGATTGGTAGTGGGATCAGATGCCTTGGGGGGTGGGAGATTGCATGTCAGGAGGGGTGATCAGAGGAGGGATCGCTGTTGTGGAGGTGATGGAGGGGCCAGACCTTGGCCTTTACAACTGCCCCTTCAAGTAGTCACCTATCTATGCCTCAGGGCATTTATAAATGCCGATGTCTACATTTTTTCATGGTGACACGTATTCCTTTTTTAAGAAGGAGCATCCATTTTAATATTTTTGCCCACCCTAACTACTTCCTCTCCCCACCCTAACCACGCCCCCTTGGTGTTTGCACATAGTAAGCATCCCCACATTTAAATATCTTTTATTCTAAAATGGTATTTACACATCTATATCAATCTACACGTGTAAATGATGCTATTTACATCTGGAGATGCTTCCAAAACAACCTCTTAAATCAACTCATAAGAACATAAGATATGCCATACTGGGTCAGACCAAGGGTCCATCAAGCCCAGTATCCTGTTTCCATCAATGGCCAATCCATGTCACAGGTACTTGTCAGGTTCTCAAAAGGTACACAGATTCCACATTGTTTATCCTGGGGTAAGCAGGGATTTCCCTGTCCTCTTTAATAATGTTCCTGGAGGAAAGGTCCATAAAGAAGGGACCCAGGATATCAATGCTTGAACCAATACAAGCATTGTGGAACCTGTGTCCCTTGGGGAAACTGCTAGGTACGTATGACCTAGATTGGCCACTGTTGGAAACAGAATACTGGGCTTGATGGACCTTGGTCTGACCCAGTATGGCATATGTTATGTTCTTATAATGGTTTATAGATGCTTCCTCCAGGAACTTGTCCAAACCTCTTTTAAATCCAGCAACACTAACAGCTTTTACTACATCTTCTGGTAAGAATTCCAGAGTTTGATTATGTGTTGAGTGAAAAAATATTTACTCAAAAGTAAAACAAGTGTGTACAGGAAAAGGGTGGTGGTAGAGAAAAGTACAAATTGAGATTCTAAGCCAATTGCCATATTTCGAATCAGGAGGGATTTTTTTCCCTTGTTGAAAAGTTGGCTATAGAAAGATAGAGGTCAATTTTCAAAGGGTTTAAGCTCTTTCTTGACTCTTTAGAAAACTGATTGGGTTGCGTTCCTAAATTTAGACACTTGTTTTCCCCTAAGCTCCTAAATGTAAGTGACTGAAAAGAACACATGACAAGAGATTGAATCAGGTTGGCAGAAGGAAGTTGGGTGCTGTGCTGATTTTCAGCATGAGGCACCTCAATTGGACAGTAATATCTCAGTGCTGCTGTCCTTAAAACTGGCCATCCAGATCTTCCATTCTCTCTTGCCCAGTGCCATGTTTAATGTGGGCCAAGTGCTATGCAGTCCCCTCCCACCTGCCTGACACACATATGTAGTGTAAGGCTGACAGCTCCTGCAGCCTGCCCTCCTCTTACACGCTAGAAGAGAACTAAGGTGCAGAACCAACAGCACCACCCCTACTATCCCTTCACACTCTCAAAAGTCCCTCAAATCTCCTAAAGATGAGATGGGAGGGAGACACAAGCTTACCTTCTCTTGTCTTGGACAAGGACTCATAAGCAGAAGGGAGGCTGTGGGATTGTTAGATCCATATTAAAATTTGAATGCCTTTTGGTTGGAGATATCATAGTTGGCTAATTCTGATTTTCAAGACTAGCTGGTTAGGTTTAAGTGGCTAAAAGTTCAGCACTCCAATTATAGAAATTCTAAGGATTAGGCGGTTAAATTTGGGCAAAATATCTGTCATGTTTGCCACAGAGTCATGAGGGGAAACTTGAAGCCTGTTATTGGCCATCATTCAAATCTCTCTTTTCTTCATTTCTCTTTCTCTCTTTCTTATCTCATCTAAGCTGTTCTCTTCCCTAGCTTTCCATCTAGCCTTCTCGCTCCTATAATTTTCTTTTTATAATAATATGAAAGCATGATGCATAGACAGTCCTTTTTAGCCTTGGTTCAATCAAAGATAAGCTTAACAGATGGTAAAATGGTTGAGAGTTGTAGATTGTGCGTATTTGTCCCTTATAACTTTGAAACAGCAAGACCTAGCTACACTAAACCTAAGTTGGAGATAGGTCCTTGGTTGGTGGGTGGACTTCAAACTTTTTTAGGGCTCAGATTTAGGCCTAGGCAATGTAGGTAACTGCCTCCACTACCAAATTTTGATAGGTGCTAAAGTGTTGCTGCTGTTGCCATACTTTGATCCAGGTCTGGTGTGGCTGTACCTTAGATCACTATGCAGTAGCCAGTAAGGGGCCAATTTTTAAAGATCAAGATATTCAGCAGCGGTTTTGAAATAGTGACTGCTGCTGAATCCATATTGTGTAGCCACTGTCTGGAATAGATGGTCAACATTGAAATCGTTACTGACTTTAAAAGGCCCTAATCTGTAGTATCTTGGTGAGCTGAACATGGATATAACGTTAAAAAAATTTTATTGGCTCTCGTTTTGAAGATATTGCATGTAGTTCATTTTTGACATTTCACCTGTGAATTTATCCAGTAGGACATCAACAACATCCCAAATAAGCCTTGAATGATGTAATATTGCATCACATTGCATAATACCAGCATGCACACATCATCCAGAGTTGATTGCATCATTTTCTGATGCAATGCAATACTACTGCCAGACGGCTGCTGAAACCATCTGATGTCAGCAGTGTACTATACGCAGTCGGAAAGGAAAGTAATCTGTATTCTGTTCCGATACTGAAAGCCTCATGAATGCCTTAAAAATCACTCATGACCCACAAGATTGGAGACTATTTATAGACTCTTCGAAACTGAGTCTGAAGGCTGTGCTTTTGAACAATGGAAACAGTCTTCCATCTATTCCAGTAGCGCATGCCGTCCCCATGAAAGAGACATACAATAACTTAAAGCATCTACTGACTTCCATTAACTATAACAAGTACAGCTGGCACCTCTGTGGTGACTTGAAGGTAGTTGCCCTTTTAATGGGACTGCAGCAGGGATATATAAAATACATGTGTTTCTTATGTGAGTGGGATAGCCGAGCAAGGGATTGGCACTACTTGCGGAAGGAATGGAATCGCAGACAAAATGTAACAGTTGGAGAGAAGAATATCCAGCACCCAGGTCTGGTTGAGGCTCACAAAATCCTGCTACCACCCCTTCACATCAAACTAGGTTTGATGAAAAACTTCGTGAAAGCCATGGACCGCACTTCGCCAGCTTTCTGATACCTGCATGAAAAATTCCCTCGACTCAGCGAAGCAAAGATTAAAGAGGGAGTTTCTGTGGGTCCTCAGATTCGAGAGCTCTTCAAAGATGACCGGTTCAACAACTTGCTGCAGGGTGATGCGAAACAAGCATGGAATGCTTTTCGCCTAGTGTCAACAAATTTTCTCGGGAATGTTAGGGCAGAAAACTACAAGGAACTAATAGAAGACATGCTGATGCAGTATCAGAAACCTGGCTGCAATATGTCTCTAAAGATCCATTTCCTTGATTCCCATCTCGATTTCTTTCTTGACAACTGTGATATGGTTAGTGATGAACAGGGCAAACGTTTTCACCAGGATATTGCAACGATGGAGCAAAGATACCAGGGAAAATGGTCCACTACAATGCTGGCTGACTACTGCTGGACACTCCCCAGAGAAGCTCCTGAACTGCTGTACAAGAGACAGGTGAAAAAATCTAAGAAGTAGTCTATGACTTGTTTTTTTACAGGTATTAACCGCAGGCCTATTATATTTAATATTGACATGCATTTCGTGATGTAAACATTAATTCTTGTAGATTACAAAAACTGTCACATTTGTGTTCAGCATATAAAAATTGATAAGAAATGGCTATTTTTATTTCAGTAACATGACTTTTGTAAAAATTTGTTGACCAGTGTATATAGTGGCAATTTTCAGCTGCTATCTGGATAATTTATCCATATAGCAATTTAGGCCAGCTTCTTTGCCAGTAATCTGGATAGTGGCAGTATCTCCCAAGCTCTGCCCATGTTCTGTCTCAGCACTATCTGGATGGCCAAACAGGTAGTATTTGAAGGTTTTGAGTGCCCACTTGACAGCCAGGGTCTCCTCCTTGATCACCGCATAATGCTTCTCCCAAGGAAGCAGTTTCCTGCTGATGAATGCTATGGGATGTTCTTTATCCTTGACTTCCTGGGCCAGAACAGCTCCTAGGCCCACTTCCGAGGAATCAGTTTGCACAATAAATGGTAGAGAGAAATGAGGGCTAATCAGAATGGGTTCAGAACACATGGGTGTTTTGCGTCGTTGTAAGGCCATGTCCAGGTCCATTAGGAGCTCTCGTCCAGAGGAGATTGGTTAATGGCTCTGCCACCTCTACAAAATTAGGGATGAACTGGTGGTAATAGCCAAGCTGAGGTCATATCTGTTCATTCCCGATCAAATGTCCCAGGTATTGAATGGCCCAACCCTCCCCCCCCCAAAAAAAACCCCATTTCATGTGGTTGGCCATCAACTCAGCCTTCTGCAGGCTGGTCAGCATGGCTTGTACTTGGGTTAGATGGGTGCTGTAGATGACGATGTCATCAAGGTATGCTGCCTTATACTTCTAGTGCAGTCTCAGCAGGTGGTCAACTAGGCATTGAAACATGGCAGGAGCCCCATGTAATCCAAAGAGCAGCACTGTAAATTGGAACAGACCTTGAGGTGTCAAAAAAGCAGTCTTCTCCTTGGCAGTCATAGTCAAGGGTACCTGCCAATATCCCTTGATCAAATCCAAGGTTGATATAAAGCATGCTCTTCCGAGTCAATTGATTAGCTCATCTAGTCTGGGAATGGGATACACTTCCAATTTAGAAGCTGCATTGACTTTCCGGAAATCAATACATAATCTGATGCTTCCGTCAGATTTAGGAACCAAGACAATGGGTGATGACCAGTCACACATTGACTCTTCTATAACTACCAGGTTAAGCATCTCTTCCATTGCTGGATAACCATCCCAGGGCCAGTAACAATATCATGACAAATGTGGTGGGTTCGTCCCAGGTGGATGGCGAACACCTATAGGTTTCAGTGGATCAAACTTTCTAGATCTCTTCTCTGGGCAGCGGAGAACTGGTCTTCAATCAAGACTTGAGCTGGATCTTTTGAGGCCAAACTTTCTGGCCCAAAATCATCTTCCTGTACCACTACATTCACTGGAGCCACTTTTTCAATAGGTTAATATGGTAAATGTTGTCTTTCTTCTGTTTATCTGGCTGGGCAATGTTGTAGTTAACAGACTTCACTCTCTCTTCCACTTCATAGGGCCCCTGTCATTTACAGAGTAACTTGCTCTTGAATGAGGGCAGCAAAGCTAAAATTCTGTCTTCCAGTTGGAAGGTACAGTGCACAGCTACCCGATTGCAGCCTTTGACTTGCTCGGCTTGGGCTTTTTCTATACTGAGTTTGGCCACCTCTCTGGCTTTCCTTAGCCGGTCTTGAATTTGTATAATGTACTTCACAAAATTTAGGCCCAGCACGGGGTTCTTCATCCTAGGTTTCCCTTACCACAACTAATATGTCTCTTGGCCATCTTCCAAAGAGAAACTCACAAGGCGAAAACCCCATAGAACTCTGAGGTACCTCGTGGATGGCAAACATCAAGTAAGATAAGAAAATAACCCAATTCTTCCCATCCTCCTCCATAAACGTTTTTAACATCTGTTTCAGAGTTTCATTGAATTGCTTGATGAGGCCATCCATCTGTGGGTGTTATATTCATGTTTGCAGCATCTTGACCTTCACCAAGGCACACACTTGCTTTATTACCTTGGATACAAAGGATGTCCCTTGATCTTTGAGGATCTCGTTGGCTATTCCCACCCGCGAGAATACTTCCCAGAGAGCGTGTGTGTTTGTAATAATCTTCATATTCCTTAGAACAATGGCCTCCGGTTATTGGGTAACATAATCCAGTATGACTAAAATATACTTATTGCCTCAGGTGGTTCGCTCCAAGGGTCTTACCGGGTCTAGGGCCACTCTTTCAAATGGGGTTTTAATGATGGGCGTAGGCATTAGAAGGCCAGGTCAGACTCTGACAGTATGAAGTTGGAAGGTGGAGTACAACTGGCAATATAACTGCACTCGATTATGGACTCCAGGCCAGAAAAATCAAGCTAAAACATGCTCTAGTGTTTTCTCCACCCCAGGTATCCCCCAAATAAATGGCTATGAAAGGGCTGGGGAACTATCAGTTGTTCTACCTCTTCCTCCTCTAGGGCACCCTCAACCACTCTGTATAACAAATCTCCCTTTAGCACAAAATAGGGAAAGACTCTCACAGGGGACTCTCCGTTATCTACTGGAACCTCATTCACCTCCAAAACCCACTCTCAGGCATGTGTATGAGACTCATCCTCTTGCTGGGCCTCCTGAAGCACCCTGGGTCTTTCCCCCAGTCCTCACTCCAGGAAGGTACAATTGTATTTGGGTCACTACCACTCAGCCTTGAGCTATCCCCAGAGGTTTCTTCCCTAGGTTGTCTCTCCCTGGTTCCCTTCCCCATAGCCACCCTCAGGTTCTTAGTAGCATAGCTTTTTCCGGCAACGCCAACTTTGGGACTTAGCAGGCTTGGGATTCTTGACATATAGATCCAGGTCTTCCAGAGGGAAAGTCTCTGGAAAATCTTCCTGGTCTTACTTAGTGGAGCCGCGAGCTAGTCAGGCCATATCACTACAAAGCTTTGGGTAGTCTCGGCCAATCACCACTGGATATGGGAGCCAGGGCAGCACCATGACCTCAAATGTGGTTGCCTTGCCAGAATCTTGAGTGAAACCTATGCCATTTCATGCTGCCTCTGGTCTCCATGCACAAAGGCCAGTGTTTCTGTCTTTGCATAGTCAATTTGAAATTGGGTTATGGTTTCCCAGCGAATGAGGGTTTGAACAATTCTAAAGACTAATAAGACCTGGAGTTGGATCCCTTTGAGCTCCACTGTAATTACAAAGTTCTGGGCCCCTGGGTGAGAAGTGTCCACAAAAGTACAGGAGTGAGAGGTAGTAGGCTGACATCCATGGGTTGTTCCATACCCAGGGCACATTACTGAGCAAAGGTTCCCCCGGCTCCACACTTAAAACAGTTGAAGGGGTCATGGAGGTGACTTTGGGGGTCAGAACATGGGAGCCAACATCCGTTCCAGTTTCCCTTTCTGTCCTTCTGGGCTAACGGGTGACATCTTCCCCCTCTCGCTATTTCATCGAGGTGGTCAAGCCCTCCAAAAACTGCTTCAATAGCATAGCCCGGTCTTTCCTTCCAGTTGCAGCTTCTTCCATGCGAGATCCTTCAACCGATAAAGCAACCTCTGAGGGCTGTCTTTTATCTGGAGCCCCCCCCCCCTTTTCTGAATCACTGGTGGTAGTCCTCTGGGGTACAGTGATCCGTTCCAATATGGCAACCTTGATAGCTGCGTATGTAGCTCGCCATCTGGGTTGACCTGCTGGAATGCAGCCTTACTTCTATCCATTAGCAAATTCCTCAAATAAGTAGTCCATGTCTCTTCCAGCCACCCGGCCATGTGGGCAGTTCACTCAAAGATCACCAAAAAGTGATCAGGTTCATCTTCAACCATCATTTTAAATAGTGCTTGGTGGAGTCCATTCCTAGTGCCCAGGATGGCTGCCAGATGTCTCATGATGCTCCTATCATCATGCAATCCCAACTGAAGGTTCACCGGTGATATCCATGGCCACGGCATCGACATCCTCTTTGATGGTGGTTCTAGAGGAATGCCTGCACACCTTAGAAGCTCACCTGGCAGTGGTGTAAGCCCTGCAGAATGCAGGCTTTGCAGCACAGAGTGCATCATCACTGCACTTCTTCCAGCCAATCCTGAAATCCTTGCCCTGCCCACCGCAGCTGGGACATTGGGTGGGAGACTGCTATCAACCCTGGTGGCCAGAGCCATCTCCCTTTCTAATGTCTGAGATCCTCAGGCATCGCCTTCGGCATGCCAGGTGCAAGGGGGACCATCCAACATCCACCGTCTTCTGAGCTACGCAGTCGGTGCTTGGAGAAGACTCGGCATTACTTCGACTTCCTCTCAGAATCCAAATCAGGATGGGAGAATCCGGTGTCAGATTTTTGGGCCCAGAATCTCCCATCTGACCCATCGCTCCCTCTAGAATGTCATCCCGGAAGACATGTCCTTCCAGGATTTTGTTCGGGACCTGGCCAAGGCCATCCCCTTTCTCTTGAATCGGAAGAGGAACCGAGGATGGAGGAATTGGATCTGGGCCTCTTGTGAGGCGGTGACAGTTCCTGTCCACCATATCCTACAGAGGTTGCTATTGAGTCTGTGGGAGGTGCCGTTCTTGCTCCCGGCTGTCAGCTGCTGACTTGATTCCCTGTACCAGGTCCAGAAGACCCTGGGGTTTGAGAAGCTGAATTGCCCCATTGTTGTTGGGTCTGCTCTGAAGCAGCCACTCCTTGATGCCACCCATGCAGGAAGCATGAACCCTGGACTCCTTCGAGAGAGGGTGCTTAATTGCTGATAGCCCGGATCCTGGCGTCCCAAACTTACATGGCCATGTTCCTCAAGGATGCCATGCTGGACATTGAGGACTTCACTTCCCTCATCTCTGGGGACTGCTGCAAGTCCTTTCAGGGTCTCGAAGCTCACAGAAAATATTTCTTGAAGTTTATGGTCCCGGGTGCTTACGATGACTTCGAATCCACAGGTAGGTTGGCGGCCTTAGGGATCGCTGCATGGCGGATGGCCTGGTTGCAGTCCTCTGACTTGAAGCAGTGAGTCCAGAACAAGATCGCCAATGTCCTTGTCAGGGTAAAAACCTCTTCGGCAAGCCCTTGGAGGAAAGGCCAAATAACTGGAAAAGGAGCTGCTGACCTCACTAGGCTCTCCAGAAAGACTACAGATCCCATACAGAAGAAAGCACAACCAAAAAAGGCTTTCCTCCCATGCCTGCGGAGATACTTTACATCTCAGCTGCAAGTGTAGCCCAGGCTCCCCTCTATCAGTGGAGGGAGGAAACCACAAAGGCACAGACCGCACCCCAGTCCAAGCCCGGTGCGGGTTTTTAACGGGGTCTTCAGGAGCGTAGCCAGTCAACTATTGTCCGAGATCCCCCCTGCAAGTGTGTGTCTGTGGGGGAGGGTGGCTAGTCCACTTTGCCCACTGGTGGCCTCTCTTCACCTTGGACGCCTGGGTGCTACAGATCATCCAGAGCCGCTATTGGTTGCATTTCACCCAGCTGCCACCTCCTTACAATCCCGTGGAGTACCCCATGGACCCCGTGCACCAGAACCTCCTGCAGACCGAGATTGTGGCCTTTCTGGCCATTGAGCCAGTTCCCCCGGCCCAGATTAGACAGAGCTTGTACTCCAGATACTTCCTGGTCCCCAAAAAGACCAGCGTGTTCTGCCCCATTCTGGATCTGCAAAACCTCAACTGGTTCTTGGTGCGCAAAAAGTTCATGGTCTCATTGGGGATGCTGCTCCCATTCCTCCTACGAGATGAATGACTTTGCTCCTTAGATCTGAAGGATGTGTATGTGCATATTCCAATCCACCCACATCACAGAAAGTACCTTGGGTTCGTGCTGGACGGCCAGCACTATCAGTACCAGATACTACCCTTCTGGCTGGCCGCAGCCCTCAGGGTCTTCACGAAGTGCCTAGTAGTCATAGCTGCTTTTTCTTCGGACCCGAGAGGAGCTTGTACTGGGGTGACTGGCTCGTAAAGGATCCCATGCCGACCAGTGTATGGCTGTCCACTGAGGTCACCATTCAGGTGCTTGAAGGATTCACCTTCATGATCAATTATCCGAAGTTTCACCTCTAGCCAGTACAACAACAGAAGTGCATTGGGCCCTCATCAATACCACTCAGGCGAATGCTTTCCTGCTGGTGGACCACCTGCAGCGTCTCATTTAGGTTGTGGGTGTGTTGCAGCACCAGTGCCACACCACAGCCCATGGACTTTTAAGAGCCCTCAGACACATGGTGGCCATGGTGAATGTCATTTCTCCGGCCCACCTCTGCATGCAGCAGACTCACTGGATCTTGCAAACACAATGGCAGCAAGCCCCGGGCTGCCTGTGGAACAGGGTAGTGGTCACTGTGCCTCTCGTTCAGTCCCTGATGTGATGGCTCTTGCCTGCAAACTTTCGGCGAGTTCTCCTGTTCCAACCAGCTGAGCCCTTCAGGCTGCTGCTCATGATTGATGCCTCCAAGCTCGGCTGGGGCGCATGCCTGAATTGTCTCTGCACCCAAGAGCTGTGGTCTGAAAGTGAGAGTCTTCATCAGATCAACGTCCTCAAGCTCTGGGCCATTGCGAATATTCTCTGTGCTTTTTGGGCACATCTAGTGAATCAGGTTGCCCTGATCCAGATGGACAACTAAGTCAAGCAAAACCTGAAGACCCACCTGTTCTCCTTAGCATTCAATGTCCCTTCTCCTTTTGTATGAGTCTACCCCTTCTTGTATATTGAGTCTGCCTTCCATGTCTTGTCCCGTCGCTATTATCTTTTTCTTTCTGTCCTTTTATAATTTTTGTACATTTCCTTTTCTTTTACCAGCCTCGGCCAAATTTTATGGAATTTTTATTATTGTACACCGCCTTGATTGGAATTAGAAAGGCGGTTTTTATCAAATGATTAAACATAAACATAAACATAAGTCACCATGTTCTTTGTGAACAAGCAGGGGGGCATGGGCTTATACCTCCTGTGTTGGGAGGTGGTTCACCTTTGGAAGTTTGCCCTGCTCCATGACATGGATCTCAGGGTGACATATTTACCCGGTGAGAGCAATGGCCTAGCAGATCAACTGAGCTGGGTTCTTCATCCACATGAGTGGTTCCCTCAAGAGAGAGGTGGTGGACCTGATCATTTGGGAGCATGGCACTCCCAATGTGGTCCTCTTTGCTATAGCAAAGGATGCCCAGATAGTCCAGTTCTGCTCCTGGAGACTGGCCAGCGATTGCATGGCTCCGGACGTCTTTATGATCCACTGAGGAAGAGGCCTGCTCTATGCCTATCCTCCCGCTCAGGCCGAGAGGAGATCCATGATTCTCATTGCTCCTTACTGGTCTCGACAGCCGTGATTCCCATTACTGCTACAGCTCTCGCAGAAGGAACCTCTTCATTATATCAGAACCAGGTGGTGCTCATGAACGGAGCTTCTAAAATGACTCTTTTATATTGTAAGCTCTCTGGGACAAGGACATATCATATCCAAGTGCTTAGCATCACTGTACAGTGATTTATATGTCTAGTAGCACTATAAGTGGTGCTATTATTATAAAATCCAGGGGTCACAATGCACCCTACCTACACTGCAGATATACATGGAAATACAATTTTGATTTCCCCAATTATTTCTCCTTATAGTCCAGGACATTTGCTTTGATCGAGAGATCAATATCTTTTTCTTAGTTCCCTCTGTTAAATCAGCATGACATGTTCGTGCCCAAGCTTTTTCTGTGGCAGGACATTATTATAGATCAGGTGGTGACATGGGGAAAGTATGTTGTTCTTTATTCTTTCTGATGTTTTGATTGTACTCAATTTAGAATGGTGCATAGATGTTTTATATGTGCTAGTAATTGAATTAATAAATACATACAGGTCCATGCTTTTAATGATAGTGAAACCCAGGATCGACTCAGTTAGCTTGAGATGATATGAAGTATTCTGAGAACCCTATTAGAGACTATAGCTCATTCTGTCCTGACATGAGGAAGAAGGTTTTAACCATCAAAAGCTAGTCAAAAAAAATGTACTAACTCACTCCAATAAAAAGGTATTGCCTTTTTTTCCTTTTTTGTTTTCTTTTTATTTATCAGACCTCAGCTGGAATTTGAACCCTGGTCAGAAGTTATTGCGCCCCCTCTTAGTCAGTGCTAAGCACTATACAAATGATCAGTAGTAGTAGTAGTAGTAACAGTCAGCCCTCATCACAAAACTTTGTGTTTTTACCCAGATGAAGAACTGCTTTGTCTTTACTTCCTTTTAGCCATCCTTCCACCTCTGCTGGAAAACATTTTCCAACCATTTAGATGTAGCTCTGCCCCTGTAGAATCCTTTCTGGCTTATTATTTTGAGCCTTGCTGTACTTGTTCAGTTCCTAGTTTGCTCTAGCTGTGCACAGAAAAGATAAATGTGGGTGCAGAAATGTCAGATGGCAAGTCTACTATTGCTGTATCACGGAAGACTGGCAGTCCCTAAATATAGATCAGTTTGCAAATTATTCAAGAACAAATGTAATTCTGTCAAAGTCATATGTTGGAGCAGATTTAGAGCATTTGTTTGAAGTGGCAGCAGATTATTTCATATTGAAATAAGTATTCTAGTGGCCACTGGGGTTGCCTCCTGGTTGTTATTTGTTTATTATTTTTTTTTTTACAAAACGTCATGTGGTCATTTAGGGTGCTTTTTCTACCTCAAATCAACCTAACTCTGTTTTTGTATTTCTATTATCTTTCTTTAATTAGGAAGGCCCCAGACCTGAAACATAAAAAGTGCACAGAGGTCCATGGTGGATTTCAAAGTGCTTAAAAGCATCTCAAAGTCTCCTCAGACATTATGGAAAATGCATGACTGGCAACCCAAATATCCATTTGGTTATTTCTTTATTTCTGTTATAAGACTGGTACGTCCAGACCGATGAATGCTGCCATGTCTACTGTCAGTAGGCTGCTCAAATTTAACTTGGTAAACAAATTATGTGCGTGGTACATTTGTTTAGTAGAGCCTTCAGAAGGGCGGAAATAACAGCATAATGCCACACCCTAAAAGTATCAAACACATTTATCCCAGAGGAAAGGATGTGTTGTGTGCTAGCGGTCCAGCTCCTCAACCATAAAATCTGTCAATTTTGAACACAATGAATGTTTGTCCTTCACAAGTGTAAGCAGAGTCAGGCCAGGTGCTACTCCTATTTTAAAAATAGCATGATTATAGATCCATACAGGCCATGGGATAAACCAAGGTTGAGTTAGTCCGTCCCTTTATGATATGGAGTTTTCTAGCGGCCTCACCTAACGTTGCAGTGTGTGCCTCATAATGCACACTAAGGGCGTAATGTGTTTTGTGTGAAGGCCCTTTAAGGCTTTTAAAAAGCCTCTTATAAAATTACCCCAGGGCTTATTATATGAAAAAGTGTGGTGCAAGGAAGATGTGTTCTTTTACGTGAACCATGTGTAGCCATATTCAAGGACAGAATTTGAGTAGAGCACGGGTGAAGTCATGTGAAAAAGCATAATGTTCCACTTCATTCTAGATGTGATTTTTGTTACTTTGCTCCTACTGTTTTATAATGAAGACAAATAGACACCTATATGCCTTTATAAAATAGGCTTTAAATATGCACCTACTTGGTTTTTACCCTCAATGGGGATAATTCTATAAGATATTCTCCATGTGTAAAGCATGTTTTACATATGGAAATGGCACCTATTAAATTTGCTTGGGTAAATATATGTGTATAATATGTACATGGTTACATACATATTATACACATATACACATATTATACACATATACACATATTATGTGTATATGTCCAACAAACTCTCTCTCTGCCCACCAAAATGTAAAAATGTAAATAGTTCCTGTACATAGCTCATATTGTATATAGCTCACCCCACAATCAAATTAACCCTCACACCCACACGCCACGATCTAATACTGCATGCCCACACCCACGAACCCTGCCACTTGATTGTTTGATGTGTAACCCACTGTGATTTCAGGATAAAGCGGTTTATAAATCCTTTTAAATAAATAAATAAATACTTTGGTGGCATATGGGTGGATTTGGGAGGTATACTTGTTCTTTATAAAGTACATGCATAGAGTACAGACAAAAAGCTGTGTCTACCTTGGAACAGGTGTAACCTTGTGGAAGAACATTTATGCCTTATTGGGGGGTTATTCTAGGAGCCTATTTTTATGGGTCCCTCTTTCACTCCCGCAGCCTGACTTACAAACATCTGGTCTTGCCCTAATACTATGACTTCTTTCTTTGCTTCTGTAGAAGGCCACTTTACTGCCAACCCCATGTTCCTTCTGACACTCTGCCCTCCCTTTTTATACTTCCTAATAGACCTAATTCACTTTCACCTTTCACATGCTCTCCATGCTTGCTTAGTTGCTTACTCCCTTCCACGCTTCCATCTCTTCCACATTAAGTCCTCTCATTCTGCTTTTCAAGTTCCAAGCTTGCACAGTAAACAAATGGAGAGAAATATGTACTCATCTACCATCTCACGCACAGATCTTGGAAAAGGGACACACAATAACTTTATTCAGAAATTCATTGGGACTTAACTGGTTAAGCCTGATGCTGAATAGATATGGCTAACGTCATCTAGATAACTTTAGGACAGCTTTTTACCAGCCAGATTTATCTGCCAAATTTTATTGGTTAGTGCTGAATATCGGCCCAAGTACACTTCCTGCTCTTCCTCTCTATAGGTGGGTTCATTTTGTGTGGGGAATAATTTGCCAAGACATAATTTATGGGTTCAGTGTAGAATAGCTGGAGGTAATATAACCCCCAAATATTTATCCAGCTAACTTCCAGAATTAGTTGGACAAGTCATTTGAATAAAAACTTCTTAGGGGCCCTTTATTAAAGGGAACTGGAGTTCGGCAACTAATGTGCACTTACTGCTAAAAATAACGCATGGTATTTGCAACTCTGTATGCTAACTGCTGGGGGTGTGCTTGGTATATTCCCGGCAATTACTGCACAGAGCAGTACCCTAACGTGCCACAGCAATGTGCATTATTACCGTGTGTGCACTGAATGAACGCTATTGAAGTAGTGTTCAGTGCACCCATGTTAATTGCACAAGGCGCAGGTAATGCGCGCTGTGTACACACGCACTACCGGTGTTGGACTCTGCACTCCCACGTTCCTCCCCCAACCCACCCCTTCACCATCCCGATGCATGATGTGCTGATAACGCAGAGATCAGCATGCACTTGCTGTCCTGGCCCTGCGCAGTCAACAAAGCATGCTTAACGTGCGCCAAAATCCGCACTGACTGTGCAACACACTTTAGTAAAAGGGCCTAGCTAAGTACCTAGCTAAAAATTGTTCTCCTTATCAACAATTAGAGCCTCACTTGATAAAGATGTTTTCTGTAGAGCAGAATGACAGTCCTAGCTGAATAAGGGAAAGGATGTTCATGTGTTAAACATATAAGACAGTGATGATAGTATCCTCCATAGATAGGCTTCTCTGATATAACTCATTCTGAGGACTGGGCTGTTCCTGATCCTGCTTTCTCATAGGGGTAATAAAACAGAGCTTCCATTTAATTGTGATAAAACGTTGCCCTAAAGAAGAAAGGAAACAGATTTTCTTACTGGTTTATATAGAAAATCACATAAGCATAATAATATTTTAAGCATATTTTGGATAGACCTATATTCATGTAAGCGCTATGCAAATCTCTGACACTGCAGGGCAAAGAAGTAGGAGATTGCAGTGAGTTGGTGTAGTGAGCGAATGCCGTAATGTTAGCAATCATACTTGTGTATTCATCATATTTCAGGCCAAGAATTTCGAAGGGGAAAAATATATTTAAAAAATACTGTACGTTATTGCTAGCAAGATACAGATAATAACAGAATTGTTGCCCGTTCCTTGTTTTTTGTCAGTGTTAATATACTTTGTGTGGTCTTTCCATATAAGAAACACCCTTGAAAGCAGATAAAATATTCCTGCATAGTAAACAACAGATAAAGACCAGCATGCTATTCTGCCTAGCGAGATGATTAGGGATGTTCTCCAGGACCAAGCAGGAAGTCAGTCCTCACATATGGGTGTCATCGGCGCCGATGAAGCCCCAGCGGAGCATTTCCCCAGCTTTCCATGAAAGCCTTTGGGAATGCTGGCACGCATGCGCGGTTCCCTTCCCGCCTAAAGGTGCCATCTTACCTCAGTCTCTTTATTTCCGAGAAGCCCACCGGACGTGTGTCCTGTTCTGCCGGATAAAAGTGATTTTTTTCTTCGGCGATTTTTCGCTATTTTTCTCCGGTTCGACACCGGTTCCCCTCCTGCCGGTTCGGTACACCGGTATCGAGCCCGTTTATTTCTTTTTCGGTTTTTGCCCTTCGTGGCTGGCGTTCGCGCCCTTTTTTCATTTTTTCCCTGGAAGGCCGGTCTTTTGATCTCGCAGGGGTTCTTTTTTCCCCGATGGCTTCCAGTGGTTTCAAAAAGTGTGATCGGTGTAAGAAACTTATGTCTCTCACCGACACACACGACTGCTGCCTTCGGTGCCTCGGCCCTGACCACGACCCCAAGTCGTGTGGGCCATGTGGGAAGATGTCTTCCAAGGCACTCAAAAGTTGACAGCATCAGAAGGAAAGGTTTTTCTCAGACTCTGCCTCCGGCTGGGCCCGGACCTCGTCTGAG
This sequence comes from Ichthyophis bannanicus, assembly GCA_033557465.1. Lineage (NCBI taxonomy): Eukaryota > Metazoa > Chordata > Amphibia > Gymnophiona > Ichthyophiidae > Ichthyophis > Ichthyophis bannanicus. The sequence goes on along the minus strand of CM066047.1, from coordinate 66,175,193 downwards.
GCCTCGACATCTCGGGATTCCGATCCCGAGCGCCGTCGAAGCTCCTCGGACAGGGGGGTCCCCCGACCAGGAATGCAAGAGGAAGAAGCAGCTCGCGAGGGCGGCGTCGGAGTGTGTGCCTCATAATGCACACTAAGGGCGTAATGTTTTTTGTGTGAAGGCCCTTTAAGGCATCGGAGGAGGTCCCTGGTCCCTCGAGGGCCAGGTCTAAGACCCCCGACCGCCGTCCCGGGGCCATGGACCAAGAGAAGCCTGCCAAAGTTCCTCGCGTGGAGCCGGAGTCTGCTGGACACGTAAGCCCCGTTGTCCTCGTGGACTCTCCTCCCAGAGAGCCGACGTCGGGCCCGGCGCCTCCGGGGCCCGAGTCGGTGGCTGCTGCGTCTCCCGAGCTGAGTCTCAGGATGACAGCCTTGGAGTGCAGATTGTCTGCCTTCATGGAGCAGCAGCGGGCACTGATGGCCAGCCTGTCTGGTGCATCTGCCCCAACCACCGGGACATCGACTTTGAAGTCAACCCCGGAGACTGAGCCGATACTCGAGACCCTCGTGGCTCGAAGTCGTCCTTGGTCGAGGTCTCCCTCGACCTCCCGTTCGGAGGTATGCCAGAATACTCGGTGGTCCTCACCACCGACGCCTCTCTGAAGGGCTGGGGTGCTCATTGTCTAGACAAGTGCACTCAGGGCCTCTGGTCTTCCTGGGAGGCAGCCCAACAAATCAATCTCCTGGAACTTCGAGCTATCCGCTTAGCTCTCAAGGCTTTTTCTCCGGCCCTGGCTCACCGCTCAGTCTTGATCCAAACAGACAACCAGGTAGCCATGTTTTATGTGAACAAACAGGGCGGGACTGGGTCCAAGCTCCTTTGTCGAGAGACTCAGGACCTTTGTTCCTTTGCCCTGAAGAACAACATGCTTCTCAAGGCGGTGTACCTTCCAGGGCAGTTGAACTGCCTGGCTGACCGGTTGAGCAGAATTCTGCAGCCCCACGAGTGGCAGCTGCATCCCTTGGTCGTTCAGAAGATCTTCCTGAAGTGGGGTCTCCCTTAGATAGATCTCTTTGCCAGTCCACTGAACAAGCAACTGCCCAAGTTCTGCTCCAGGCAACTACATCCTTTGAGGATAGCACCAGATGCTTTTCTGATGTCCTGGTCTCAGGGCCTCCTGTATGCGTTTCCTCCCACACCCTTGGTGGCCCGAACTCTTTTCAAGACTCTTCAGGACAAGGCCTCGGTCCTGCTGGTAGCTCCTAGGTGGCCAAGGCAGCCTTGGTTTCCACTTCTACTTCAGCTGGCAGTGGATTCCCCACTACCTCTGGGGTTACAACCCGACCTTCTCTCACAGGAGCAGGGTTCCCTTCTGCACCCCAATCTCAAAGCTCTCAATTTGATGGCCTGGAGGCTGCAAGGGTAATTTTGGCTCCCTGGGGCCTACCTCAGGAAGTTGAGGAGGTTGTCCTAGCCTCTAGGAAACAGTCCACTAGGAAAACCTATGCCCTCAAATGGAAGAGGTTTTCTGTGTAGTGTCAGCTATGTACAGAGGATCCTTTCTCCTGTACTGTGCCAGTAGTGCTTCAGTACTTACTGCACTTGTCCAATCAGGGACTTAAGTCCAATTCTGTTCGAGTTCACCTCTCAGCTCTAGCAGCTCACCACTCACTGGTGGAGGGACATTCTCTGTCCGTTCACCCTTTGGTGTCCTGCTTTCTCAGGGGCTTGCTTTTGCTCAAGCCTCCCGTCCATCCTCCTGCTCCTGAGTGGGAGCTGAATGTGGTCTTGCAGCAACTGACTCGCCCACCCTTTGAGCCGATGGCTACTTGCCCTCTATGCTTCCTCTCCTGGAAGACTCTCTTCCTGATAGCCCTCACCTCGACTAGGCGAGCGAGTGAGCGTCAAGCCCTGGTCTGTGATAGACCTTATACCAGGATTTATAGGAACAGGGTAGTCCTCAGGACTCATCCCAAGTTCCTTCCTAAGGTTGTCTCCTCTTTCCACCTCAATCAGGAGGTGGTTTTTCCAACATTCTTCCCTAGGCCTCATGCTAGCCAGGCTGAAGCAGTCCTGCATACCCTGAACTGTAGGAGGGCCTTATCCTTCTACCTTGACCGTACGCAGGGGCATAGAAGGGCTACTCAGCTCTTCGTCTCCTTTGACCCCAATAAGTTGGGGTTGGCTGTGTCCAAGCGTACCTTGTCCATCTGGGTGGCTGACTGTATCACCTGGGCTTACAAGGCGGCTGACCTTCCTTTGCAGGGTAGGGTCACGGCCCATCGTGTCAGGGCAATGGCTGCCTCAGTGGCTCATCTCCGCTCTGTGCCCTTGGTAGACATCTGCAGGGCTGCAACTTGGTCTTCAAGCCAGACTTTTGCGGCCCATTACTGTCTGGAGAGGGAGTCCCGTAGGGACAGTGCTTTTGGCCAAGCAGTACTCCGGAATCTCTTTGAGGTTTAGGCAACTCCTGCCCTCCTGCCCTCTGTTGGGCTACCGGTGGAGGTTGTGTCCTTGAAAAGCCTTTCTTTGATGCTGTGACTAGAGGGAGTTCTCTTGTTCAGCCTGGGTTTCTGGTAGCCCAGAGCTAGGGAGTCACCCATATGTGAGGACTGACTTCCTGCTTGGTCCTGGAGAAAGAGTAGTTACTCACCTGTAACAGGTGTTCTCCAGGAGCAGCAGGAATCAGTCCTCACAACCCTCCCTCCTCCACTTGGAGTTGCAGTTGTACATAGTTTGTTTTTACATTTTTGTGTGCTGTTCTTAGCTCTGTCATTTGACTGAGGTAAGATGGCACCTTTAGGCGGGAAGGGAACCGCGCATGCGTGCCAGCTTTCCGAAAGGCTTTCATGGAAAGCTGGGGAAATGCTCCGCTGGAGCTTCATCGGCGCCGATGACACCCATATGTGAGGACTGATTCCTGCTGCTCCTGGAGAACACCTGTTACAGGTGAGTAACTACTCTTTACTGCTGCTCTGTGCAGGTTACCCCTGATCTATGCTTCTATTTTGGGTTGTAACTGCTGCTCTGCGACCGCTATCTGTGCTATGCTTTTCTGAAGTGTAAAAGTCATTTAAGGTTTGCTTTGAGCAGGACTGCTCTCTTCCTATATAGAGACCCTCTGTGCTTATTTCATTTCATTTTATGTATGTATCTCCTGCCTATCGTAACACTTCTAGGAAAGTCACAGTAAAAAGTATACATAAGTAAAAAAGCCAAAATTAATTTCCATGACATAAAATCATGTATTCAATCATTTAAACAGTAAAACAGTACCCCCTCCCTATATAGAAAATAAATACACTTTCACAGACTTCCTAAATATTAAGTAATCAACTCATAGCCGCAAATTTAGTGGCAGTTTATTCCAACTACTTCAACCAACAATTGAGAATGCCCTAGCTCCAGTCACTGCCTTATATGTACAAAACACAGATGGGACTGTCAGCAAATTCTGCTGACTCAAACATAAAGATCTCACAGATTCACATTTCTGTATTAAATCAGGCAACTCAATTAAATAATCAACAGAAAAAAACGTATGTAACATACGCAGCACATAAACTGAGCACATGATTGTAGGATTGATTGTAGGATAAGGCGGTATAGAAATACTGTTAAATAAATAAATAAATAAATTATTCAATGTGCAACCAGTGAAGTACTTCACAAAATGGCAATAAATTATCAAATTTTCTTAAACTAAAAATTACTCTAACTGAGGACTTCTGTATAATTTGTAAAGATTGAATTAAAATAATTCAGTTAACCTAAATATAAGATATTACAATAATCTAAGCAGGGCAGTATGGACAATTGCACTGCCATCTTAAAATCTTCATGGTCCAAATAATGTTTAAGTTGCTAAATGACTCTGAGCTTAAAAAATGCTACTTGCAAAATTCTCAAGTTCTGAGGCCACAGCAACAACGTCACATTGATAATCATCCAAAATACCAAATTTCCTTTTTCACAATCACTGAATGACCATTTAATAGGATGCTAGTCAGACTGACACTTAAGGGTATGTTTACTAAGCTGGGCTAACGATTAATCCAAGCTACAGTATTTGTAACTAGGTCCCAATGAACAACATGGGACTGAGTTGCAAATAGCATGGGTTAACCGTTAGCCCGGCTTAGTAAACATACCCCTTGCTGTAATGTGGTGCAGTTACAATAAAGGCTTTAATCTTTTTATAGCTGATATCTAGCTTCTAAAATGCTTCTGGAGAAGTCTCTGTGATTTGTATGTATACTTGTCCATTTGCAGATGTCCAAAGCATGAATATAACTTTTAAAATAACCCCCTCTGCTAGTGTGGCGTGCGGTGGGAAGGGGTTTTCTGTTAAACACTAAACAAACAGCAGTTCAGGGAAAACAAAACTTGTTTTTATTCAGACACAGTTTGTTAAACCTTCACAAAGCTGGTCTTCTGGTTCTTCCTCCAGCCCAGTTAAGGTTCCTACCTTTGTACGGCATGTCTGAAAAGGACTCCTGGCTCCGCGGGCCTCTCTCCCACCTGGAGCCTGCTGGGTTTTTAACCTCTCCTTGTGAGCCACATCCTCCCAGCCCTGAAATCCAGGCTACAGGTTCTCTTAAAGGGGCCTGTTGATAATCCCTCTGGAGAGGGATGTGCAACACTCTATAGACACCATCACTCCCCCTCCCCCCTTATCTGAACCATGCCCTATTGAGCATCTGCCTCACCCTGGGCCCCCACCCAGGAAAGGAAATCCGCAGAAAGGTGTGTCTAACTGGTAGAGTTAGAGTCTCAGCAACCACCATATAATACTGTATGTCTGTTGGATTCCTGGAATGGAGGAGTAGCCTAGTGGTTAGAACACTGGCTTGGTAACCAAGCAACCAGGGTTCAATTCCCACTGGCACTCCTTGTGGCCTTGGGCAAGTCACTTAACCCTCCATTGCCTCAGAAGAAAGGCCTGGCAATCTACTTCCGGTGACACTGCCAAGAAAGCCCAGGAGTTTCTGGGTCGCCAGGAGTCAGGACTGACTTGAAGGCACACATTGCATTGCATTGTTGGATTCCTAATGGCGAGTCAGCCACTTAAAGGGTTGGTGGTCCATTATTAGTGTAAACAGATAGCTAAACAGATAGCATTTGAAGGTTTCAAGAACCTACTTGACAGAGAGAGCTTCCTTCTCAATCATTGCATAATACTTCTCCTGCGGAAGCAGTTTCCTGCTGACGAATGCTATGGGATGCTCTTCAGCCCTGACTTCCTGGGCCACAATGGCTCAGACACCCACCTCTGAGGCATCAGCTTGTATAATAAATGGTAGAGAGAAATCTGGGCTACTCAGAATGGGTTCAGAGCACATAGCCTTCTTGCTATGGATGAACTGGTGGTAGTAGCCAATCAGTCCAAGGAAGCACAGACCTCTTTCTTCGAGTTTGGAGTGGGGGCCTGGGCAATGGCATCTACCTTCCACAGTTGAGGTTGCATTTGTTCATTCCTGATTAAATACCCCAGGTACTGAACATCCTGACCTCCCAGTTGGCAACCTATTTCAGTTCAAAGATAATTGATCTTCATCAATCTCTGCCCCGCTGTCCTCCTCCTATCTCCAGTCCCCCTCCCTGTTCCCCTCCTCCCTCCTCTCAGCTCTCTCATGTCTGGCATTCATTCCATTCACTCACTTCTCCTGAATTGATTGCATTACTCTCCTCCTCCAAAAAAACCTCCTGCCCACTTGACCCCATTCCCTCCTCTTGGCTGCTCTTTCCCTCTCTAGCTCTCATTCCACCAGCTCTCACCATTATCAATACCAGCCTTTCCCTCGGTGTTTTTCCCCAACTCTGCAAACATGCCTTGGTCCGTCATATCCTTAAAAAGCCCTCACTGGACCCCACAATTCCTGCTCACTACCATCCTGTCTCCAACCTTTCCTTCCTTTCTAAGGCCCTCGAGAAAGCTGTTTTCGCTCAGCTATCCTCTTTCCTTGACTCCACTCACTTTCTTCACCCCCGCCAATCTGGTTTTCATCCCGGCCACAGTGTTGAGACGGTTCTTCTGGGTTTCCTGAACGAACTTCACACAGCTCACGATCACGGTGACCTGTCGGTGGCGGTGTCTCTTGACCTTTCTGCCGCCTTTGATCTCGTTGATCACTCCCTTCTGTTGGCTCGACTTCGGGAAGCGGGTCTTTGTAGCACTGTCCTCCACTGGTTCCATTCCTTTCTTTCTTCCAGATCCTACTCCGTCCTTCCCTCATCCTCCTCCTCTTCCACCTCCGAGCCCGTTCCTGTCCCCTGCGGTGTCCCCCAGGTCTCAGTTCTGGCCCCTCTCCTCTTTAACATCTTTCTCACCCCTCTAGCGTTATTAATTCAGCAACATGGGATTTCCGCGTTTTATTATGCCGATGACTTGGTTCTTTTCCATCACACCTCTCCTCACTCTCCTGATCTCTCCCCTCTAAACACTTGCCTTCAAGCTGTTGCCAACTGGCTCACTACCCATTGTCTTCACCTCAACCTCACAAAAACTCTTGCCATCTGGTTTTCCCATGCTGATACCTCTCCCCAGATTGCCCCCTCCTTTTCTGGCTCATCTGTCCCTCTGGTCTCTTCCTTCCGCTATCTGGGGGTTCTTTTTGATTCTCATCTTTCCTTCCGCGACCACCTTGCTTACGTTTCAAGAACTTCGTTCTTTTTCCTCCGACAGATCCGTGCCATCAGGCCTTTTCTCACTGCACAAGCACTTACCACCCTTCTCCTTTCCCTGGTTATGTCCCGTGTCGACTTCTGTAATTCAATTCTAGCAGGTCTCCCTACCACTCAACTTCACCGTCTTCAGCGCATTCAAAACACCGCTGCTTGTCTCATTTTTCACTCCTCTGCACGCGACCACGCTACACCTTTACTCATCCACCTCCATTGGCTTCCCGTCAAATCTCGTATCCACTTCAAAGTCCTGACACTCCTTCACCGCGTCCTTTACCTCCACTCCCCTCAGTACCTCGCTGATCTTGTTCACTTCCACACCCTAGCCCGTTCCTTACGGTCTCTTCACCTCAACCGCCTTCGTCTCCCTCCACCTGCTTGCGCTCGCCTCCAATCCACTCGCTCCTCTGCTTTCTTTTTCCTCGGCCCCGCTCTATGGAATTCTCTATCCGGCTCGAACAGACACACACTACTTTCAGAAATAAACTCAAAACGCATCTCTTTGCCCTTGCCTTCGATCTCCCTGACTCCTCCGTGTAGCCCACATCCCCTTTCTTTCCTCTCCCTTTCCCTTCTCTTCTTGTCATGTCGAATGAATCTGCCTGATTTGCTGTCCTATTAACATTGTAACTTCCTTTTCCTTTCTCTACCATATGGTTTCCTTTTTGTACTATGTGAACCGCTCTGATATGTATTTGTTGAGCGGTATATTAAGTTAATAAACATAAACATAAACATGGATACGGTAGCTAGGGCAGTACCACAACCTCGAACGTGACTTGTCCTGCTGGAATCTTAAGTGAGATCTGTACCATTGGATGCTGCTTCCCATCTCCACATACAAAGGCTAGTGTTACTGTCTTTGTATAGTCGTTGAAACCGAGTTATGGCTTCCTGGCAACTAAGCATCTGCACACTTCCGGAATCTATCAAGGTCTGGAGGTGGGGTACCTCTAGCTCCACAGAAATCAGAAAGCTTTGTGACCCTGGGTGGGGACTTTCCACAAAAACACAGCTATGAGGGGTGATTAGGCTGACCTCCATGGATTCTTCCATACCCAAGGGACATTCCCAAACAAAGTGTCCCTGAACTCCACACCTAAAACAGGTGAAGGGGTCATGGTTGGGGCCATGCTCTCACCTAGGAAGTGACTTTGAGAGCAGGATCAGGGAGTCAACATCCGTTCCAGCTTCCTCTTCCATCCTCCTGGGCTGATGGGTGACTTCCTCCCTATCTCACTCTCTGCTTCAGTCACTTGCTGGGCTTCATAATACCCCTTAGCTATTTCCAGTGCACTCTCCAGTGTGAGCTTGAGGTGCTGATGTACCTACTGTTTCATCGGGGCAGTCAAGTCCTCCAAAAACTGCTCTAACAGCAACAGTCTTCACTATCTTGGGCCTTGTTCTTCCCTCTAGTTGCAGCCAATTACATGTGAGGTCCTTCAACAAAAGAATCTACGAGGGCTCTCTGTTATCTGGATTCCTCCCTTCTGAATCACTGGCAGTAGGCTTCTGGAGTATAGTCAGCCTGTTCCAGTATGGCGGCCTTGACAGCTGCATATGTAGCCTGCCCATCTGGGTTGACATCCTGCCTGTCAGCTGTCTATCAGCAAATTTACCAAATAGGCAGTCCATGTTGCCTCCGGCCACCCAGCCATGCAGGCGGTTTGTAAAAGAAACCAAGCACAAGTTCAGACATCTAAAGAGGCAATGGAGATGTTCCAAGGATGCAAACAGCCTAGACAAATTTATGGCTGAACTACATAAATACCAAACTTTAGTAAATAGCAAAAAAAGGTAATACCACACCAAAACCATCCTAAGTTCACTAAACTATGCAAGGAGCTATTTGAAATAGTAAAATTCTTAGTAAATAACCCCACACGAAACAACACAGGTGAAGAACTCTCCCCACAGTTTCTGGCCATTCACTTCCAGAACCAGGTAAACCTACAAAACAACCCAGCATTAACAACCACAATTCAGCGAAGCAACAACTCAGCTACAATTGCCTGGCATTCATTCACATCTGAATCATCAGCAACCTCAATACCACAACCTCTTCACTCAATCCATGCCCAGTCAGCTGGACAAAAATAGACAAAACCAAAATACTCCCCATCATACAAAACATCACACAGCTTTCCCTTGCACCAGGGATATATGCCCTCAAGCTAAAGAAATCTTCAGTACGACCCAGAAGGAAAAACACCAACTTAGATCCAAAGCAACCCAACTCATACAGACCCATCGCCAGCCTACCATTTCTCACAAAAATCATCATGAAAACTGTACGGCTTCAGCTCCACGTTGATACACATGCCCCACTCGACCTTCACCAATATGGCTTCAGGCCCAACCTTGGAGTGGAGGCTCTCATAACAGCCCTCATGGACAAGCTTATCAGAGGCACTGAACGGATATACCAAGGCTTCGCAATAGTATTCTTAGACATCAACGCAGCATTTGATTCAGTACCACACAACACACTACTACTATGACTGCAATCAATTGGATTAATCGGTACAGCCCTAAAATGGTTCCAATCATACCTCACCAGCAAGTAACAATAAAAGGTCTCCATTCATCCCCTTACACCCAACATCAAGGAGTTCCACAGGGCTCTGCACTATCATCACTCCTATTTTACAACCTGTCTGCAAGATAATCCAATCCCACAACATATTCTAGCACATCTATGCAGATGATGTCATGCTATATATGCCATTCTCCACAACAAAAGCAGTCTACACTCCACTGATCAAATGTGTTAATGAAGTCACACAATAGCTCGCAACACAGAACCCCCGAGTGAATCAAAACAAAACTGAGGCCCTCTTCATCCATAAAGAGCCAAACTACACCCTGCCACCAGTCATATCAGTTTCAGAAACAGACCTGAAGGTCAAATCGGAAGTAAAATACCTTGGCATAACCATAGACCAACACCTATCGCTGCAGTCACACATGAGCAATATCACCAGAGCTGTCCACCTCAAGATAAAAACAATACACTACCTGCGTGCATTACTAACTCCCCCAGGACTAAAGCACAGTCTTCCAAGCCCTGATCCTCCCCTACTTCGACTACTGCAACATTCTCCTACAAGGCCTCCCAAAATATGCTCTCCACCCTCTGCAACCATCACAGAACATGGCTGTCCATATCTTATCTGGCTTCACCCGAACTGAGCACATCACGCTGGTACTCAAACAGCTGAACTGGTTACCAGTCAGAACAAGAGCAAAATACAAAACCATACTGACAACTTTCAAATTAATCCAAGGCATCTCCTCAATTCATCTTCAATCCATAATACAAAAGACACCCAACAACAGAAACAGATGGAAGCACCTATAAAACACACTCAAGATACCATCCATAATTTCAAAGAGCAACAGAGTCACGGCCAAAAGGGCCTTCTCCCTTTATGCTCCAATCATATGTAACTCCCTACTGGATCACCTATGCATAATAACTGACCTAATGGACTTCGGAAATAATCTAAAACCATATCTTTTCCAAGAGCACTTTGGAAGGGAAAGCTAACGCTCCACTCACTCTCCTATCCAGAACCCCCCTGCCCTCTCAACCCTCGACCTATCTACAAATCCTCCCTTACCCTTACACTCCTCTCCCTGCAGCACTCCAGCTGTCACTCGTTTTCACTGCTGCCCATATCATCTATGCTCACACCCTAATATACTTCGGGCCCGATATTCAAAAAGCATTGACACAGTAAATGCTTGGAGGGTTTTGGAGGTCTGTAGATGACAGCTGTGTGAACTGAAGTTCGATCTTCTCTTTTCAAGAAGACTTATATTGTTTCCTTCTTTCCCTAGACCCCCTGCTTTTCAGTTGCTTCAGTACAGGTTTTTACATAAAGGGCTATTTTTCCACCCTTTTGGCTATCATCCTAAAATGATTATAGTCTGGTATGGCAACATCCCATTCATGGAATTCATTGAACCATGTCTCTGTAATAGCAACAATGTTTAAATCTGCTTCTGTCATTGGGGCTTGCAGATCTGGAACTTTGTTGCCTAGACTGCAAGTGTTTGTGCTCATTGTTTTCCTTTTTTTTTGTTGGCTTTATCATGTTCTATATAGCCTTTTGCTTAGTCTCCTCTTCTATTTTGTTTTTGAGAAATGAGTTTGTATTTTCCCCCATTGCTGTCTTGCTGGGGTTGGCATCCTGAACTCATCAGCTTCCATGTGCCACCCCTATCCCCATCCAATATATTGTTTGAATTATTTTACTTAGGATCCTGTAAACAATCATTAGAATATAGCTTTTTGTTTTCCATGCATATCTCCAGCCTCTAATATATCCAAAACTTTGTTGTTGACACCAGGTATTGAGCTGTTTATTGATATTGTCTGAATAGAGTAGTTTTTCTTCTCCCTTTTCATAAGCATGTAGTACTTTCAAAAAAAGTTACAGTCCTTGTTGTTGTTAAGTGCCGTCGAGTCGGAGTCGACTCATGGCGACCCTCTGGATAGCTATCCTAAATTGTGTTCGGTCTTCAGTCAGGTGGCTCATTGTTGACAGACTGGTACCCATAGCTGCTGTTATTGTATCGATCCATCTCATTGCTGGCCTTCCTCTTTTGCGTTGACCTTCTATCTTGCCAAGCATGATGTCTTTCTCTAATGATCTCTCTCTTCGCATGATGTGTCCAAAGTATGAAAGTCGAAGTCTTGTCATCTGAGCTTCTAAAGAAAGCTTAGGTTTGATCTCCTCTAGTACCGACTGGTTTGTTCTTCGGGCAGTCCATGGTATACACAGTATTCGCCGCCAGCACCATAATTCAAAGGCATCAATTTTCTTGCTGTCTGTCTTTTTCACTGTCCAGCTTTCACATCCATATGATGTTATTGAAAATACCATGGCTTGAACAAGTCAAATCTTTGTATGGAGAGAGACATCTCTGCTCTTGAGAATCTTATCTAGGTCTTTCATAGCCATTCTGCCAAGAGCAATGCGTCGTTTGATTTCTTGACTGCTTGTTGCTTCTTTATTGATAGTTGAATCAAGTAGGTTAAAGTTGTTCACAATTTCAATTTCTTCTCCTTCAATGATGAACCTGTTTATTATGCCAGTTGTCATGATCTTTGTCTTCTTTACATTAAGGTGCAGGCCCATTTTGAGACTATGTTCTTTGATTGTGAGAAGCAAATGTTTCAGATCATCTTCACTTTCAGCCAGTAATGTAGTATCATCAGCATAGCGAAGGTTGTTGATGAGTCTTCCGTCAATCTTCACACCTCTGTTGTCTTCATACAATCCTGCTTCTCTGATGATTTGTTCTGCATATAAATTAAATAGGTAGGGGGAAAGTATGCAGCCTTGTCTTACACCTTTGCTTATTTTAAACCATTTTGTTTCTCCTTGTTCCGTTCAAACTGTTGCTTCTTGATCAATGTACAAATTGCGCAAGAGAACGATCAGGTGTTCTGGTATACCCATGCTTCTTAATGTGGCCCAGAGTTTCTCATGGTTTACACAGTCAAAAGCCTTGCTATAGTCAATAAAGCACAAATAGATATCCTTTTGGTATTCTTTAGTCTTTTCAAGGATCCATCTCACATCCGCAATGATGTCTCTCGTTCCTCGCCCTTTCCTGAACCCTGCTTGCACTTCAGGTAGTTCTTGTTCCAGGTATGGTTGTAGTCTCTTTTGAATAATCTTCAGTAGAATCTTGCTGGCATGTGGGATCAGAGCGATTGTTCAATAATTTCCACAGTCAGTTGGATCTCCTTTCTTTAGTATTGGTATAAATACAGATCTTTTCCAGTCAGTTGGCCATGATGTTGTCTTCCATATTTCTTGGCAGAGCCTTGTAAGTATGGTAACAGCTGCATCAGATTGCTGCAATACTTCTATAGGAATGCCATCAATGCCTGGTGCTTTGTTCTTTGATAAGGCTTTCAATGCTGCTTCAACTTCTTCTTTCATCACCAATGGTTCCCAATCATAAGGTACAGGTTGAAACGGCTGTTGGTCCACTTGATCTTTATCATATAAAAACTCTGTATATTCCTTTCACCTTTTCTTGATCTTCTCAGCATCATTCAAAATAGAACCTTGAGCATCTTGTAACATTCCAATTCGAGGCTGGAACTTTTTCTTTAACTCTCGTAGCTTTAGGAAAGCCGATCTTGTTCTTCCTCTAATAGTTTCTGCTTCTATTTCCTTGCATGTGTCATTGTAGTACTTTTTCTTGTCCTGTCTTGCTGCACGTTGGAAATCTCTGTTGAGTTCTGCGATTGTCTTTCTTTCTCCTCTGGCTTTAGCTTCTCTGCGTTTCTGGGCAATTTTCAGAGTTTCTTCCGTCATCCATTTTGGCCATTTTTGCTTTTTTTTTTTCCAAAATTTTAATTTGAAACCATCAGAAAAAAACAGAAAGTACACAACATTCAACAACCTCTCCCTGGGGTTGATTCTTATCCCCAGGGACAGGGCACACTGATGGTCACAAGGATTTTTTCAAAAAATTTTCCCCCCCCCCCACTCCCCCTTCCCAACTCCCCGCCCCCTTCCCCCCCACCCCCCCCCTAACAAACCCAACTCGGTTCCACTCAGGACCAGCTCATAGGAACGCTACATTTCACCCACTTAGAGCCACAGACAAACAAGGTTATAGATTAACATCCCAGTTGCAAAACGACATTGCGAGTCCGGGGACTCAGATTTTGAATATATGGGTCCCAGAGTAGCAAGAAGGCGGACCACCGCTTGACATGGCCCCTAGCGGCCCTACACTCCAGGAGCATAAGTTGATGGAAGGAATTCCGCCACTCCCAGAAGGAGGGAGGGTGGCTTTCCCTCCATCGACGCAATAATGGCCCCTTACCCACCAGACAGGCCTTCCGCACTAGCCAGCGACCCCATTTCCCCTTCGTGGAGGCAAGGCTCAGGAGATCCAAGGTGACCAGGGCAGCATCCCAGTAGACGGGTTGTCCTAAAAGATTGGCCATAAAGAAGGCAATTCTCCTCCAATATAAGCGGATCCGTGGGCAACCCCACCACATATGCAATAAAGTCGCCATGGGCTCCGTACACCGCGGGCAGCCGCCATCCAAAGTCAAGTGGCACCGAAAGGCCTGTCGCGGGGAAAAGTGAACCCTAGTTAAACATTTAAATTGTATTTCCCGCCAGCGAACCCCATCTACCAGGTTCACCACCCTTCGGAGGGCGACCCGAACTGTATCGCGGGGAATCTCCCGTCCCATCTCGGCTCCCCAAGCCTGTTCCACACTATGATATTCCGGTCGAGGCCGAAACTGTGCCAATCCAGAGTGGAAGACACGAATTGACGTTCGCTCCGCACCGCCCAACCCAAGGAACTCTAAAATCTGAGCCGATCGGTCGCTATGCAATTCCTCCCCCGGGAGGGAGCCCACATAATGGGCTATTTGCATATATGCAAAGGAATGACGGGACCCCAGGTCGAATTCTCGGGATAACACCAGAAAAGATTTAAGTTTCCCAACCGAATCCACCACATGACCCAAATTACGGATACCTCGTTCCCCCCAAATACGGAAAAAGGCGGTGTCGGTGCCAGGAGTAAAACTGGCATTCCCCTGAATGGGTAACCAGCTCGACACCTTCCAACTGTGACCCCAATAAGCATTCAGCTGCCGCCAGGTCTTGCACACCGGAGCCAATAGGACACTATCAGCCAGATGGGTAGGCCACCTGCGGTTTTCCAAATGTAGGAGAGCCTGCAGAGAGTGGGGTGCCACAAAGGCCTCCTCCACCACCTTGGGCATATAAAATTCTGTATTGCCTAGCCAATACCCCAGGTGTCGCGCCTGGCAGGCCAGAGCATAGGCACCGAGATCCGGAAGCCCCCACCCTCCATCCCTCCCCCTTCCCACTAGGCGACCATATGGGATACGGGCTCTCGCCCCCCCCCCCAGAGAAAGTCTCTGAATTCCACCTCAAAACGCCGGACATCTCGCCGGGGAAGCCAAACAGGGAGAGTCTGCAACCAGTATAGTAGCCGCGGCAAAATTACCATTTTAATTGCTGCTATTCTCCCCGCTAAGGACAGGGGAAGGGGCCGCCAAGACTGCAACTGGGTTCTCACTTTGGTCAGCATCCGCTTCAGATTACTCCCATAAAGTTGAGTTGGCTGACTGGGCAAAAGAATCCCCAAATAAACAAAGTGATTGTCAGCCCACTTAAGCGGGAACCCACCCGGCCAGCCGCTCCGGAGTTGACCCGATACATCCAAGGCCTCAGATTTGTCCCTGTTAATACTAAACCCCGCAAACTGCCCGAAGGTTTGGAACTCCCGCAGGAGACTGGGCAAAGATTCTCTGGGCGAAAGGAGATGTACCAACAAGTCGTCAGCGAAAGCGGGAATCTTAAACTTGTGGGAGCCGATTCTTACCCCTTTTATCGCTCGCGAGCCCTCCACTGTACGCAGGAGGGGGTCCAGGGACAGAACAAAGAGAAGAGGGGAGAGGGGACAGCCCTGACGGGTCCCCCTGTGCAACGGGAAGGCCTCGGACAACACCCCATTACACAAGATCGCAGCCGTCGGGTTAGCGTATAGGCTAGCAACCATATTACAAAATAAAGGTCCAATTCCGTAACGTGGGAGAAGGGACATCAAATACCGCCAGTCTACCCTATCGAAGGCTTTTTCCACATCAAAACTGATAAGTAAGGAGGGTAAATGTCTATACCGGACCCATTCTAAGGACGCGACTATCTTGCGCAAGTTGCGGACAACATAGCGCCCCTTAACGAAACCCACCTGGGATTCATGGACTAATTGCCCCAGAAATTCCGCCAGACGATCCGCCATAATTTTCGCCATTAATTTAAGATCAAAGTTAAGCAGGGATATAGGATGATATGAAGCTGCCGAGAGAGGGTCCTTAGCCGGCTTGGGAATAAGAACAATATGGGCATGGTTGACTCCCCATCGGAAGTACCCCTGCTGTGCCCTCCGATTATGCACTGCAGCCAGGGTGGGGGAGATCTGCTCATTAAGAATCTTGTAAAATTCAGCACCGAGACCATTGGACCCCGGGGATTTGTAACAGCTAGCTTTAGAAATGGCCCCTTGCAGTTCGGCTGCCGTAATCGGCTGATCCAACTGTGCCCTTTGCTCCTCAGATAAGTGGGGTAGGTCCAATTCCCCCATATAATCTTCCACCTGTGAAAGGGAAGGCGACTCCGCGGTATAGAGTCTCTGAAAAAAGGATCGGAAGACTCGCACTATCTCCGGACTGTCCCGGTGAAGCGTCCCTTGGTCGTCCCGCAACACTGGCACTAGTTTAGAACCCCTAGGGCCACGCAGGCACCTGGCCAGTAACTTCCCGGGTTTATCCCCGTGGCGATATAATTGATAGCGATAATATAACACCGACTTCTTTACCCTTTGATGTAATAGTTCATTGAGTTCCGTTTGGCTTTCCCACAACTGCCTTTTAAGCCTGTTGTTGGGGTTTGGGTCCAGCGGCGCCGCAGCTTCGTCACCAATCTCTGTAGGCGAAGAATACGTTCTGCCCGCAATCTTCGCAACCTGGCAAGGAACCCTATAATGTCTCCCCGTAGTACAACCTTCGCAATTTCCCAAATCAACTCTGGGTCATCCTGGTGACCACTATGATCCGCCTCAAATTCCCGCCATCTCTTCTGAAGGAAGGAACGGAACTGCGCATTCTTATATAGTTCAAGCGGAAATCACCAGGGAGATGTCCGAGGAATATTCCCAGTCCAATAGATGTCCAACCAGATAAACGCGTGGTCAGAAATCTCCACAGGCCCTATCTGTGCGTCCTCGACCTTAGCAAACAAACCAGTGGAAATCAATAGGTAGTCGATACGTGCGCTGGTACCATGCGCCCGAGATTGATGTGTGTAATCCCGCTCGGTCAGGTGCAACAATCGCCATGAATCCACCAACCCCAGCCTGGAACATAGGCGACGCAGCGCCTGGGCCGTCGATAATCTGTCCCTTGGCTCCCCCCCTTTAGACGTATCAAGATCAACATCCATAACAGCATTAAAGTTCCCCCCCAGAATCACGGGGAGCTCCGGCAATGTCTCAATTTTAGAGGCAAAACGAGAGTAAAGGGGCAAGTCTAACACATTAGGACAATATAAATTGCCCAAGATAATGGGCCGCCCCTCAAGGGCGCCCTGCAGCAGTATAAATCTACCCGATGGGTCCACTAGGTCCCTTACAACCTCCAGCCTTATGCGCTTATGTATTAAGAGCACTACACCCCCCTTCTTCCCCAGAGCCGGGGCCCCCCAGACCTGTCCTACCCAGTCCCTGCGAAGTTTACAGTGCTCCTCGGCTGTCTGGTGGGTTTCCTGGAGCATAGCGATGTCCGCCTTCTGCCTAGCCAATGCCTGCAGAATTTTGGCCCGTTTAATTGGACTACCCAGACCGCAAACATTCCAAGAAATTATCTTAAGCGGCATAAAATACAGAAAACAATCCCATATATTACAGTAAACAAGTACCAAGGGGGTGCTCCCCCAGCCTGGAGCATCCCCCTATGCACAAATATGTGGCTCAACCTACAGGCTTATCAGATCCTGAATACATTCCCCCCTAAGCCCTTGCACGACCCCCGCTCTCCCTCCCTCCCCCTATCTCCCCCCACCTCCCCACCCTCTCCTCCCCCCAACACCCCCTCCCCCCCTCTACCCCCCCTCCCTTCTCGACTACCTTCCCTAATAACACCACCAGATCCTATCCCTCCCAAGTGTGTTCCTCCATGCATACTATCCCCCAGACACATTAACCCCTCACCAGTCCCCCAACCACCTCTAATGTGTCCGGACTCCCCAGCCCCTCCAAAAGAATTTGGCCCCCCGCCCCCACCCATATTGTATAACTTAATGCAATACCCCCATAGACACAGCCAGCCTGCAGTAATTAAACAGAGAAAACAAGGCAATCTGAATCACACATAACTAAGAGCGGGCCAGCACAAACATAGAAGGCTCAATAGGCCCCCCCTAAGCAGACCCATGTCCATCGCCTGCAAACTCCTGGGCACAGGATCACCGGCAGCCAGCGTTCCTCCGGCGAAGCACAGGATCCTCCAAACAGGACAAGGCCAGCCACGCTCTCCGGCCCAGTCACTGCAATGTGCTGACCTCTGTGCCCCCAAAGTAGGGTCCGTAAATCTCCAGCAGCCTCCAAAATCAAAGGACCCTACAACTCCACCAGCTCAAGGAGATTCAATCCCCAACTGTGTCCAGAAGCACTTCACGGGGTCCCCGGCTGATCCGCAGGTGGGCTATTGTGCTGAGCGTCCAGCTTCGTAACGTAGGCCAAAGCCTCAGCCGCCGAGTCAAAGACCAGTTGGCGCCCAGCATTCATCACGTGCAGCCGTGCTGGGTACTGGACAGTAAACCGCATGTTTG
Organism: Ichthyophis bannanicus; assembly: GCA_033557465.1. Lineage (NCBI taxonomy): Eukaryota > Metazoa > Chordata > Amphibia > Gymnophiona > Ichthyophiidae > Ichthyophis > Ichthyophis bannanicus. The sequence goes on along the minus strand of CM066047.1, from coordinate 66,157,119 downwards.
CAGCAATCAGATTTTTACAAATAGGTGCATAAGCTTTGCGCCTTTGACTCAAAGCCGCTGAATAATCCTGGGTAATACGGATACTGGCATTCCCTGCCATCACGGTACCTTTCCGGCGAGCTTCCCACAGAACCGCTTCTTTCTGCCCAAAGTGCAGAAACTTGGCCAACACAATTCTGGGGCGTGAGTCTCTCGACGCCTTGGGGCCCACTCTGTGGGCACGCTCGATGGCAACTGGGGTTCCCTCTCCAGCCTTCTCAATTAGGGGGCTCACCAGGGCTGCCAAATAGGGCCGCAGTTCTTTATCTCCCACTGACTCAGGGATGCCCAGAAATCTCAGGTTGTTGCGCCTCGAGCGATTCTCGAGGTCATCAAGTTTATTCTCATATACTTGCAAGGTATGCTGTACTTGCTCCATCTCCTGTGATAGCCTTTGCACGTCCCCCTCGGTTTGCTCTATTCTCTCTTCAGCATGTTGCATTCGTGTCCCAAACGCGGCCACGGAGCTCTGCACCGCATCCAGCTTTGTTTGGAGCAGCTCAAACTGCGCTGAAAGTGCGCCCGTGACAGCCACAGTAATCTCCTCCACGGAAATGTTGCCCGCTGCCCCCACGGGTATCTGGCCTGGTTTCGGCGGGGATTCCGCCATCTTGTGCGGCCCCAAGGCCCGTTCTTTTTTTCTTCTGCCAGCTTTAGCAGTAGCGGCCATTCTCCCTCTCCTTTCCTCTTAGGTGTGAACACCCTCTCCGATACAGCCGGAGGCGGTTGAGCAAGTTCGTACTGCCGAAAAAAGACGGCGATTTAATCCGGTAAGGGGCTGAGGAGTCCGGAGCTCAAGTGAACGCGGCCACCCAAGCTCACCACATCACGTGGTCTCTCTCGCCGGTTTTGCTTTTTCACCTTTTGTAGAGACTTCTTGCTTTCTTCCAACACAACCTTCTTGATGTCATTCCATAACTCTTCCGGAGCTCTGTCATTTGTATCTAAAGCAGCAAATCAATTTTGCAGGCAGTCTTTAAATTCTAGTGGTATATTCTCAAGGTCATATTTTGCTGCATTCATGAGTGGTTTGCTCTTTTTCAACTCTAGCTTGAGTTTGCATACTAGTAGTTGATGATCTGTACCACAGTCAGCTCCAGGTTTTGTCTTGGTTGATGTTATAGAGCTTTTCCATCGTTGACTTCCACAGATGTAGTCAATTTGATTTTTATACAATCCATTGGGTGAAGTCCATGTGTACAGTCACCACTTGTGTTGCTGGAAGAAGGTGTTTGAGATGAATAAATCATTGGTCTTGCAGAATTCTATCAGTCTTTCTCCAGATTCATTTCTGTTGCCAAGTCCATATTTTCCAACTACTTTGCCTTCTTCTTTGTTGCCAACTTTTGCATTCCAGTCACCCATGACTATCATGATATCCTGTTTGCATGTTCTGTCAATTTCAGCTTGTACTTGTTCATAGAACTCTTCAATTTCATTCTCTTCTGCAGCTGTTGTTGTGGCATATACTTGAATTATAGTTGTGTTGATAGGCAATCCTCGTAGACGAATAGAGATTAAGCGTTTGCTGACTGCATTGTATTTCATTACAGTTCTTGAAAATTTCTTCTTTATTATAAATGCAACACCATTTCTTCTTTGTCTTTCATTTCCAGCATAGTAGACCATGTGATCATCTGATACAAAGTGCCCGATGCCAGTCCATTTCAGTTCGCTGACACCCAACAGATCAAGTTGTACACATTCCATTTCATTCTTGACCACCTCCAACTTTCCTTGGTTCATGCTTCGTACGTTCCATGTTCCAATGTGTAAGACATCTTTATAGCTTCTGACTCTCATTTCATGCGCAGCTACATCAGCAGTCAGACTTCCCAAGGGCTTTGATCCAACCACATCATAAATGCTGACTTTACTCTGAAAAGTCTTCAGCTCTTCCCCAGTAACTAGTTGAGTGCCTTCCGACCTGGGGGTCTCATCTTCCAGCACCATAGCACAATTTGTTTTGTTGTAACTATCCCATGGGTTTTCATGGCAAGATACAGAAGTAGATTGCCAGGCCTTTCTTCCGCGCAGTTTAAGTTTGGTGTTGTTGCCATTGTCACAAAAATGTGATCCTCCGCCGTCAACACTATCCCATTCTGCTGCTGCCCAGATGGGTGGTTTGTCTTGGTCTGGCACCTCAGCTGAGACCTGTCCATCTTGGGAGACCCTGCCAGTAGTTAAACTACCGATAGTTTAGCTCTCAGCATCACTGATGCATGCAAGCCCTCACAGCACGACAAGCTGCAAACCACTTTAGCACCACCCCCTCCCCCTTCTAGAATTTTCTCTTTGCTTCAAGGGTACTGTTTTTTTGCCAAATCATTTGTCGCCATGTAGATTATAACATCTATTTTAGTGTAATTTTCTTGCTGATAATGCTTAGTATATTTGGTTTGTATTCCTGTTAGTTGAGGACCCAAGAAGGTATTTCACCTTGATGCAATCCTTCACCAGTGTTCCTAGGTTAGCCTTTGATAGTGAAGTCTCCAAGCAGAAAAACTTTTCTGTTTTGTGATGCTTTGTTAGTGCTCGTTTGCACTGAGGAATTCTTGTCATTTTTGTCTCCAGTTTTCCGTTCTGAGCACTGTAATATTTCAGTACAGCAAAGGAATGTTTGGGGGGAACAGTTAGATAGATGGATGCCTTTGTGTCACAGGTCATAATCTACCTGAGCCCACTGTAATCCATCTGTTCCTGGGTTGCTTTATTCTCTGTGGGAATGGGGATAAATTGTCTGGATGCTGTATTGCCCTATATGCAGAATATACTTAAGCCCTTGAGAAGGAGTGAAAAAAGTAAGTTATTGTATCAGAAATTATATCAATTAGAAGAAGTATGTATGGCTATTAAAAAATGCATTGTTAAAATCTGAAGGTTACTGCAACAGATCACACTGGGACTTTGTAGGGTGTCAGGAGTAGCCCAAGGATTTAAACACCTGCCTATGAGATGTGGCATCAATAGATCTAATCCTCTCTACTTGTATCACTTTCCTTCTGAGCACTGAGGAAGTCGAGTATTGAAATAAAAATGAACAGATCTTATAGGTAGAGATTAGATAGTTCTATGATTAGTTTTGTACATCTCTAGATTCATTGACAGTGCTTATTAGATGCTTTTATGATATCTGAAATCTGCTGTATGTTGTGCATCCTATAATGGTTAGTCACATGCACTATGTTTTTGGATCTGTTAGGTACTTATGACCCAGACTAGCAGTATTGGAGACAGAATGCTGGGCTCAATGGACCTTGGTCCTACTCAACATGGCTTATCTTATGTTTTATACATGTATATATATACATATGTATATACATACATACATACATATATATATATATATATATATATATATATATATATATACATATATATACATATATATATATACACACATATGTATATATATACTGCCTTCTTTACACCTTCATTCATTTTTCACATTGAACTATCTAATAAATATAATTCAAACTGCATTTAAGTAGAAATTTGATTCACTGATCTACATTACATTTTCTACACTTTCAATGTGAAAGAACAATTTTTATAGAAAGACTCAACAGTAATTAAGAACAAGAAACCAAAAAATCTTGGCTGCATAAGTCTTCACATCCTTTGTCATAGCAGACCCATATTAGCTCTGGTTCTCATAACTGTGTTAACAAGACCCAAATTATGATAAATAAAACCCACCTGTGTTCAGTTGTTGAATTGATTCAAATACTCCTGGATGAAGAATCAAGCTGTTTGTTTTGTAGGAAGTGAGTTTTGAAGCAAAGGTCTAAATTCACTGAATAAGGAGCTGCCAGCAGAATTCAGGGATGAAATTATTAGATGTACAAAATGGGGAAGTTTATAAGAAAATTTCAATAGATTTGAATATCTGTTGGGGCACTGGCTGATCCCTCTCTGTAAAGTGGCAACAGTGTGGAACCACCAAGATACTGGCTTAATCAGTCTATAGCCATGAATCAAGGAAATTACCGAGGTAGGTCATTCTGAGGCCTAAGATTATTTTAAAAGAGCTACAGAGGCTTCTGGATGAGATGGGGGAAAATGTTGACTTAAAAATTTCAAGATCATCCCATAAACATAGTCTGTATGGAGGGTGGCACAAAGGAAGCCACTGCTGAAGAAAACTCTTATGGTTTGCCACCTATGCGATGGATTGACATAATAACAGCAGCTATGGATGCCACTCTATCAGCAGTTACAGTAGCTGCCTTACTGAAGACTGAACACAGTTTAAGAGAATTATCCAGAGGGTCAATATAAGTTGGCACCAACTTGACGGCACTTAACATTAACAACATTTGCAAATAAACTCCTGGGAGCTACTACTGTACATGCATGTGAAGAAGATTTTGTGGTCTGATGAGAGCAAAGTGAAACTTTTAATCTCAGTGCAAAGTGATATGTGTGGTGTAAAGCAAACAAAATATATCACTCTGCTAATGCTATCCCAAAGGTAATGTATGGTGGTGGCAACATTATGTTGTGGGGGATATTTTGCAGCAGTGGGAGCAGAGAGGCCTGTGAAGATTGAGGGAAATATGGATGGTGCAGGCAGATATTAGAGGAACCCCTCTTCCTGTCTGCTATAGACCTGGACTGGGAAGAAGATTCACTTTTCAGCAGGGCAGTGATCTTAAGCACAAAATAAAAACAACAATGGAATGGCTCAGCTAGATGAAAGAAAATGTCTTCAGGTGGTTAAGTCAAACCCAGACTTGAATCCAATACAAAATCCATGCCAAGACTTGAAGACTGCCGTTCACAGATGATCCCCAGCCAACTTGAAAGGGCTTGATCTCTTCTGCCAAGAAGACTGAGCAAAAACAACATCACCTTGCTGTGCAAAGTTGATAGACAAGTATCCTAAATTACTTACTGTATGGCTGTTATTGCAGAAAAAGGGTCTTCCATCAAACATTGAGTCAAGGGAAGTGAAGACTTGTACAATCAAGACTTTTTGGATTCTTAATCTTAGTTCTTTTTGAGTTTTTCTATAATTGCTTTTCAGATTGGAAGTGTGTGGAGCATGTTGAGAAAATCAGTGAAACAAACTTCTACTTTAATGCATTTTGAATTCTGTTCTTTAGACAGCATAATGTGAAAAATGTACAAGGGTGAAGGTTTTTACAAGGTCCTTTAAGAGTGTGAGAAGCCCTGCGCCAACTGACCCTGCCATGCCTATGACACCTAAAAGTCAGGAGCACTGTTCCCTCCAAGGAGGGGAATCAGAGGCAGGCCTCAGTAGGAGGGATTCGTTGGGAACCCTTGATAGTAAATGAGAGACCATTCCTAAGGGAGCAGCAGCTTGCAGGTCAAGGGATGGAGCAGTGATGTCACAGTTTCCCAGGTAACCAGTGGAGATGGAGTGGCCAGTGTTCCTCTCTGGGAATATAATCAATGCATTATGGAACCTAGGGAGAGCAGAGATGTTCCACCTTGGAGCTTGCCTCTCTCCCAGCCAGACCAGCAATAGGAGTTGCCAGAGCCTATGGAATTAGACCTCAACAGGACACCCTACTTTGACTCTGATAAGATAGAATACAAAGGAACCTTGGACAAGTAACTGTGAGTTTGTTTTATATATCTTTGATGGGACAAGCCAAGCAATAGGGAGTGACCTGTGGGACGTATCTGTAGAAAGTAAGGTGAGAGCAAGTGTTTGCCCTGGTGTAGAAAAGCCAATTTTATTGTTGTTTCACAGTGAAAGTATTCTACCATTTGTTTTTCTTTTCAAGAAGGTCTGTGCTGGTGAAACCTAATCACGTCAGCAAGTATGAGTGAGAGACAGTGAGAAGGAGAATTCCCTCTGTCAGGGTCGGCGTTACCATTAGGCGAACTAGGTGGTTGCCTAGAGTGCAAGCCCTCAAGGGACACCCATTACCACAGCTATCTCTCCTTGGGACCTGCAATGGTGACAATGACTGCAAACAGCCCCGCGGCGCTTACCTTACGACTTTCTTGCTGCGGGACTGTTTGCTTCTGCCACCTCAGACTGCCCAATACCAACTTCCTTTCTGCAAACAGGAAGTTGGCATTGGGCACCAGAGGGGGTGGAAGCAAACAACCCCATGGCACCAAAGTTGTAAGGTAAGCACAGAGGGGCTGTTTGTGACCATTGCCACAGCTGCAGGTCCCGCAGAGGGGTGGCAGTGGTAGTGGCAATGGGCGCCTCAGGGGAGTGGTTGCACAAAGGGTGAGGTTCACCTAGGGCAGGGGTGTCAAACTCCAATCCTGGAGAGCCAAAAACTAGTCAGGTTTTCAGAATATCCCTAATGAATATGAATGAGATATATTTGCATGCACTGTCCCCATTGTATGCAAATACATCTTATGAATATTCATTAGGGACATTCTGAGAATCAGGCTGGCGTGTGGCTCTCCAGGATTGGAGTTTGACACCCCTGACCTAGGGAGTCTCATCTCCTTGCACAAGCCCCGCCCTCTGGCCCTCAGGGGTGAGGCCGGAAAACCTGGACTGGATCAGTTTGTAAATGCAATTGTTTGGGAACTGCCAGGAAGTATGGACGTTTTTGTTTTCTTTTTTTTCTTTGTATTTGAACTTTTACCCCTTGCTGGGAAGTTATTCAAGCCTGGACTTTGGACTGAGGACATTGTAATGAACTCTAAAGGCTGGTAGAGACTGAGTGTACAGTCTCATGGAATGGAACTGGATTCCTTTTTTTTCCTCCTTTGGGCAAACGTTGAAGCAGCCAGTGAGGAGTGGAGACAATTGTTTTTGCTCTAAAGTAACTTGGAGATCCTGTGATGAACTTTCAAAAGCAACCTTAGTGGATACTACTTCTCCATCTTATTATTTTTATTTTTGGAAATACAGAAGTTTGTTGGTATTATCAAATATGTTATATTAAGAGGTGGACCAGAGGCCTGTGCAGCATCATAGAGCTATCGCACCTATAACAAATTCACTGGCAGAGCACTGCCCGTGACATTATATATATATCTATATATCTATATAGCATTAACTGAGCAATATTGTTCCTTAGACAGAGAGCGCTGTTCATCTGGACTAGCTGCCTCTGTTTGCAGAACTGTGGGTGGGAGGTTGTCTTTAAAGAAATGGAAAAAAAAAAAGAATCATTTCTATTTAGCTACATGGAAACACAAATATTTCACTAAGTGAGCACTCACAATGCATCTCATTATAGTATGGGTGCCAGGCTGCAAACATATTCTGTCTAATTTTCCATTATTGGTGAATGTGTCTTAGGTCTCTTGGTTTCAGTTCTCTATTTCTTTTGATAATGAAAACATGGAAAATGTTGCCCATTAATTCAAAAGGACAGATAGCATGTCTAGGTCGTTAATTTTTACTTTTTAAATTTCATTCTGCTTTACGGGTCTCCTCTGTTCCAGAGGCTATCCACAGTATGTTGGCAGTATTGTTACCCATTGCATCATTCACACAGAGCTGATTGGAATTGACAATGGTGTGACAAATGACCTCCGACAGAGTGGATAGAACACAGACCTAGATAGTCACAGTGCCCTACCCAGTGCTTTTTGCATGACCTTGAGGAAGTCACTGAACTAGATATTTCAATGGCACAGATTCAAAAAACTGGTGAAAGTCTTCAGCACTAAAACCTTGATTGAAGAAAATGGCTTTTAAAAGTTTTGTAGCCTATGGTCTCAATTTAGTGTGTAAGATCTCTCAGTGCTTTCCTGTGGTTGTTTTCCTTCTCTACAAACCGTATAATTGAGCTGATGTTAGAGGGCCACTGGGTGAACGGTACCTGGAAGCTGCTCTCAATGTTTCTGAGAAAATAATCTAGGATGTAGGTTTTTTTTTTATATTTATTGGAGGCTGTCTAGAGCAAACACATTTAAAATTTACACTGGAAGTAACTGGAACTGAAATGGTTCTTTAAACTTCCAGTGCTTATAGTACACTTGGGGCCGTTGTAGCCACATGAGTTAGTGTAGGTCTGTTGGTACTATTGATACAACATGATTACTACATATTATTCTTAGAATGGAAGAAATGGTACATCATAAGAGTAACATTATAAAATCTCGTGGAGTTAAGGCATGCTAATATGCACAAATTTGAGGCCGATTTTACTTTACTTTATAAAGTAGGGGAATAAGTGTGTAAAAATGTGCATCAAACTAGTTGTGAGCACTTATGCCTGCCCTATGGCAAGTGTAAATGCCTGCACCTAGATTTTGTGGGAACGTCCATAAGTTATAATATTTTATAACTTATGCATGCAAATTTGCACTTTGCCCTATTCCACCCAAATTCCTCCGTTGTGCATGCCCCCAGTGAAAGCACATGCAAGTCATCTTACGCATGTACTTAAAGAATAGCAACCAGCTGAAGTACACACGTAAGTCCTTGAAATAGTGACTTATGCATGTACAGTAAATGGTATGTATCTTAATGTGCTTCCCTTAGAAAATCTCCCCCTCAGATGCATGTGAGAGGCATCACTTTTTTTCACTGTAGCTATCATTCCTTCTCTAAAGTGTGAAGAACAATTGAGGGATTTCAGAAGTCAGAAGTTCAAAGGGGGGAGCTGTTCTGTTCATCTAGGGTGGGTCTTGCCTTAACTATTCGTCTTGAGTTACTCCCTGATGGCATTTCCTTTTCACCACACATTGGATTTCGGGTTGGAGTCAGGGCATATGTGGTGACATAAAATGCAGAACGATGGTAAACTGTTAGAGTGAATATTTCAAAATGGTTTTATACAAATACAAACCACTAGTATTCAAGTCAAATCAAAGTGCATGACGCATAACAAAAAATGATGATCTGCAGGCTCTATTTTCAAAAATATTCTTGTGTTCACTGCCCAGGCAAAAAACAGAAAGCATACATGTGGTCTCAAAAACTGATGTACAACATCACCCTGGAAAAGTTATGTATTGGGCCAGTACAAAGTGTCATAACCGGGCCAAAAAATAATCAAGAACATCATTTGAAAAAGCAGATATAATTTTGTGTTCTGTGGGAAAAAAGTGATGTTAATATAGTAAGTGGCCTGTCCCATCTTGTATAGGGAAGGTAGATGGGGCGGGAAAGGGAAGGATCAGGGGTGGCGTTAGAGCGGGTAGTGGGCAGTCATCGGCCTTGGATGTACAGGGCCGATTCCAATGTCGGGCAAGGCCTGTACATGCAGGCTGGATGGAATCTGGGTCCCGGCCTGCACATACAGGCCTGTTCACGATTCTAATCCCGTGGGACTAGACGTGCCCCATGGGATCAGAATTGCGACTCCCTCTGTGCGTCCAGAGGGCCTGGACGTCGGGGATGGAATCGGGCTCTAAGTGGGTAAATTTATAGCCAGGCACCTATAAAAATGTCCAAAAATGTGCCTATTTTATTAAAGGCACAAAGGCAAGCCTTTCTCATATATATTATTAATATAATTTCATCTACTAAGTGATTTTTGTTGGACAAGTATAAATTCAGGCTTAAAGGCTAAGGATCAATAGCCTATACCAATCGTCCTTTTTACTTTTAAAAATATAATACCTGTTTTGTATGCATAAAGCCACTGCTCACTTCTCTATGTACTATTGCCCCATGATGGTGTCACATTTCTCAATACTGCAGCTGCTGAATGCCCGCAGGAGCAATCTCCAGCCACTCTTGCTCATGGCGGGCCCAGACTACAAAATGGCACTTCTGATCCCTCCTGGGAACCTTGCAGTACAATCGCTAGGGGGCCAGCTCCCTAATTTGGCAGCTTTATCCCTAGTGATAGTAGTACTGCAGGATTACTGCAAGGAGTCACGGCCACCATTTTGGAACCCGGAGGTGCCATGAGCAGGAACAACTGGGGATCATTCCTGCTCCCACTAGACCCTGGAAAGAGCTGGGAATAGGATTTATTTATTTAACTAGGCTTATATACCGCTTTTCTACCAGTCAAAGTGATGTACAGTCAGGTACTGTACATATATTTTTCCCTTGTCCCCAAAGGGCTCACAATCTGTTTTTAGTACCTGAGACAGTGGAGGGTTAAGTGGCTTGCCCCAGGCCACAAGCAGCACCTGTGGGACTAGAAACCCCAGTTTTTCCATCCTAAGGTTGCTGTCCTCTAGTGGGATTCAAACCACTGGTCCTCCATCCTGAGGTAACTTGCCCCAACCACTAGGCCACTCCTCCCAAGGCAACAAAACCCTCTGGATCAGGATGTGGGGATTCTGCAGTGGGGGAGGGGGGCATCAGGAGATGCCTTGATATCGGAGGGGGGAGGTTGAGTGAGGATCTTGATGCCACAGGAGTTGGGAGGGGATATGATGTCAAAGGGAGTCAGATGGGAGGATACGGTGTTTTGGGGTTTGATTATAAAATACATACTTTTGTACATGTGTACCTTTACAGCAGCTTGAGGGTCGGTCTAAATGATCATGCCTTAAATTAAGGCACATTTTTGACCACTCATGATAGTGAAATATAAAGACAAGTAGACACCAAATTTTCTCTTTAAAATAGGCACATATTGGCCGCCTTAAACTAGGTGCCCAATTATAAAATTACCTTCTATGGGGTAATTTTATAAAGAGCCGAATAAAGTTATTTGCCATCAATATACATAAAGCACAGTATTTTAGGGATATACATGTGTAAATGGGCATTTACACACGTACATTAGCTGGTCGCCGTTTTCTAAGTAAATGAATAGGGCCAATAGCGTGCACTTTCACTGTGGACATGCACGGGGCGGAGTTTGGGCAGAGTGTAGACAGAACGCATGGTTATGATCAAATCGTACACTTTATATGCATTCTTTACAAATTTATGCTGGCATTTTATAAAGCGACTGCATGCGTACTTGACTTTATAAAATAGGCTTGAAATGTGTGCATAAAAGCACAGCTAGCTAGGTGGGAGTTTATAAAACTCCTTAATTTTGGCCAACTCCATTCCTGGCAATGCCCACTTAAAATACTTTTTAACATATGTGTAGGATCACTGCTGATGCATACGTGTTTACATGTATCCAGTGCTTTATTTTGGAAACTGCTCTTTCTGCATCTAAAACACAATTTATATATGAAAAGCCTTTCTGAAATTACCTCATAATCTGCTGCAGAGGAATTTGCACTGCCTCTTTAAAAGCTGGTTGATCCACAAGTAAGTCAAAGCAGTGTTGTTTTTAGAGACCAGAGGGTTTTGTTGCTTGCCCTTTCATAGCAGGTGATACAGTAAAACAGTGTGGCTCATTTTAACTTGGTTTGCCAATTTTACCTTGAGAGAGAAAGAGAAAAAGTGTCCAAATTGTTCTCATGGGAGTTGAGGGACTGAGGCATAGGATATCCTGGGAGATACTCCTGCTGTATGTGAGACTGAGGCATAGGATATCCTGGGAGATACTCCTGCTGTATGTGAGACTGAGGACTTTGTACGTGAATAAAAGCTGTATAAATGTGTGAGGGAATAACCTTCCCTTTGAGGTCCGAGTGAAGCATGTTAGTGATCATAAAGGAGCATCACTGATGAGTCTGTGTGCTTTATTCTCTGAATTTGTCTTTTGGAGCTGTGCTGATTAGTTTTTTGGCCATCTGACATATCTCTCAAGAAACCTTTTTTTATGCCAGTATCCAGGGATAATTGTCCTCCTGCACCCAAAAACAGCAGGGGTGAATCAACTCAATTGTGTTTGGCTTGGCATTTACAAGACAGCTGTGAGCTTGTTGCATCTGTATGCAGATGTTATACTCGTATACATTGAGTTAGCATTTCATGCTTTTGTTTTATTTTTATTTTTTTACCTCATGTAAGATTCCCTACTAAAACATAATCTTTTTATAAAGTTACCATGAAGCACATTCATTTGTGAATTCTAGATTTATTCAGGGATTTATGGGAATGTGCTTCTTTACTAAGAGAATTATGGAGAATGAAGAGGTTGTGGTCACCTAGGACTTCCCATTTCAACCAATACAAAGTTGGATATAAGAACATATATTGGTAAAGGAGAAAAATACCAGAACAGCATTGGTAATAGAAGTGTCAGGTGCAAACAGTTATTCTTACGTTGTGTGGAGAGGGAGGAGATTGTTAAATAACAGGAAATTCAGCCTCAAACCAAGAAAATGTGGCAGAAAGATACAGACAGGTTCCCCTTCTCATGTTGGGATTCACAAGCCTGATTAAATGCAATTTCCAAACACACTTTGATAGGATGTAACACGTACAGACAACCTATGAACTCCAGGAGAAAACTTTATTTGGCACGATGCAAGTACTACGACGAGCGTTAGCAGCAAATTTGAGAGACTGCAATCATATTCCACATACCTGGCTTCAGAGTGAGGTTCATGATATGCCTTAAACTAACCCATTTGGAGACATTGTCCCTGACTGAAACCTGCTAAGAGCATGTTGTCAGGGCTAACCAATCTGTGATTCGCAATCTTATTTCTCTCCCCTCAACTTCCAAACAGCAAAAGGACACTGAACTAGTAAGCAGTGTGTTAAGTAATTCAGCTGGTGGTTAAGGCAGATACATTACTCAGTTATATTACATTACTCATTGTATTTATATGCAGGGTCCTCAGGACGGAACCCCTTCGGTTTGCTCCTTTAGGAGTGGCCTGCTAATAGCATCCTGCCTTTTCTAATTTTTATTTGTTTCCTAGGTTCCCCCCTTTTTTTTTTAGTATTTTTATTCCATTTGTTTTAGAGATCTCGATATCTAAGAGCTCCTTTTTGCTAACACTTAGCTTGAGGTAACTGCTGCATTGCCCATTTTATTCACATGGAGCTGATTCTAGCAGGTACACGTCCGGACTGTCCAGATGATCCCGAGCAGGATGGGCCCATTAGGATAACAATTCTGTACCGTGGGAGCAAGATGTTCCCTTGGCATATAGAATTGGGCCCAAGGACAGCCCAGCGTGTACCTGCATGCCTGCGGGGAAGTCCTCTCTGTAGGCTCCATTGGCTCCTGCGGCGGCGCCGACCCTCCTCTTCCCTGCCGCCTGACCCATGGCTGGCCAGCCAGGGCCTGGATCAGGTGGCGGGGACCTCCCTTTACCCAGCCCCGGCCCCGTGGAGGAATCTGGTCCTGATCGCCCCGTTTATGCTGCTTATTCCACCTTTGAGGTGGAATAAGCAGCACGTCCCCCTTGACCCTGCAGGACATACAGGGCCGTGACCGGAATTGGCCTTGTACATCCTGCTGCCTCAGCCTGATCCTGCTCCGCCCAGACTGTGCCCCCTCCCACCCCGGCGTCAGGTCTCCCCATCCTGCTGCTCTAGCCATGTGGGGAGAGTCAGAAGGGGAATAGGGGCAGAACGTGCAGCCTTCAAGGCGCATCTCAGAATTGGGCCCAGAGGCTGTGTGGCAGATAGCTCATTAGGTGTTAGTGAAAGGGGTCCTAAAGGTTTTGCTAATATCTTCTGCACATCTCCTTTCTTTCTTTAAAAATCATAGTAAATATGAGGCGCTACTGTATGAAACGTCATGAATCCCCTGCATGTATCTGAATGGCATTGCAATGTAGAACAGAAAGTGTGCAGCAGACTCAGGGGACGGTTAAAAAAGGACACGACCATCTCAATTGGTATGTGGTTCTTCTTACCTCCTCCCCCCAAAAATAAAATATGTATTAGATCAAAAAAGGATAGAAAAGGATATAAACCTATGAATAACACTGGAAAGGTTTGATATAGACAAAAAATCCCCGTGAGTTAACTTTCTCACAACAAATTTTTAGATGATCTGTGAGTTTCATCACAGTGGCCACACTGACATTTTCTTTCTCCAGAAATAAATGTTAGTTGGAAAAAACGTTACTGTTCTCATGTGGCTAGATTTTGAGAAACACTGCAAGACAGTGAGTGCTGCATTCTGAGACTTGCAGGAGAGCTTGTTACCCCTGCAAGCAATCAAGCACAAACCAGCATCTAATTCTTTCAGCTAGTGTTGACACTAGTATGGAGCAGTGACAGGGAATACCCTGCCAACAGAACCTGCTTGTTTTTTGGTGCTCCACATTCCTAAGTAAATTAATACAGACCATTCAGCACATTTGTAGTTTACATCTCCATATCAACTATCACATTCAATATCATTTGCATACAGATCATTTTTATAGCTTTGAAAACAACCTGAAAGCAGCTGCCGAGAATTGTAGCACAAATCCTGTTACACAATTGAGCTGAAAACACTTGGACCATGATTGCAAAAGCAAATTAATTTTCCTGTAATCCTTGCATTTCACAGGCTTTTGCAGACATATGGACACAATGCTTTACATTGTAAAATGTGTGTATGCAAACATACAGTGGTTTGTGTTTTTGTCTTGTGGGTCTCTATATATTGGTAAAAGCTCAGACCTTCTCCAGAGTGAGCGCCATTTCTTGATGTACAGTATTCCCAAAGTAGTCTTTCTCAAAATAATAAAAATAAGAAGTTTGACAGAGGAGATCACTTTAGAACCATTTATAGGTAGAAATAGTGGCATTTATCCATGTAGATTGATTACATGTGTGAATGACAACTTCAAAATGTCATATTTACACATATAGATGCTCCAGGATTTCAAGGGGGGCGTTGTTTGATAAGGCCAAAAAATCATGGGGGCATTTTCAGCGGCAGCAACCGGCACTGCTAAAACAGCTGGCCATTGCTGCCTTAAGTTAAACCTGGATATTCAGTGTTGGTGCACATCTGGTGACCAGCACCGAATATCCAGCTTCGCCAGATTGTTGTTTTGCACTCTGGTTAGCGGTGATATTCAGCCACTAACCCAATTGCAAAACTGCAGAAAGTTAGGATAGGTTTTCATTTGTCCTATCTTGATGTATTTTAGCTAACCGGTTTGTGTCTGTATATCAGCGCTAACTGGCTAGCTAATGGTGCTGCCATTGGAACGCCCTGGTGCTGTCTGGGTAGTGCCAGAGCGTTAAAATCACTTAGGGGTGTGCCGGGTTGGTGACGCTGAATATCCCGGTCAGTGGGATTTATGTAGTTTGCTGGTCTGCAAACTGCATAAATTCCTTTGGATACCCCCTCCCATATATATAGTTTCCATTTTACAATGGGAAAATGTGTATATTTTAAACAATTTTTGTGCCAGTTTTTGCACCTGTTCTCAAGCATGCTCAAGTGCCAGCTACCTGCTGATTGGACCAGGGGTCTCCATCAGTGATTCAGGGGCAGTAGTGTTACCCTCAGAAAGCCATTAAAATAATTATTTCACTCGGCTCCTTAATTAGCTCCTCTTATAAGTATAGCTTTGTGAACTCTGGCGAGATCAGCACCTACGGGGGTAGATGCACACGTAAAGCCTAGAGTGCTGCTGCTCTTTTTCTGCACATGCAGGCTTTTAAATGGATACTCCAGCTGCTCGTGCAAGCAAATACACGTGTAATTCCGCACATCCTCTATATATTATACAGAAAGCTTCACATTTAGAAGTCTTTGGTAAAATGCTAGGGGAAATGCGTACATTCCCTCCTGGACAAACAAATTCAGATAGACAAAAATATATAAGGGCATTCTTGTTAGTATATTATACCGAAGAACAGAAGAATCATAGGAAATGATGTCAAATAAAGACCAAAGTGGTCAATGCAGTTTTGCCAGAACAAAATAGAAATATCCATATAACTGATTAAGGGTAAAAAGAAGACAAAAAAAGAGGAAAACAAAAGCAAGTTATCTTCTCCCTATCCAAGATCCTGAAATCTTAAGACATAATAGCATGATGCTTCTCTTTTAAAATATAGTTTTAGAGACATCAGTGCAGGTAGCAGTACATTGATAGCATCTTTGAGATGGCGTGCATGTGAGTATCAAGTCATCAGTGGATTCCTGAAGAGAAAACATTCCAGTCTACGGTTGGCTTGACTTATGAGAAAGAAAGAATTCCCCAGAAGAAGCTCAAAATACTTCATAAAGTTAGTCTCTCAACCTTATTTTATTACGCAGATCAATTGTAAGTTTTTGGAATTTGCATTAATACCTTTTTCCCATTGGAGCTGGGTCAGTGCAATAATCAATTATAGTCTTTGAGAAGTCAGAGTTGCAGAGACAGATACAGTTTCTTGTAGTAAGAACGCCCATAGGGTTGAACATGAAGGGATGGCTATTTATTTATTTAATAGTATTTCTATACCGCCTTATCTTACAATCAAGGCTATGTACTGCTATGGCCTATAGCCGCTGCCGCTGACCTCTAAATCCAGATATTCAATGCCAGGATCGTATGCAGCCCCAGCATTGAATATCCGGGTCCACCGAACAGCCTCCAATGCTGAAGAAGCTTACCGGGTAGTAGCAATATTGCACTGCTACCCAATTAGCTCTTGCATGTATGCCTAGTTTTACCCGGAGGTCGCTCACCAGGTAGTGGTGCAATATTGCCACTACCCAGTTAGCGACTGTCGCCGCCCCTGGAATGCCCATGACACGCCTTGATGCTAAGCGGTTATCATCAGGGCATATAGCTGTGTTAGTTGGTGATATGCAGCGGCATCAACTGTGTTAGTGCTGTTGAATATCCCATTCAGCAGCATTTACACAGTTTACAGGTCTGTAAATGCCTTTCCAATATCAGGCCCTACGTTTTTATAAGATTTTGAAAATAATATCATTTTTTTGGCATGTTTTGCTAAATGATAATGCCTATTGTGGAGCCTCCAAGTATCTATCCATAATCACAAACAAACCTGTGCATTCCAAATGGTACTTGTGGTGCTGAAAACAGCCATGGATGCAGATGGGGATCCCATTCCCACTGTCAGAAGAATGGGTTAGGGCCGCAGTTGTAGCCATAAATAGTGGTAGAGACTGGTGGAAACCCCATTCTCAGCCATCTGATTTGTGCGGGGCATGGCGGCCACCCAAAATGGCAGTGAATGCCAGTAGTAACCCTATTCCCTGCTGGCAGAAGAATCATGGAGGGTCACAGCTGTGGTCAAAACTGGAGGTGGATACTAATGGTGACCTCATCCCCTTGCCAGTGAAGATTTGTGCAGGGACATGACAGGGGCAAAGAAGGCCAATGATCTCATGGAGGTAATTAAACTAATAGAAGCCAAGGGAGGAGAGGGGAGGGGAGGGAAGGATAGACGGGGGGGCCTGAGTGGGAGAAAGGGAGGGGGAGGGATGAGGCAGGAAGAGAGAGGGAGAGTGTTCTGATGGATAGGCTTGAGAAGAGGGAAGAATATAAGAAGGTGGGAGATAGAGAACTTAATTGCAAAAGAGCCAGAATGAGTATATGCCAAGAGGAACACACTCTATACCTACCCCCTAGTTATGTACCCACACACACCTACTCCCCCTTTGGACACATATACACTTGCACGCATGCACAACCTACCCATGGACCCACACAAAACCCTTTGTTCCCTGTATGCATGCACACATACCACCCCACCCCCTAAGCACAAGCACTGCCCCCTACGTGCATGCATACCCCAACCCCTACACTCATGTGCACCTCCCACCTATGCACATGCACGCA